>OU015742.1:11585546-11632813 GCA_907169655.1 Acomys percivali | reverse complement strand
TGGTGGTGGTGGTGGTGGTGGTGGTGGTGGTGGTGGTGGTGGTGGTGGTGGTGGTGGTGGTGGTGGTGGTGGTGGTGGTGGTGGTGGTGGTGGTGGTGGTGGTGGTGGTGGTGGTGATGGTGGTGGTGGTGATGGTGGTGGTGGTATTGGTGGTGGTGGTGGTGGTGTCCTTCATCACTCTTGCAGGATTCCCCAAGCTCCAGCTACATTTTTAAGATGTTGCCAAAATGTTATACATTTAGTAGAACTTTCAATTCGAGTTTTAATTTTCCCCCTGATAATCCCTGTATTCTTACTAGAAGCAAATAGAATAAGATTCAGTATTTTACATAGGAGTATATCAGGATACTGAAGACAATTTTCAAGATTGTAGGGAAGCTTATGTTAGGGCTAGGCTCAGACTGCTAGAGTCCTCTGCAATAGGTCTGCACAGCTTCAACGCCCTTAACAGGGTCCTGCAGGACACAGACTCATCCGAGCTCAGCACTCATCTCTCCGATCATTCCTTCACTTAGCTCTTCCGGTTTCTTATCTCTTTCATGTTGACATAAGATGCTCTTCCTGAAGTGACTAGAATTGTAACACTCTATTATGAACTCCTGCCTCACAGTCCTGCCTCATCCAAAGAGATTTTAACTTTCATAATACTCTGGTTTCTCTCCAGATTGTATAAATCTTTCGCCTTTTAACTTTTTTAGAAATGGACGTTAGTAGTCTGGGTTCTCGACTTCCTTAGATTGCTTTCCTGATGAGAAGAATTATCTAGCTTCTTGTCATTTATCTTACCACATGTTGTCGCAAGATGCCCAGTTCCCACTATTGACTTATTGATGTCGCTAAACTGATCACAGAGACGTGAAAATGGTTCTGACTTCTGTTTTCCCTCTACGATAAAAAGCTAAAAACTTAAGAGGGTGGGGACAATATTTGCAAATTCTTAGTTGTATCTGACACCTTCCCACCCAAGCCCAGACTGTATTTACCTATTTTCCTCTCAAGTCTTTGTCTCCTTTTATGTCTAAATGTGGGTGAGCATTAGACAGCTCTCTTCTACCCATGACTAAATTAAAAAGTCAAGGAGCAATATTTAAGACAATAACCTGTTAAAAAGTGGAAAGGATGGGCTTGTCCAGTGGGACTGACATTTGGGAGCATTTTTTTAGCTTTGATTTTATTTTTGTTTGTTTGTTTTTCGAGACAGGGCTTCTCTGTGTAGCCTTGGCTGTCCTGGACTCGTTTGTAGACCAGGCTGGCCTCGAACTCATAGAGCTCTGCCTGCCTCTGCCTCTGCCTACTCAAGTGGCATTTGGGAGTGTTGGCAATCTCCTATCTGTTTGTGGACTTAATATTCTAGGTATAGTAGATGGCAAGGTGACATGGATGCCAAACTTAATTTAAACCTTGTGAATGTGTCTGGCATCAATGGGTAGCATAATATTTGATTATTCCTTAAGTTTTATTTTTTAAATCTGTTTGGACGCTCTTGTCTCATTCTCAAGTTGATTACGGTGTCACACACAAAAAATAAGGTATTTGCAAGATATTTGGATTCCGACTCAGAAATAAGTTAAAGCAACATTTGATTATGAAAGTGTAGTAGCTAGGCTAGCGCAGGTAAGGTTTTCAATTTGCAGCCAAAACCAGGTTTGGGGTGTTTTGATGAGTCCTTTTTGTCGTTGTTGTTATTAGAGGAAAAAGTCTGCTTTTGCTGAAATCTAGGCAAACCAGACATTATCACCACTTGATTAATCATTCCACCAACACAGCCTGTTTCCTTTATTACAGGAAAGTGAAGGTTGTAACTGGATCCCGGCAGTGCATGTCTGTGGCTTTATGTGTTTGTGCATAATAAACAGCCTTTGGTGTTTAGTGTCTACTTGTAAGGTTATAATTTGGCGCCGTTTAGATTTGTCTTTGCATGACGTAGTAGTATTACGGTGCCTGTAGCTTTAAATAAGAAATCACTCCGGAGGAGGGGAGAGCCAAAGTTTCCTTTTGGAAGCTGGTGGGGAGTGGGTAGGAAGGAGAAGCTTTTGTTCAGTTATGGAAAATGGACGTGTGTCTCACGCTGTCCACAGTTTAAATAAACACAAACTCTGAACCAGAGATCATACCCATCATTTCCTCAGTGCCAGCGGCGCTAAACCAAAATATAATTTTATTTGGCTAACCCCAAAGTAGGATGTGGGTGCCAGCCTTGAAAACCACACGATAAGGTTTCCAGCAGACGACACCAAGGCTGGCTTGGTCTTGAACTGGGAAGTCACAGAGGCATCACTGCCGGCAGGGCAGCCCATCACTGTGTTTAGAAAACAGAGGCTACCATAACAACAGCATGCAGACGCGGGTAAAGGGTCTCTGGCTGGCAGAGCATGGACTCTGGAATTACTACGTGTTATAATTCCACTGAGAGGCAGGACGTCGTTTAAGAGGTGGTAAAGAAATGGGACCCAGGGCGGAAGCATGGATGGGAGAAGGTGTTCCTCCTACTGAGTGGTGGAGCCCGGAAATCAGGGATCTGTTTAGAAAAACTGCTTGGTCTTTCCTAGTAAACCCTCTTCTTCATATGTTCTCCCAAACACAGTGAGTGATTCATTATTAAACAAAGCAGTACCATGGGTTTTGCCTTATCACCAGTGTCTGTTCTTTTGATAAGGAGGATTGGAGACTGCGGGGGCGGCGGGGGAGGTGAGGGGCAGAGGGTAGGACTTAAGATCCTTCGGGCCACCTCCAATTCTCTAAGCCCCAAATTGGGATTTGCTGCCTCACAGGTTTCCACGGTGGGGAGTTCTATTTGTTTATTTACTGTGGAGTGTTATTTTTCTGCCACTCTCTGGAGCCAGGGAGGGAAGAGTCGATGATAGAGTTGGGTGCGCTGAGTTAATGACTAGCTTTGCACTCACGAGCCCGTGCGCTTTTGCCCTCACCTGATGCTTCAGTGTTGCTGAGTGGGAATTACTTTTATGGAGGACCCCTCTGTTCCCTCAGAGAAAAAAAAAAGAAAAAGAAAAAGAAAAAGAAAAAGAAAAAGAAAAACTGCTCACTTGGCTGGAAATGTTTTGACAGAAGGCCGAGCAGCCGGCCACATTTGAACACTGTGTCCTCTGGATTTGAGGGCAGAGAGGGAGTGGCGGATCCAGGCAGAAGGAGGGTGGCCAGAGTTGTATAGCGAAGCCTATCAGCAGCTGTCCTGTTCAAGGCACGCCCTCTCCTGCCACTCCCCACGGAATCTGTGAGTGACCCCCAGCATCCTTCCCAACAATCAACTCCCCATAAGAAGGTAATCATCTTATGGTGAATTGGAGAAGAAGAAAAGTCAGTCTAGGAAAATGTTAGGATAATAGAAAAACTCTTCAGTGTTGTAACCATCTGGTGGGGTGTGCTAACAAAGGGGGTGATAATTGAGTACCCAGTAACTTCTTTTGGTCCTAAATAATGGTCACTCACCCTGATCTGTGTTCTTCACAAGAGTAATTTGCCATCACTTCACACCGCATCTGCACCACATTTCTTCCCTCAATGCAGCCTTACATATAAGTTACCACACTTAATTAAGTCCACATCATTCTCTTACAAAGAACAGCAAAGTTTGTGTGGAGGCCGGACTGGCAAAGAATCACAAATGAGACTTTCGTGATACTTGCTTTGTGGAAGAAACGGAGATTGATGGGAGCTCATGCCACCAGGGGTTGGCTCCTGGTTGGGGCAGGGTCGGGATGTGCCCGACAGCTGTGGCTAAGCTTAGGCAGGCAGCCTTGTGGCCAGCCTTGCTCTGGGACGGGACAGGAACCCATTGTCCCATAATCTCGCTTTTGAAATTGTGCTACAATTGATTCGATCTGATTTCTAAGGTACTGTCACCAGAGCATCATTAAAAGTCTTTTAAGAAACCGGAGAATAGACTAGATCACCAAAGGAGGCTTTGTCGGCCTCTTCGAAGCCTTTCTTTAACATGGCCTCCCATCCCCCTCGACAGAAGGGAGGAAACCTGCAAGTGGAGAACAACTAACGTGGATAATTTAATCTTTCCTTTAATCAACACCCCAAAGTTATTGCAAGTATGAAAGCAATATTTCAAAGACAGGAGATTTAAAATACTGTCTCCCCAGGGTCTGAAAATGATTTCCCATTCTGGTCCATAGACATAAAACTCACCTTCCTAAGATGTTCACTAGCTGCTAATGCTGCTGCTTTGTGTGTGTGTCTCTGCGTGTGTTTGTGTGACTGTGTTTGTGTGTGTCTATGTGTGTGTGTGCCTGTATGTGAGACTCTGTGTGTGTCTGTGCCTGTGTGTGAGTTTGTGTGTGTGTGTGTGTGTGTGTGTGTGTGTGTGTCTGTGTGTGTACATGCTCCTACAAATGGTATAAAAAGGCTTAAAGGTGTCTCTTCTAGCGGCTGTGTGAGCAGCAGACAGCTAGAAAGCCTGAACCTAATGAGGGCATTAATCAACAGAACAAACACCAATGGATGAAAGCAGAGATTCTTCTAGTCTCCCAGTTATCTCAGTTATAAGCAAATTAGCAACTCTTTATCCTCTCTTTAAATGATAAGGAGGGAGCCACTTTAGGGACATTTAAGATATTTCTCACAATAAGTGTCAAAATACCCTGAAAGCTCCTAGGGGCGGGGGTCCACCTCCCACACACAGTATGCCCTTCATTTGTTTATCTAAATGCTGACAAATTGCAGGATTTTAACAGCCTATCTGCAGGCTTGGCTTCATTTGCATGGTGTGCCCCCTATCTTTGAGTGGATAATGAGGCTCAACATAAAGCCTCCATTGACCGAGCTACAGAGCCCGACAGTGATGAATACTGAGCAGGAGAATTAGGTGCCTTGGAGAAGAATATGCTATTGTGTGTAAGCCCTATCCTTTCATCTTCCCTGCTGCTCACTTTCAGGTCTTTCAAGGAAAAGGCCTCCATCCCCTTTCCCTCTAGTGTCTTTTACTTCCCTTTCACTCTGAATGGGCACCATCTTCCAAATCGTCAGCTCAGCCCTGTGCTATTTTAGTCACTCTAATTATGATCCCTTCTTATCCTATGAAATGCTAGAGGTTTCCTTTCACTGCGTGAGCCACTGAGAAAAGCCATAAGCCATCGTCCCAGGAGCATTTGGCCATCCACCCACTGGATTCTCAGATACTCTCTTTTGCATTGCAGAACCCAGCCACCTTCTGTCTGCCACAGCCAGCTGCTGTCACCAGCAGAGCCTTCACAGAGTATACCCACTGGGGTAAAGATAGTGTTTAGAAGAGTTAAAGAGCCCAGCAGTTTGGATTTCCTGAGAAGTCTAGTATTATGAAAGCACATGCTTGGCCTTCTGTAGGGTTAGCTGACGGTACTTACATTTTTACAACCAAACCGAGAGAATACTTAGCATAGTTGCAATGAGCAATGCTCATGGACAATTTCTCTGGGGAAGAATGAATATCTTCCCATCCTAGAAAGCATTCCTTAATGCAATAAGTGGGCAAAGCTTTTGGTGATAAAATAAAGGGCTGGTGGCACATGTTTGGGAAGATCCTGGAGATGGATAGAGATGGAAACTGCTTCATCTTCAAAACAAATGAAGAGGCCTGGAGGGCTAAGAAATTTGTCCCAAGTCCCAAGATGAGTTTCTGAAGGAAGGAAGACCGCTTGTCTCAAGCTGAGGGCCGGAAAAGACAACAGCTAGCTTTTTTTTTTTTTTTTTTTTTTTCAGTAAAACATTTATGCTGGCTCATCACACTTATTTCCATTTCTCTGAGCAAGGATTTTCAACCAGTTTAATTTTAAAATGCAAGATCATTTACAAAGATCAGTGGCAAATCCCACACTTTCTCCCCAGGCCAGTTGTTGGTTCTAGGGTTCAGTCCCCCTAATTCTCATGGGCAATTCTTATGTCATTGGCTTTTAGTAGATTTGCAGGAGAGCTGACGATGTAAGTACAGCCTATAATTCTAGCTTCTTGGATTTGCCTAGACTCTGTCCAATGAGTCAGAGAAGATTCTGGTCCTTCTAGACCTGAATGAGATGGTAAGAAAAGCCATTGACCTGATGGGAAAAAAACTACTGAATAAAGGCTGAGACTCCATCCAACCTCCTGATGTTGACCCTGTGAAACCACAAACACTTTTCTGAGCTTGTAATATTTCACTGTTTCTAGTAATTTTACTTATTACTCTTCATTGTTGATGCAATATTTCATTTTTTCAATGATCATTGTAGTACATAACCATTATAGAAAATATGGAAGTTAGAAAAACATATTTATTCCTCCTAATCATTTCTAATTTACCATATGATTTTCATTAATATATTATTTATTGTGTATATCCCATCAGTTTTCCAAATACACTGATAAAAATCTTCAGGGCTGTGCATTTTTTCTATTGACATATTACATTTTTCTTTTTAGACACAATTGTTTTATAGTATGTAAGTACAGTCTAAGCAGTACTATTTACATAGCTAGTCATACATGCCTACCATGAAAGAAAGTAAACAATAACAACCCACATGTAAGGACATGTTTATATGTTCTTTTACATAAAAGTCATTAAAAATGTGTAAAATAGGCACAAATGGAATCAAGAATGCATGTTTTCTGTTTCCAACTTTACTGTATGAATGTAGAGAAGTTGACTATCCTGTCTGAGTCACCTTTTTTTTTTTTTTCAGGTGCTGAAATGGACAATAGTGTTTTGTCCTCTAACATTCTTAAAATGACTTACGGTTACATGTCTTAGACATTCAGTACAGCACATGCAAAAGTGGATGAGTCTAGGCAAGGGTAAAAGTTTTAAGAAAGAGACTTGCAAAGCCTTCTGGACTTCTTCTCTGTGATTGGCTCTTTTACCCCTAGAGTGTTAATGGAGTCTAAGTCTTTCTCATGCCTTGGGAGAAAACTGGATGATGTGTTTCCATAGTGAAGACATACTTGTCACTCAAGTGTATGACGGCCAGAAATCTGCCCAGCCTAGCTCCAGAGGCCATGGAGAAATAGTTGGAGAACCATCTGTACTACTGGGACAAAGGAGTGACTGATAACATTTTTGTACATGCTCTTTCTAAGCCAATGATTCATATCAGCCTGTGTCCAGATGCACTGCCCCTATAGCACTGAATTGACATATATAGTGGCATTTAAGTGCTAATTTTTGCCTTAGAGAAAAAGGGAGATGTGCGCTGGAAACATGATTTTAAGACATAGAGTGGGAGCCAGGCATGGTGATACACACCTTTAATCCCAGCACTCAGGAGGCAGAGGCAGGTGGATCTCTGTGAGTTTGAGGCCAGCCTGGTCTACAGAGTGAGTCCAAGGCAGCCAAGGCTACTCAGAGAAACCCCATCACAAAACAAAACAAAACAAAACAAACATGAAATGTGAATGTAATGTATGAAAAATATAACAATTCTCATATTTTATTATAATAATATTCTTGCTGTGGAATTCCAAAGAATGCATAGATTTATTGGTTCCACTTAAAAAGAAACTGGTTTTTTTTTTTTAAATCTAGATCATTAGAGCATATGCCATAGCAGGATGCATTGTGATGGTTTAAGAACAGAGTGTTAATCTAAAGGAGGCTCCATTTCTTCTATGGCAAATGTGTGTGATAATGGGCTAATAAGTGGTCTATTTTGAAAACTGAATTTTAGTTGTTTACTAAAATAATATGTTTTCAAATTATCTTCCCACTAAATGAAGTAAAGACTGATAAAATGCCTATAATAATGTGAATAGAGAGCTGACAATAAGAAAAGCTGGGACACAGCTTCTGTGGTGCTTTGATCACTTGTTTAAGACACAGCCACATCTCAGATGGCATGCCAGTTAGCCTTGAGTGAAAATAGATGCTTTTCCTGTTAAATCAAAATGTTATTAATTTTTAAGCTGTCTATTTTACCTAATTTCTCAGAAATAAAATTCTCAGTTCCTCCACCTAAGGAACTTCTCAGATAAATGGGATGCTTTATAGTCTCTCTTGTTTTAAAATGGCCATGTGATTAACTTCTGCCCAGCAGAGGTAATTGGAGGAATTGTGATTCCATGTCTGAAAGTATCCTTTGTCTTCCTGTATGTGTGCTGGAATGAGATGAGATCAGTGAAGATTCCCATAGTCCTTTTGCCCATCCTCAAGTAAGTTGTGTCTGAAATGTCATCCTCATGTAACAGAATAATATAACAGTAAATTTGGGTCCCGACAGCAAATAGCCACATACTAGCATAATAGGGTTCTGAGATTTACTTATGTCCATAGATTTCAACTAACAAAGAAAAATAGACATCTGTAATTTTAAAGCAACTGTTATTAGAGCTGTTCACTTCTTATACCATGAGCCTAAGCTCGTATTATTTATCTATACTCAATATTCCCCCTTTGAATTTAACATGGTTATTAAGTTTCTGGGAACCTTCTTGCAGTGTTCCAAACATTAAAAAATAGTATAGTAGAGTGGTGTAAATGCTTCACAACGGGACTTGCAGATTCATGCTCAATGTGAGTCTGAAGAAATGGTGTAACCCACTGTGAGAATTTCCAGTTGACCACAGATACATCAGTTGTCTTCCATAGAAACAAGATGGTTGTGGGATGTAGCACTTGTATACAGCAAATGGTGACGCAGAATTGTAAAGGTAATAGGAGTCCTTTGTTTAAGGACTTTGTTTAAACAGACTTACATGTAGAGGGTTGTATAAATACTTTGATAATCAAAACTCATCTTGGGAAAGTACCTTACTCTCAATGAATTCTCATCTGAAAAAAATTCCTCACTGGAAGTAATAGAGTTTTGTTCAAGATTAAATGAGTCAATGTTTGAAAAACAATAACAATCATGTCTAATATACTGTACACACTCAGAAAGCCTGAGCTATCGTTTTTGTTATTTTTATGCCTAGAGAACCTCAAAATGTAGTGGAAAGATGTTAGCGATTGCCCAACACAATTTATATCCCACCAATGTATGTGGATAAAACTCTAGACATCACAGGAGGGAATCTATGATTGGAAGAGGAATTAAGGATTTTTCTCTCCAATGAACCCAGACTCACAGAACCTAGACTCATACAAGAACTTAGACTCAGAGAGGGCTCTCTCTACATGAAGAACAATATTTCAGGCTGGGCATCAAGTTGGGCAAAGACAAATAAAGCAAGCTAGTGTTTGGATGTGAAAGGATGCAATGAATGTCATTTCTAGTCAGATGTGAAAGGACAATGTGAGGTGTGAAGTTTCTCTGTTCATGACTCACTGTGGTATGCCACCATAAATTAATATGTTAAGACACATGTTTGTTGACTATGTAGCATGAGTAATGAATGGAACCTTGTAGTATTAGTTAGCTGCAGGTACAGGGGTTACGTTTTAGTTATTGCCTTGACTAGTAACAGAATTGTTACTACAAATGGGTAGCAGATGACAACATCCCATAGTTCCAAGACTCACATCTATAACTTTCAGATAAAAAAAAAAGGAAAATAGAGATTTGTAGTTTTAAAGCAAATACTATTAGAGCTACTTGCTTCTTATACAATGAACCTAATACTACTTATATATAAGTTCTTAATATTTTTTGAAATTACAATGGTTGTCAGGATTCTAGGAATCTTCCTGCAGTGTACCAAAATTAACTATAGCAGAAGGATGTATATGTTACTCCTTGTCATTAGTTTGAAAGATTCAGCCTCAACATGCCTTTGAGGGAGATGGTGGTGGGTGGCCCATCTGAGCCCCAAAACCTGTAGCTCTGGCTTAGTTTACTGGCAGTATGCATTACCTAAACTTGTTTCAAAGGTTAAGAATGTGGTAACTTGTGTGTGTGTGTGTGTGTGTGTGTGTGTGTGTGTGTGTGTGTGTATTATGGAAGGAAATATTTGAGAGATTATTGCCTAAGAAAATTTACTCAGGACCAGATAACATAGTTTCTACATTAGTATATCTCATGGAAGAAACTAGAAAACTGAATTTAGCTTTTCTACTGCAGCTAGAATTGACAACAGAACAAATATTTGAAAAGGATAATTTCATAGAGAATAACACATACATAGAAGATTTTTAAGAACAGCAGAAATTTGAACCCTCTGTCATAATTTTTGTGACTTAAAACAACTTTTAACTTAACTTTGTCATTCAAATACTTCAGGAAAGTATTTTTGATGTGTTATTTTCACTAGGTCCCATAACCTTTCAGATAAAAACAAAGGACTCTATTGGAAAATGAGAAAGTGAGCATTTTGCATTACACATAAAGAAACAATCAATGTGATTTTTTTTATATACAGGACTGACTTGAAGTAAATTAGAAAGTTGATGACTTTTTAAAAAAGCTTTACCAACAAAGAACTCTTAAGCAACTCATAAGACAACCCTCCCCCCATAAGCTTCCATGACTATTTAGATTTTCAATAACTTTTAACCAGGTGCAGTCAGAAAGTAGACTGGGATAGTTGTTCAGACTCAGAGGAGGACATTTTCCCTGATAGGCGTTGAATGTGATCAAAGAATGTAATAGAAAGAAAGAAAAAAGAACATACTAGAAAGAATGTAAAGGGTCCTGGGGAAAATAGGATGAAGGGTTTCCTTCTAAATAGCAGAATCGGTTGCAAGGTAATATTCTGAGTTTTCAGGTCCTCATAAATCTATGGTGAGAGAGACACATGGTTGCTGTGTGCTACACATTTCACATTATCCCTCTAGTCTTCTGACATTATGCATGGGAAGAACACAGAGCATGTGTTTATAGTTAATACATTTTAGGTCTAAAAGGAGCTGTACTTGAACATGGCAGAAGTGTAAACACATGAATGTTCTGGATGTTGATTAGGATACAATGATAGGACAACATCTTGAGTAATTTCTTATAGGAAGAATGTGGGTGTTTACATATATATGTATATATGTATAATGTGTGTGCACACATGTGTATATGTATGTACACACATATATATATTTATACACACATGAATATAAATTTTTTAGGTATAATATATGTAGAAAATAAGGTGATCTAATGTTAGCATACATTAGATTTATAGATAAAGGGACTAGTTAAAAAGATGTACCTGAGGGAGAGGGGAATAAAAGGACACTAGAAATCTCAGGGCACTGTCATCCAGAAGCCTGAAGGAATGAGAAGGAGAGACTGATTGCCAGGACCTGAAAGGGAAGTAACACCAGGTTATTTGGGTCAAGTTAACAGTATCAGGGTGCCAAGGTGATGTCACAGGGAAAGTACCATGGGCATAAGTGCCATGAACTCATTGCTCAATCTTTTTAAGTCTCCTAGGCCATTCCCTTGGGTGTCCAGCTATAAGTTAATAGGCACCAAATCCCTTTGATATAGCCACATATATCAATATATATATCGATATATATATATATATATATGTGTATCTTCATATATATATGAAGAGAGCTAGATAAAGAATGGGGAGGGCAAAAAGAAGATATATGGTATGGGAAGAAAGAGAAGAAAAGGCTGTTCACTAACAACAAAGAACTGAGGCACACAGTCCCACTCACCCTCCCCTCTACATATTCAGTTTAGCATTTCAGGTGGGGAATAAATGCATGCTGTAAGCTGAAAAGACCGGTGCTGCTTATGCAGACTAGTCATACCCAGACCAGCAACAGAGCATCAGTGGCCAATAGGCTCTAGACCAGATTCCAATTACTAAGCCATTTCCTGGTCCCATGTGTTGACCCAGGAACAACTAGTTAAAGTGATGAACAGGAATGAAGAATGTGGAAGTGACAATGTATAAGCACCAGACAGTGATCACACTACATTTCCCACACTTCTTCTAATCTCTTGAGTAATTTATTGTATTTATGTTGCCAAAACGTTACTCTTCTCTCCAGCTTTGCAGCTCCTGTCATTAGAGACTTATAATCTGTACCTTAGTACAGGCTGCTTTTAAGAAGTGATTTGGCTTCTCTCATCTAGAGTCCCAGTAGGATGTCCTCCCCTCTGTCCCAGTTTCCTTGTAAGGGAAGACTTTCGTGGGACATGCCCCTTGGGCTAGTATGCAGATATAAGTGAGTATATACCATTTGACTCTTTCTGCTTCTGGGTTAACTCACTCATTATGATCATTCACGTACTCTGGTGCCTCATATTTGACCCCGTCCACTGGATGGGGAGGCCTTGTGGCACTCAGAGGAAGGATAACAGGCTACCAAGAAGAGACTTAATACCCTATGAGCATATAAAGGGGGAGGAAATCCCCCTCAGTCACAGCCATAGGGGAGGGGAGTAAGGAGAAAATGGGAGGGAGGGAGGAATGGGAGGATACAAGGGATGGGATGACCATTGAGATGTAACAAGAATAAATTAATAAAATAAAAATTTTTAAAAAGTGATTTGGCAAACTAGAAAGAGGTACATGGGCTAGTGTGCCAGTTCTATGCAAAAGGAATGTGACAAAATAAAACTACCCTAGGTAGCCTGCTAGAAGATGAGAAATGCCTAAAGCAGAGCCTAGATGGTCTCATCTCTTCCACCAGTCAACTCAGGTTTAGCTGGCTAAACCCTAGCCATAAGATGATGCCAGGTCAGACCATGTGTCTAGCCTGCCTGCACTGCTTCAAGTGTGAAAATGCACATTGATACTGCCTTATCCCACTGAGAGCCAATAATGGGTCACTAACACACTCTCTTACATCACTTAACCCATTGAGTTGTATCTTCATAAGGCCATTCTGTTTTAATGACACTTTGGCTACAAAATAGCTTCACAGCCTGCTCTCTTGAGTGGCAACTTTTATGGTGCCCTTTTTCTTTATTCTTTATTAGAGATTGCTAGAGTTCTATTCACATTCAACCTTCATAATCGTTGACTAATTTTTACTGAAATTTAGCCAGTAAAATCAAGCAGCCCTGGGTTTGATCTTTCACAGCTATTACCATGGATAGAATAATTAAATGAGCTAAGCTTCAAACTTCTCTGCAAGAAAATGAGAACAGGCATCACTGAACTTGTCTTTGTATAAAGCTTTCAGGCATATATCATACAAGTTTTCATAGATCAATCACAAGAGATGAGCTCAGATGATCTGCTTGCTACCATAGTTAGTGTGCAAATCACTACCAGGAAGGACTAAGGGGCTCAGAAGCACAATTTAGACTTCTGGTTATTGCTCCTCACATCATTTTCAGGGAAGAGTAGTTTTAATGAGGACCAGTAATGTTAGGAATAAAAACAGAGAGGCCAGAGGTCCTCAGCATATTTGTGGTTACTGTTTACATATCCCCATGAGAGCAGCATCACAGGCTCTTTATTAATCTAGCAAGGCTTAGGATTGTACCTGAAGGAATGCAGAAGACACCTGTAGCTTCTGGTGAGAGTGAACTGTTCCATATTCAATGTGTTTTTTCATATGTACCTGTTATTAAAATCAAATTTATAATTATATACTGAGATAGGTTATATAAAATGACAGAAAGGATTCAACACTTCTTACTTCTTAATTATTAAGTGACATTTTACTGTGACCCACACTCAACACTATTTGTCAGTCATACCTGGGTCGAAGGGATGACACATAATGCATTGCTGACCGTATTTTCCTAAGTCAGTGAACACTAATGCCACATTCCAGTACTGAACGCAGGCACAGAAGAAGCATACGAATCACAGAAACTAGTGCATTTTACAGCTCTAGAGTTTTTACTTGGAAGCCCATTGATCGATGTGCATAAGTGCGTCTCTGGTGACTGCACTCCTTGTACAAAGAACCGTTGTTGAGGATCGTCTCCACAACCTACTTTTGTGATGTTAGAATGTTACCTCTCCCCATGCACACCCTGGCATGGAAAGCATCCCTTTTCCAATAGTATACCAATGACTCAAGCAAACCAAGGAAGAAAATCATCAGATTTAACTACAGAGTGTGCTCATTGTAATCCTTAGCTACCTCATGGTCTGGCAAGACGTGGGGGTGAGAACACTATAGCAAGAATGAGGCAACCTTGGAAACATGGTGCAAATATTTTCTGAGGAGCCTTTGACCTGAAGTCTTGGCTGACTGAGGTGTGGGGAAGGGAATATTGACTTGGGGGGGGGGGCAGGGGACCAGATTTCCAAGTGAAGCTCCGTTACCTAT
Organism: Acomys percivali; assembly: GCA_907169655.1. NCBI lineage: Eukaryota > Metazoa > Chordata > Mammalia > Rodentia > Muridae > Acomys > Acomys percivali. Next base: position 11,618,721 of record OU015742.1, on the reverse strand, counting down.
TTTTACCTCTGTGACCTGGTTCCTATCACTATGATCATTTGATCAAATGTGATCATTTGAACCACGTGCATGACCTTATTTAGCTTATAAATATCAGGACATTTAGTTCACAGAGGAAAAAAAAATGTGGAAGTTAACTATTTCTGCTCCTTCATTATCATTGGTGAAAAAGACAATCTCAGTGAGAATGTAACCTGAGTGGTCTCCTGCTGTTTATTAATTTTGAGTCAGAGGCTCCTGTCACACAGGATGGCCTTGAACTCAAGATGAAGGCAAGGATAACTTCAAACCCCTGATATCTTGCCTCTGCCTCCCCAATGCTGGAATTTTGGGTGTGGGCTATCACATCCCATGGTATTCTACTTTAATAAGAAGGAATAAAATGGCGTGGAAATGCTTGTCCATCAAAGAATGCAACCTCCATATTAGTAGCTTCAACTTTTGCTGATGAACTTTCAGGCTGATGAAAATTGTTGGGACCTAAAGTCTCCATACCATATGAATATTATGCAAGCTATCCTTCTGCAGGTGACCTGTTGGAAGTCCCATTTGTGCTTTTGTGTATCTCTAGAAATGTATCCCAGCAGGGGGTAGGGATTGCAGAGAGTAATGGGTCTCAGGTTTTGTTGGGTAAACAGTTACTCTGGGACTAGTTAGCACTGGCTGTCCCAAGCAGGTCACAGGACTCCCCTGGGGCCCCTCCTCCCTGCTCTGAAGTGTCTCAGCTTCCACTTGGCTGAGCAGGGACTGGAAGCCACTGCCTCTGAGCAGAGCAGGGCCACTCCTCACTCAGGCTGAGTCAGACCAAGTGGATGGTGGGAGCTTCCCAAGCACAGAGCTCTCACTGAACTCTGACTAGAGTTGACTCAAGCCCACAAAACAGGACAGTCAGACTTCTGTGGCTGAGGCCTCCTCACCTCCTCAGTTCCCAACACCCTGGGTCCATCCACCCTAGCTGTGGGCACTCGATCTTGTGGAGAATCCCAGGGCCCAGAAGAACCTAAGATGAGAGGTAAAAAATGCAGTTTTATTGTAGAAAGAATTGTATGGTTAGGAGGGTGTACTCACATGGGAAAATTAAAGGCCTAAAGTCCTTGGCTTTCACCTTCTGTTATTTTGTGTCTCTGCTTAAGTGTGAGTCCCCAAAAGCCTTGTTCCTTCACACTTCTTACAGTGGCAGTCACCAGAGGGACTCATGGACTTATTATCTTAGGATTTGTGACTTGATGTGTGTGAGCTGTTTCAAAGGGTGACGTTAGACTGTTAGTCCTGCTGCTTGGACCTACCCTGGAGACAAGGTCTGAGCACCCTTGAAGTCACATGACAAAGCAAGATGCTACCGTGGTCAAGATAGCTGTGTGTCTTCCTTCTCATTTCCTTTATCTGCTTACATTTCACAGTGGAATGCACACACATACACCACATGTCTGTATACTTACTACATGACTTTTTCAACATTATTGCAATTTTGCACAAAATTTATCCAGTCTCCGAAGCATAATTGTCTAACTAGTTAACTTTGGTATACAGCTTTCTATGTAATTCTTTTATTTGATTTCATAGTTCCTTACTAATTTACCAAATCAAAGTAGAGAGTTGCTAATATTTATCATTTACTATCAGGAATATTAGTGACCCCTTATCATTTAAGAGCTAATATAGTCTATTTCTAGATATAGATTCAATAGAAAGAGAAATCACCCACCATAAAACTTGCACATAAATGCACATAGCAGTAGTTTTCATGGTAGGCAAAAATAACTAGCAATTGATGACTGAAGAATTCAAACCATAATACACATGTGAACGAAATGCTCTGTGGCTGCAGAGAGATTAGTAAAGAGGTAATTATAGTGAATGGAGTGACAATACTACATCAATCGATCCATCTTGACAACATATGAGTGGCAAAGCCAGCCTCCACAGTGAGACCTGGTGGGATGGCTCAGTGAGTAAAGGTGTTTATTGCTTTTCCAGAGGACAAGAATTTGATTGCTCATTACTATCTCTGACTCCAGTCCCAGGGGGTCGAATGCCCTCTTCTGGCACCCTCCCAAGGCCCCAGGCACAGTGAGGTACAGATATATACATGCAGGCAAAACACTCATACACATAAAGTTAAACAAACAAACAAACAAATAAACAATCCTTCTAAGTCATTATTGTTCAGACCAGTCAAAGCAACAGAGACAATGCAGATAGTGGCTGCCCAGCATTCAGACAGGGAGGTGAGGAGAGAAGAAAGATACAGAGCTTCTTTCGAATGTGGGGATGCTTAAATCACTGCTAATGTGTGAAAGTACACTGAAAGGTACACCTCGAATAGATTCATTGAGTAGTATATGAATTGTGTCTCAACAAATCTATTGTAGGAAAGGTGCAGAGAGGGCACAGTTAGTAAAGTGAGGACCTACTCTCTAGAACGGATGCAAAACGCTGAGCATGGCCACACATCCCTGTCTTCTTAGAACTGGGACGTGGAAATGAAAGGAGGATTGCTGTGGTCATTGGCCATATTCTAGTTTAATTGCTGAGTTCTGGGTTTCTGAAAAAGCTGTTGCTGTGGCAACAACTAAGCTTAAACTTCCTGGTGGGTGGCTGCTGGAAAATGGCCCTGACTTATCCCAGGATAAATAGTAAGATGACCTAGGGTTGTTTATCATTCCTTCTAAGGGTCATTTATCTGAGACTATTCCCAGGTGTATTAATTTCCAATTGCTTCTCATCTTGCTCCCTGAAGTTCACCTGACATCTTAGGCAAAGAAGGAGTTGTATGGCTGTGTTCCTAAGCAGGGGGAGGGGTCCAAGGTTACTTGAAGGAGGACTTGCCATGAATGCCATTCACTTAAAGTACCACACACGTGCCACACATGGCAAGCCTCTTCTCTGTTTGCCAAAGCTCATTTCTGAAATATGGGCCATGCAGGAAGAACGTCAATGCTCTTCAATATAAGCCTTGCATTCATAGTCTCTGTGGAACTGAGGAGAGAAGAGCAGGAAGAACTCAGGGTGCATTCATTACCTGTCAACACCAGTACCTTGCCGCTCTTTGGGGGGAACTTAAGCATAGGAAAGCAAAAGATTATTACTTAAAATTGGGCTATATCATCTTTATAACTATCCTAAGTAGAGAACTGCATAAGGCCAGAGGTGTCCTTGGATAACAGCAAACACTCTTTCCCTTGTTTGTCTGGCTACATTAAGTAATGTATCCAGGACACAGGCATCACAAAGTAAGTTCTCTCTTCTTCAACCATCCAGATGGGAAATAATTTATTTAAAGTGTTTTCCCTTTTTAACTAAAATTTTGATTTATCACCAGCATTCAGCTAGGAGAAAATTATGTATGTATGAGGCTGAAGTGAGAGATGAAATGAAGTGTGTGTGTGGTACACACACACTAGTGTACAAGCAGGGCTGTTGTAAGGCAGAAATGACTTCATCAGGAAACCAGGAAATCCTCGGTCAAACTTCCAAATATACAAATAGACGCCTTTCATTCTGCTGTGAATAAAAATGATGCCATGTCCTGTAACTAAGGATGTTAGTGGCCAGGTTGAGAGAGGGCCAACCATGCTTAGCCTTTGTTTCTCAGACAGTCATTTTCAAGTTCAGCATCTTGAGGCCAATAGGCTGTAGCACCTTATTTGGCAAAGATTCAGTTCTGTTTCCTAATGTATTTAACGGTGAAGGAATTTTTAATTATTCTCTACCTCAACTGGAGATATACTGATGGTTTGTCCCTGATGCATATATATTTATGTTTTTTAGGCAGGTTACCTTGCAGTCAAAAATAAGAGTAGTGCTTAAAAAAATGAAAGGCAGAAAAAGTCTTAGCAGTGATTTGAACTGTTACTGAGCAAAAGAATTAAAACAAGGCAAAGCAAAGCAAACAAACAAAAAACCTTGTTGTTAAATGCAAACATATGTGAGATTGGGTTGGTAGGTAAGACTGGCTTACTAGTTCTTTCTTACAAAAATCATATGGAGCCATTAGGCTTTCTAAATATTAACTTCTCAAACTGACTGGGTAACTGGCTCCTAGGGAGTGCCACACAATGGCAGGGTGATATGGTCTGTTGAGCTGGCCAAGAGGCTGATGGGAGGAGAGCTGAAACACGCCTTCCCCTCCCCCCAGCAGGTCTAAAAACACCTCTGAAATCAACTACTCCTTTTGTGTAGCCCTAGGCCCAAGGGCAGCCTGGGTGGGATCTCTTCCCCTGGGTGCAGAAAGATGCTGTCTGTCCAACTCCTCCAGCTGCAGGCAAGAAGAAATCACCAGAATGCTGAGATAATGCCTGAACTTGCTGAGCCTTTAGTCCTGCCTTCTGCTTCACCCCCATCAAGTTCTATCTTTGTTTGAGGCTCTGACTCATGCCCCACCCAGACCCCTCAGTCATCTGTGACTCAGCAGAGGCCAGCTAGACCCAGTCCAGAGCCACAGAAGCAGAAGATTTTTGGTGTCTTTCTTTCTTTCTTTCTTTCTTTCTTTCTTTCTTTCTTTCTTTCTCTCTCTCTCTCTCTCTCTCTCTCTCTCTCTTTCTCTCTCCCTTCCTTCTTTCCTTTTTTCCTTTCTGAAAGGATCTGCATCAGCTCAGGACCCCCAAGACCAAGCTTTCAGCACAAAAGAGATTTATTTGATCGAGAGGGACAAAGGTCAGAGAATAAGACAATCACAGAAGATAGAAGGGGAAGGAGAACGGGGAGAAAGCAAGGAGAGGAAGATGGGGTGTTTGTCCCAGCGTGGGGGCAGGGGCGAAGGACTGTCTCTGGATACAGAGGAGACAGATGTGGCCCATTGGCAAAAGGCAGTTTATAAAGGTAAAATGGAAAACCCTGTTAGGATGAGGTGTTTAATTTTAATTGAACATGTTAATTAGGACTTAAAAAAAAAGTTATTTATTTATTCATTGGATTGGAGCTCCTTTCCACTTTCCCCAGTTTTCCTCCCCATTTTACATATTTCTCTCCCGCCCCCTCCCCCAACTCTCCTCTTTCCTTCTCTTCAGAGAAGGGAGAAGTGAGAAGTCCCCATGGGTACCAACCCACCCTGGCACATTAAGTAGCTGCAGAACTAGGCAAGGGCGCTTTTGGTTGCTGGACTTCAATACTTTGATAGCTAGACCTTGGTAGTAAGCCTCAGAAAGAAGAAGTGGCCAAATATGGCAATAGACCTTGGTGGCTAGCTTTAGGAATGGGATCTGGTGGGTTTTGGCAAGGCAGAGGTAATACGGGAGAAGGGCAAAGCCTGCTAGAGAGAGTCATGACATATTTGCCACGCCCTGGCCTGGTTAGGCTAAGTCCCTTCAATTTCTTTCTCTTTATCTCTTCCTCCTCTTCCTCTTCTTTTTCTTCTTCTTCCTTTTCTTCCTTCACTTCTTCCTCTTCTTCTTCCTCCCTCTCTCTCTCTCATAGGAAAATTTAAGTCAAATATTCATTTCATGACCATCTTCCTCAAGAGCCTCTCTTTCCTTTATGTCTTTACTTTGGGGGAGCTTTGTAAATTTATTTATATTTTTATTATTGTTTATTAAATCATTCATATTACATCTCAATTGTTATCCCACCCCTTCTATCCTCCCATTGCTCCCTCCCTCCCACTTTCACCCTATTCTCTTCCCCTATGACTGTGACTGAGGGGGACCTCCTTCCCCTGAATATGATGCTAGGGTATCAAGTCTCTTCTTGGTAGCCTGCTATCCTTCCCCTGAGTGCTACCAGGCCTTCCCATCAAGGGGAAGTGGTCAAATATGGGGCACCAGAGTTCATGTGAAAGTCAGTCTCTTTACTCATCTGTGGAGAATGTCCTGTCCATTGGCTAGATCTGGGTAGGGGTTCGATGTTTACTACATGTGTTGTCCTTAGTTGGTGCCATAGTTTGAGCAGAACCCCTGGGCCCAGATCTGCCCATCATAATGTTCTTCTTGTAGGTTTCTAGGATCCTCTGGATCTTTCTATTTCCCCATTCTCTCATACTTCTTTCACTTAGAGTCCCAATAGGATGTCCTCCCCTCTGTCCCAGTTTCCTGGTAAGGGAAGGCTTTCATGTGACATGCTCATTGGGCTAGTATGCAGATATAAGTGAGTATATACCATTTGAGTCTTTCTGCTTCTGGGTTAACTCACTCATTATGATCATTTCTAGCTCAATCCATTTATCCACAAATTTCGGGAATTCATTGTTTTTAATAGGTGAGTAGTATTCCATAGTGTATATGTACCACAGTTTCTTTATCCATTCTTCTACTGAGGGACATTTAGGCTGTTTCCATGATCTGGCTATTATGAATAAGGCTGCTATGAACATGGTTGAGCAAATTTTCTTGTTGTGTGCTGGTGCATCTTCTGGGTATATTCCAAGGAGTGGAATAACTGGGTCTTGAGGAAGCCTTATTCCCAGTTTTCTGAGATAGCACCAGATAGATTTCCAAAGTGGTTGTACTAGTTTGCATTCCCACCAGCAATGGATGAGTGTTCTTCTTTCTCCACATCCTCACCAGCATGTGTTGTCACTTGAATTTTTTATCTTTTCCATTCTGGTGGGTATAAGATGAAATCTCAGAGTCGTTTTGATTTGCATTTCTCTGATGACTACAGATGTTAAAGATTTCTTTAAGTGTTTCTCAGTCATTCGATATTCCTCTGTTGAGGATTCTCTGTTTAGTTCTGAGCCCCATTTCTCAATTAGATTATTAGTTTTGGTGGTGTTTAATTTCTTGAGTTCTTTATATATTTTGGATATTAGACCTTTGTCATACGCAGGGTTGGTGAATATCTTTTCCCAGTCTGTAGGCTGTTGCTTTGCTCTGTTGATGGTGTCTCCTGCCTTATAGAAGCTTCTTAGCCTCATGAGGTCTTTGGGGGAGTTTTTATCATGAGTGTTTTCTTTTAAATGGCATGGTGGGTCAAATTTCTTCCTTGGGAAGCAATCTATCTTTACTTGACTGCAAATACGATCCCCAGTGATGATGATGATTGATTGATTGATTGATTTACTATTTCTTGTGTGCTTGGCTTTTGTAATGAAACTACAGTTACCTCAGTTAAGCTGTGGGTTCTCCTTACTTCTGGAGCCTGGATTTTCCTTTCTTTGAGCCACAGGTGTTTCAGAAAAGGTTCTATGTCTGTTGTATCAGAGCCAAGGCCCAGGCCAGCCAGAATGTGTTGACTTACCCTTAAACTACAAAGAAATGTGTCAGCAGAGCAAGCCAAACTTTATCTAAAATGGAGGAACAAAATTTTGATATCTAGCTTCACAAAAACAAACAAACAAAGACAGGAATATGATTTATCTACTGAGATCTCTGGTAGTTTGTCAATGTGGCAGTAGATAGCAGACATGTCAGTCTGGTCCTTTAAGTCGTATGGGCGGACTGGTAAGTTAGATCCAGAGATGCTTACTGAAGTGTTTCAAGAAATGTTCTTTATTAACATTATCCTGTTAGTTTTCACAGTGGTGTTTCCCAGACACCAAATGGAAATGTCTGTCATTTTAATATATGCTACACAAATTAATTAATAGAAAATTTGGTAAGTTACACATGGAATCAAAGCTAGAGGAAAGTACAGATGCAGTATATTAGTTTGCTACAACCGTGTTGAAAAGTGCTACAGACTTGGTGGCTTAAATCAGAGAAATGCATGTTCTCATGATTCCCAGAACCAGAACTCTGAGTTCAAATACCACCATGGCTAGATTCTTGTTAGGTCTTTCTTCTTCCTTAAGGATGCCAGTCTTCCTGTATGTGATCACATGAGCTTTCTTCTGTGTGTCTTTGTACTAATCTCCTTTCTATTTTTCTTTTTCTTTTTGGTGTGTGGTGTATGTGTTTGCACATGTGTATGTGTGTAGATGTGAGTGTGCTTAAATACACTTATAGAGGCAGCCGTCAATCATGAGTGTCTTCCCCTTTTACTCTGCATCTTATTACAGGGTCTTATGCTGTTTTGGACAGACTGACTGGTCAATGAGCTGCTGACACTGGACCATCTCCATCCCCAACCCCACTCCTGGCAAACTCTGAGACTGAAGGCATCTGCTGATGTATCTGCCTTTTTACCAGTGTACTGGAGATCTGAATTGAAGGCATCATGTTTGCACAGCAGCCCTTTATTGACTGAGCCATTTGCTCTTTTCTTTTAGATGTAATAGTTGTACTGCATTAGGGCCCATCCTAACAGCAAATATCACTAAATGATGTCAACTTCATGAAAATACTTTTTTACATGCCTGTAAATGGAGGCACATTTATAGGGCCAGGAGTTCAGACTTTGTCATTTGAACTTTTTAGAAATAAAATTCAGGCCACAAAACCCACTGATATGTTGCCTACTTTGCATCTCCAAAATATAGACCTGATTATGATGTCACCTTGCTCAAAATCTTTGTATGGTTCTGAATTGTAGTTAAGAATAAAATCTTACTACTTCCCTCCACAACATCCACCAATTCCATCACTATTTTAATATAATAGTCAAAACAATCTTAAATTGGTTATTTCCTTCTGCTTTTATTTACAAGTTTTCATTTCACCAGGCTTTATCCATATTTGCCTCCATAACACACACACACACACACACACACACACACACACACACACACACAGAGAGAGAGAGAGAGAGAGAGAGAGAGAGAGAGAGAGAGAGAGAGAGAGAGAGAGATTTCAATTCTTTATCTTTCTTTCCAGTGTCAATTTTTTACTTGTCAAAATCCTACACAAAGGGAATTCTTTCAATTACTTTGACATCACCTTGATGCTGAATTTTAGAAAATAATTTATTCAGATTACATCCTGATTGTTAGCCCCTCACTTGTATCTTCCCGTTTCCCCTTCCCTCCCTCTTTCACCCCATTCCCCTGTGACAGAAGGGGACCTCATGCCCCACTACATGATCACAGCTTATCAAGTCTCATCTGGATGCGTATTTATCACCTGTGTTATTGCACTGGTGTGTTGTCCCTGTGAGCTGGAGGTAGCATAGTTATTTCTATAGTTCCTCTAGGTGCTACTACAGAGCAGAGATCAAAATAGTCATTTTTTTTCTTCTTCTTCTAGTAGAACCTCTTACTGGATGCACAGCCTTTCTTTAACATAAGGCAGGACAAGGGATTCAATGTTGGCTGGTAGAATTTGGATAAAATTAACATACTGTAAATCTCCTATTTGTGGCTACAGTAGTTAGCTCTTGTTCACTTTGAGATACACATTTTGCCTTTTCCTTGCTCTGTTATATACTGTATGATTCATTTTCCTTCTAGACTCTGAGTAGGTTCAGACAATGACAGAAATAGCAGAAATAGCTGAAATTAGCATTTGGAAAGGAACCGGATGCTAGGATATTTCTTTGTCTCTGTGTTTCCCCACAGAATCCTTGCAAGTAGCAACACCTCTATGACTCCAGGTCCACTCTCCAAGATGATGAATCATCTTTCCCCTGTTGGACATTCCATTACTTAAGATGCTCGTAAAACAAAACAAAAATTGTCTGCTGTCCCACCAGCCCAGAGTTGCTGCTTAGTTGAGTCAAACTGGATGGCATATTTGACACCTGTGTGACAGGAGTGAAAACCCTGTCTCAAGACCTGTTCTGAAAGCAAGTAAGCTAAAATATACAGAGTTAGTAACTCTTCAGCTTTTGATTCTCAGTTTTATCACCATTTTCTTTGATCTTCTGGAGGTATGTGGTCTGTTATCTTTCACTCATGTCAGTCCTTACTCTGTGGAAACCTCATGTAATTCACTTTGCTGTGTTTCTTTCCAGCTTCCTTATAGAAGACCCTTCCTGGTGTCAATGAAAACCTTTTTTTGCAAAGATGATGGAGAGCCTTTGTCTTTCCATCCTACTCCATCAGTTAGTTCCCAGGCCTTTCTTGCTGACTTCCTGGTGCTTTGCATAGAAAAGTTGTACATGGGCAGATGGGAGGACTGTTCTCCATCGCACCACTGGTACATTTTCTGACCTCTAGCTTCTAAGATCACAAAGTGCTTCTGAAGGGGAAATATAGTAAAAATAAGTAAGTAGATAATGAGCTCTTGTTATCAATCGAGGGTCTTTGGACCTTACTGATATATTAAGATGGACATGTGTGAAGCATATATCTCTTTACATGAATATGCTTTATTAAAATGGAAGATTAAAAGTTCTCTGGAAATGTAGCTTCAGTGGGTCTGGGTTGGTTCCTAAAAAGTCATTTAGGATTCAAACATTGCAGAGGCTTCTAGCAGAGATAGTGATGGGAAGATCTGTGATACAGCAGGCTTCAGTGTCATAAATATTCAGAGCATAAAGGGAGGAGGGCCCCTCTCTTTCTAATGGGAGGGAAGATGACAGGAATGATGGATTGTAGAATTGGTATTAGTTCATGAATACCTTTCTTTGTAACATACTACTGTATTGACACAGGACTTCCTATGGGACTCATTTGGTTAGTGGAACCTTATACTAATATACTAAAATATTGGTATTAAACAAAGCATAATATTACAGCAAATATTATGAGTATCATATAAAATATAATGTGTCTGTGTGCTTATACATGCATATATGTGCACATGTACATGTACCCATAATATTGAGGGGTTCAGAATATAGTTTATTGACAGCATTGTCTTACATGGGAAAGATCCCAGGTTCGGTACCTGGTGCCACCGAAGAAAAAGTATTAAGCAAGGAAAACTGGAAATACATTAGTATGCTTTACATTTTAGTTGTAATTGTTATTGTAGAATTCCATAAAGAAGTACTGGATTTATAACATTTTTTTTGTTTCACTCTATTCCCTCCAATTTGTCAGGCTACCACCTGACAAATCATGGTTCCTCTCAAATCATGCTCTCTTTTTTCTATTGTGTTATACATGCACACATACATACATACATAAATACATGCATGCACATACACATACACTTCTAAGAATCACCTGTTGAATCCCTTTAATGTTGCTCATTCATATATGTGTTTAGTTCTGAGCACTTGGGACTGGATTATCTCTTATGAGCCTGTTGTGGGAGAATACTGATTTTTCCACCTTTCAAGAACTTGGTACTTTGATTTTTGTTGAGTTCCCTTGGTTCCGTGCTATTCAGTCAACCTGTCCATTCCGCCAATAAGCCATCTAGTCATCCATACTTAACTAACTAGTGAGCCAGGCTTCATGGCAGTCTATATAACAGGCCCTCAAGTTAATGTTGCTCTAGTAAGTAATTTGCTTGAGGTCTTTCTAATCCATGACTTACTACACTGGGATGTTAAACATTCAACAGTCTTACAAAATGTGGACTCATATCTTTGTGGTAGGATTGAATGCCTTCATACTTCAGCTTAATGGGCATTGGATAGGCTTCCTGTTTCTGATGACCTCCTATCCCCCTCCCTAACTTCCCAGCCCTCTATCAGTTTCTAAGTGGTGGCATGAAACCTATTGATGTGCATTCAAGTTTAAAAGCTTTGTTTTGCTGCCATCAATACTTCACCTTTTTCCAAGCATGTACCACTTTCCACTCTCATCTCCCCTCCATGCCACCCACAATGGGATATTATTCCTTCCTCACAAAACAAAATAAAACAGAATAAACAACACACATACACATGACATGACTAGAATGCAACAGGTATCAGTTTAGTAAGTTAAATTCGGTCAACCCTTGGTGTCTAGGGCCTCTGTCACCAACAAAAATCTGACTACTCCAGTCCCTTGTTAAAACACATACTTTTTTATGTAATGTGCATATACTTTTCTGTGTATCTTAAATCATCTCTACATTGCATGCAATTTTTAAATAAAACATATATGGTTTATAAATACTCATGAACTACTGCTTAGAGAGCAATGGCAAGAAAATCAAATCTACATGGATACTTATTAAAAGTTTTTCCTGTATTTGTCATCTGAGTTTGGCTAAATCGATGGGCATGGAACTCACAGATATGATAAGGCCCAATATACACTGAGAGGGCTTAAAAAATAGTGTGACTGGGGTGTTATTTTGGAAGTGAGGTAGAGTGAGGTGACAACTGCAAAATGGTTGCTTCCAAGTGGACTGGGCAACGCGGCATGCCCTGAGGCTAGCCAGGAATGGTATTGAGTGCTTGTTGCCAGGAGTTGGGTATGTTGGGGGGAGTGTTGGGTGACTTTATTTCTCGCTCTTGTCTCCCTTTGCCTCTTTTCATGATATGTGCCCTTGAAATCCCTCCCCCTCCCCACCCAAGGATGAGGTCATTGCATACTGCCTTCATTTAAGAACCCCAGAGAAGATCTTAGATAAGGAATACAGTGGTAACCGTGAATTTGATAGGAGGGGCCAACAGAATAGCAGGGAAGAGAGACAGCAAAAGCACAAGTCCAATGATGGATGTGTTACTGTGTTAGCCCTAATTGAGCACTGCTGCTAGACCATGCAGGAACTGTAGGAGGTGGTAGGAGTTAGGGTTTGTGGTACAGTGTATTTATTTACTAATTCCCACCAGTTAGGCTCCTGTGGGGTACACCACCTATCCAGTACATTTGCAGTGAATTTGGGCCAATCATAGCTCTCTGTTAAAAGCCCTTGGGCCAAATGTCTCAAAAGAAAACCCACTTTCAGTGGGTCCTAGCATGCCAAGGGGAAGGGGCGGGGCTGCTGCTAGCTTTGGGAAGTGGGTGGTGCCAGAGGAAGATTTACAGAGTGAGAAGACAGTGAGAGTTTAGGACTAGTTATCACCTACTCCCTCCCCTGGCCACACTTGGCTGTGCTCCTCCAATGATGTCCATAGTTCAGACCAGAGCATCTTCTCCCAATAAAAGTTCCCTGACTTCCCTTTCAGGCCTCGCACGGCGACAATTCTGGGATGCCACGACCGACCCCATGCATGGCTATGAATGGTGCTTGTCTCCAAACACACATATTCCTCTGTAAAAAGTCCTTTTGCTAAATGATTTAAATGTACAGTACACTTTATTTCCAGTCTACTGCAATGTGTACATTTGTGCGTGAGTACTTTTGTTAATATCTCCCACCAATGCAGAGATGACTCTTTTTCTTCTTTTCTTCTTTCTTCCTTTCATTCGGTTTTTGTTTGTTTGTTTGTTGTTTGTTGTTTTTGTTTTGTTTTGTTTTTCTTCCAGATGCAAAAGACCCAGTGGCAAACTCTAAGATTGTCTCAGGGCATTTTCCAGAGGTAAATGGCCATGTAGTGAGGAGATAAATAACATCAAGGCTGAAGTCTAACTCGCTGCTGATAAGTCCCTACTCTAACGTCACGTGGTGAAGTTTGTTGTATAGGAAAATGTTATTATTGATACCATCTTCCCAGCTATGTAGCCCTTTGTCTATTACTCTGCCAGGTCCCTGGTGGGCCCTGTAGTTGTTTGATGTGGAGGAATGCTTGGCTGCGAGCAGCGGGTAGCTAGGCAGGCTCAGCCAGCCAGGTGACGCTTAGCCAGATGGTCTGCTCCCGCCCACAGAGGCAACCATTGAAAAATCTGAAAGAGACAAAATGTCTATGGAATCCCCCAAGAGAGACCAGATGCTACTCAGGGAAAAGCTGTCCACACGGTGCAGTCTGTGGGCATGTGGGGCAGAAGAAACCTGTCTGTGGAATAATGCAGGAGCCGGGAGCAGCCCCGTATGATTTCAGGATAAAATAAATGCCTACTTGTTTCCTATTTGTGGTTATTAAAGTGACCTCTCCCCAAATCACAATTAGAGACAGATCCCAGAAGAAACCTCTGTACCTACAGCTTGTGATTTCAATGAAGAGCTGATTGAAAAGTAAAAAAACTTACAAGGAGGACTCTGCTTCTGGCTGAGCCTGCGTGTTTTTCAACTCCACCGCCTTTGCCCCCCCCCCCCTCCCGCCCACTGTCTTACTAGTATTTCTTTTGGCAAAAGTGCATCCTATTGGAGCATATCCCGCAGACCTTAAGTAGGGGGCAGCGGGTCTTGTGGAATGGAGCACTATCAAATGGGGCTCCACTATGGTTTTGTTTGCTGTGACCCCGAAGTGCCCGCTGGGATCTGTGAACAGACAGCCCCCCTGCAGGAGTGCCCTCAGCCTCCCTTTGTCCTGCCTGGCTCCAGGCTGCAGGAGCTGATCTGGTTATTATACTCCTGAAAAGAATTTCTAGGTGGCCACAGTGACCATAAGGAAGCGAGAAACCACGAGGGCTGAAAGCCACGAAGAACAACACATGGGCTATTGAGCTCTAATCCTGCCCTTAATTAGAGGAGGGCCTCAGCCTTGTGGTGCTCACAAGAAATCTAAACTGAGGAGAGGGGAGGCCAGGGTTTGAAGCCACCATTTACCTAATGTGCCATCATCAGCACGGTTTTTAGAAAGAGGCAAAAAAGCTATATAAAGAATGGAATGGGGACCAAACCCGGTTGCATTTAAGATTTAATTAAAATTGTCTTAGTTTTGTCAGCTCTTGCCCCCTCTATCCCACTCTTAAAATCATGCACACTTGAATGAAAATTTAATCCGCATAGATCATTCATTTGCTTACCTTAGCCTCATCAAAGGACTGCTCCATAAGCTCCAACATTTGCACAATTTTCTCTTGGGCTGTAGTTCTTAGAAATAAAGCTGATGGGCAGGCCAGCAATGAGCACATTTGTTTTTTTCTGAGACTCTTGTGCTGGCTTGCCAATCCCACCCTCATCCCAAGCATCTCAGTTTCCATGGCAATAAGGAAGCTGTGTTCTTCATCTGGGTGCCCAGAACATGCCTTCACATTCTACCATCCTCCCTTCTATTTTAACTTCTCTCAATGTGCCTGTTGGCTGTGCGAACAATACCTGGTCACAGATAGGATAATCATTTTTGATCACTGAGTGAAATATTAAAACTAGCCATTAAGAAGTAAATTATCACTTCTCAAAGTGCTACCAACCCATTCATGGCTTAATCTATTTAAGTGCATACCTTGCAATAAAATTCTTAGAGATAGGAAGATATGTGGTTCGATCACCTCCTCCTCTCCACCCTCCTCACACTTATATCTTGATTGATTGTCCTAACATGTAGTGGTATAAAAGGGAAGCATTTCTTTTTTTATTCTGTAGAGGAAGAAGTTGAGGCCTAGGTTTTCCACAGCCACACAGAAGACTCGGGATCATAACCTTAGTCTTTAACACCTTATGGTGATTATTTATTTGGGGGGGGACCATGAGTTGATCTCAGAGCAGAGTTAGAGATCTCCCTTTCCAGGTGTCCATTCAGGTCTGGCTCTGCAGCTGAAAAGGAAGGAGGCAGAACTTTAAATGTTAATAATTTAGGATAAAATTCCCACCCCCAGGAAGAATGGGTGAATTAAGTTAGAGAGCTGACGATCCACCTGAGATGTGAGATCTTTCTGAAGACAGAATTTTCACCTGTTGCTTGGGGGGAGATGTGAGTTACTTTTTCCCCAGAGCCCTAGAATATGTACTTGAAGGAATCCCGTAAGTGCCTTGCTTCAAAGACAAGAAGTCTCGTTAGGGGAATCATGGAGGAAGCACTTCTGTTGAACCAGGCACACCTGTGGCCCCAATAAATGAAAATAGCCTGAAACTTGGAAGGAGACTGGATAGTAGTAGGATGAGATTTTTGTTTGTTTGTCTGTTTGTTAATATTTTTTTTTTTTTGAGACAAGGTTTCTCTATGTGGTCCTGTTTGCTCTGGACTAGCTTTGTAGAGCAGGCTGGCCTCAAACTCACAGATATCCACGTGCCTCTGCCTTCCTGAGTGCCGGGATTATACAGGTGTGAACCACGGCACCTGGCTGTGTGGTAGTCTAAGTTATAAATCGAACACTTTTAGTTTGGAGCAGAGAGGTGTACATAGCGACTTGCTAGCTAACATATTTGAAAGTCAGTTTTGAGTATTGATCTAATGTTTACCCTGCCTGAAGACAAATTAGTGTTTTTATAGGATACATCCCTGAATTAGAAATAAGAGATAAATAGCCAATTTATATCCTGTCCAGAACTCTAAAAGAAAGAAATGTACAATAAGATTAATTTACCACATTTAAGTCTTCCCAAAGGTCCCACTGAATGGCAAAAAGCTTGAGCGTATTTAAATTGGATCTCACACAATATGGAAAATGACAAAGTATTATGAGAGATTAGATTAATTAAACTAGATTGTGAGAATGCCTCCAAGAGATCCAAAGTGCAGATATCTTCCAAGTAGGATGACAGTGAAAGGTTCCAGAAGCTTGCCTTGTCTCGCCAGCTCTCAAGCTCTGATGCTTTCAGCCATGGTAGCACACTTGTGTATGCAGTGACATCTAGTGACAAAGAAAAATAAAGCCAGCTCAAAGGTTTTGGGAGGCTGTATGGAAATGACTCCATCGTCCTCCTTTCCTAGGTCTGTGCACAGTGCTTTCTATTGCAGATGGATATGCCAGGTTTCCCACCAAACATCAGCAAACTAGTCTGCCTTCGGAATCCACAGAATCAGTATGGACCCTTCTCACTTTGCCTGTTCACAAAGCAGCAACCAGTGACCTAAAGTTTGTGTGGAATATCCTCATGAGAACTGTTGGAATCTTCCAGGGAAAGACTACACGGTGGGCAATCAGAACTTCTTGTTCTCAAATTCACACTCAAAACCTTGAGTGCAATATCTGTACAAGTTATATAGGCCTTCATTTGGCTGAAACCCATTCTTTCTATTAATAAGAGCAGGTCTTAATAAAACATTTCCCATCTATTTTATCTGATTTTTGGAATTTTAAGAAAATTATTGTGATATAGGATTCAGTCAGCTTCGTGGTGGTTGGATAGGATGGACTCTGCCTTCCTCATCCCCAAACTCTATGCTGGTATAACTCACTCACCTGTGGTCTTTGCAGATTCTTGGGTCCTGCAGTAGGGCTTCAGAATCTAAATTTTTAACACCCAAATGAATTTTATACATGTTTTCAGCCTACACTTGCCTTGCATGTCCCAGAGAAAAGTACCACAGACAACAGAGTCTCTGTAGTCATGACTTCCCTATTCTTGGTCTACATACTTGTAGGATCATGAACCACAGTATTTACATGCTGGTCTACTAAAATCTGTAATTTCCATAACACCCTCAAAGTGAAGTGCAATGTGACAAACAAAACAAAAAAATAGCTCTTTTCAAGGCTCTCCTTCATTAGTTTTGTTTGTAGTTGCCATTTTGATTTTGAAGACTTGCTTGCATGGAAAAACTATTCTATAAGAAAAATAAATTCTTTCAAGCAACTTCAGTTTAAAGCTATATTTTAAAAGCTCTATCCACAAAGCATATTCAGGAACCAGCAAAGACATTCTGTGGTTTCTGAATTGTTGCTTGGAAATTAAATGCTTATAGATTGATTAATAGCTGCTAAAACAATTGAGCTTACATTTAAAAGATTCCTGTGGTGACTCTTGTTGTGAAGTTTTATAAAAAGAACAATCATAGAATGAGTTTGGTAATGTTCCATCTATTCTTCTTTTGTGGAGTAGTTTGAAGAGTATCGGTATTAGCTCTTCTTTGAAGGTCTGGTAGAATTCTGCGCTGAAACCATCAGGCCCTAGGCTTTTTTTGGTTTGGAGACTTTTGATGAATGCTTCTATTTTCTCAGGAGAAATATTAATATTTAAATTGTTTAGCTGATCTTGATTCAACTTTGGCAAGTGGAATCTATCAAGAAAACCATCCATTTCATTTCGATTTTCAAACTTTTGTGGCATATAGGCTTTTGAAGTAAGACTTAATGATTCTTTGGATTTCTTCAGTGTCTGTTGTTATGTCTCCCTTTTCATGTCTGATTTTGTTGATTTGGATAGTGGTCTCTCTGCCTTTTAGTTCGTTTGGGTAAGTGTTTGTCTATTTTCTTGATTTTCTCAAAGAACCAGCTCTTTGGTTTTGTTGATTCTTTGAATTGTTCTCTTTGTTTCTGTTTTATTGATTTCAGCCCTGAGCTTAATTATTTCCAGCCATCTACTCCTCTTGGGTTTTTCTGCTTCATTTTTTTCCTAGAGTTTCCAGATGTGTCATTAAGTTGACTGTATATGCTCACTAAAAATTGGATATTAGCCCAACATAGATGTCCTCCGAGAGACTCTACCAAGTGGGGGATCAGACAAATGCTGGGATTCACTACTGGATGGAGCACTAAGAGTGGTATGAAAGAATGGGGGATGGAAGGACTCAGAGAGTTCAGGAGCCCCACAAGGAAATCATTAAGGCTGGTGGATCTAGACCCTGGGGTGGAGGCTGCGCAAATTGTTGCATCAATCAAGGACAATGAATGGAGTAAACCTAGACCCCTTGTTCAGATCTAGCTAGTGGACAGCTCATTCTCCATGGTTCTGAAGAGATTGGAGACTGCCTCTGACATGAATGCTGGTGTCCTCAATTTGATCACTTCTCCTGGGCGGGGAGGCCCTGTGGCACATAAAGGAAGGGAAAGTAGGCTATGCAGATGAGACCTGATATACTGTGGCCTTATGATGGGGGAGGAGGTCCTCTTCTGTCAGAGGTCTAGGGGAGAGGAATAAGGTGGAAGAGGGAGGGAGGGTGGGAACGGGAATATATAAGCAAGGGCATAACATTCAGGGTATAATCTGAATAAATTATAGTAAGTTAAAATAAAAATAAATCAACTAATAATTTATTTTGTACTTTTCAACAGAGTAAGATTTTAATATATGCATCCATTCTGTGCATACATGAACTTATGTAATTAGATAGCTTATAGTTTGGGTTTACTTAAAATATGTTACATGGACATTTATGATAAACTAATATTTTTGTTACATTTTCACATTCCTTGGAATTCTGTGTTAGGCATCAGACTCCAATGTTTGATGGTATTATTTGAATTTAGTATTTGTTCGCATTTGTATTAGTTTTCAACTATCTTTCATTTGAAGTTTTCAGTGTCCTCTGACTTTGCCAAGTGATTTTGTATATGTATTTCTACTACCAGAAACACCTGGGTAAAGACCTTCATGATGAAATTCTATTGGTTGGATATTTATCTGGAATCTGCAGAGCATATCCATTAGAGATATGCTAGTGGATACAAAAGGTCTGGGGATGGAGTGGGAATTAAGACTCCACTTAAGGAATGCCTTGGGCTTATTTGTGACCACAGCTTCTTGAAGAAAAAAAAGACATTTCTTCTATATTAAACATAATTTCTCCTGCATCAAACATATTTGCAAGATAATAATATAGAGATTTCCTTGTAAAATAATATCTATATTTTTCTTTGAATTTCATACAATGCATTTGTTCATGTAATCACCTGCAACTCTTCTCATTTCTCTTCACTCTCAATTTCCCACCCTCCCAACTTTGAGTTCTCCTTTTTTTCTTTCTTTCTTTCTTTTTTTCTCCATCACATAAAGTTTGGGTTGTTTAGCTATTCTTCTATGTAGGGCCTTGTCTGAAGTGTAGTCAAGCTATCGAGGGTCAAGACATGATAAGACATGATGTGTCTTGCTATGTGATGCCAAAGCTGCCTCTCCTCTTCCCAAGAGCTATCAGTGACAATAATTGCCAAGGTAGCGGTGATATTTTGTGATCACTTCTCTCCTTCCATGCTGAAAAGTTGTCAGGCTTCAACTTGTGCAATTCTATCCTACTCAGGGCAGAGCATTCTATAATCTCTTACTTTCAATATACTGAGAAGTTAAGGCTCTCTGTGATAAGTGTCACCTACTGCAATGGGAAGCTCCTCTGATGACGCTTGGTAGAGATACTGTTTTATGAATATAGACCATTAGGAATCATTTTATACCACACCCGTTTAGCAAAATAATAGCAGTAGGTTCTCCCCTAGGGCTAATAACTTTTCTAGACCCATGATCTTGGTCCTTTAAATAGAGACAGAAACAGTCTCATCTCAGGGAGATCAAGTCAGAGCTAATAAGAAAGTAATTGGTTATTTCCAAAACTTTTATGCCATCATTGCACCAATGGCCATATGTTTCCAGGCCAGTCTTTGTTGTAGCTTGCAACCCTTTCTCCTCTGTTAGTGCAGATGTCACCTTTCAGCACTCTGATAGCCTGTAGAGATGAAGTTTGCAAGTGAATACCACCTTGGTTTTTGTTTTGTTTTGTTTTGTTTTGTTTTTCATAAAATGTGAATCCAGTATGTGGCATCTTCATTAATAGGGTCTTACCATCAAGTACAGGAAGGTAGCCAAGAATACTGGCAAATAGTTTATAATGCTGGGGTGTGGGATCTATGAAATTCCATTGGCCAAAAACTCACAAAGATGTAACCCATTCTTGGTACTTGTGTTTTTATTTGCTAGCATGTGGTGGCCTCCTGCTGTAGAGATATTCCATGAAAACTCTCTTTATATATGCACTGGTATAAATTTTAGCAAGTTTCTGTAGTAGTAGGTTTGCATATGGCTTTTTCAAAAGGCTTTTAGGGTTAACTGTACATCTCTTATTGTCTCCTCTTTCCTAGGCCCCATCTCACTCCCTGACTTATTATTTCCTGCTCCAACATTCCCCTATAACTTTGTATAACATAATATTTTGTCTCCTCTCCCTTGACAGACTCTCCCCAAGACCCTTTAATAATTTGCTGAATTCTCTAAGTATTTCAAATGCAGTACACACACACACACACACACACACACACACACACACACACACACACAGACACCTGAAGATTAAAAGCAAGCATGTTTTTCCCAAACCAGTTGACCTGAATTACCTTCTTGGGAACCACATGGTAGGAGAGAATTGGCTCTTGTAAATTATCTTCTGACTGCTACATTCACCTCCACCCTCCAAAGAAATAAATGAAAAAAAAAAGAGAAAGAGAAGAGATACAAACCACTGACAGAATATAAAAATGTTCAACATTGTTAATCAATAGAACAATGCAAATGAAAACCATGTTGATATATTATTTTCCAATTGACTGAAATGGTAATTTCTATCTGGAACATGCAGCAAAAGAAGCTTTGTATACAGTAGAGGAGAATGAAAAATAACAAACCACCATAATAGCTAGGATAGGGATTCCTAAAAAAATAAAAATAAAAATAACATTTATATAACACAGATCTACTATATGTTTGAAGAAAAAAAATCAGTGTGATGTTGATCACTTCCCCTTTTGGGGAGGCCTGGTGGCACACAGAGGAAGGGGAAGCAGCCTATCCAGATGAGACCTGAGAGGTTATAGTCATATGGTGGGGGAGGCGGTCCCCTTCTGTCTGAGGTCTAGGGAAGGAGAATAGGGCAGAAGAGGGAGGGAAGGTGGGAATGGGAAGATACAATGGATGACAATCAGGATGTAATCTGAATAAATTGTAATAAATTAAAAATTTAAAAATCAGGGTGATGAAGAAATATCTGAAATCCAATGTTCACCCTACAATATTTATACCTGCAAACCTAAGTGTCTATCAACAAGCAGAAGATATTGTGAAAAAGGTGAATATTATTTAGTACCAAAAGGAGAAATAGTGTCATTTTAACCAAGCATAGGTCTGGAGGACATTATGTCTAGTGAACTAAGTCAAGTCAGATATAGAAAAACAGAAATTGCTACTTTATCTAATTCAATGAGAACTCTACAGAAGCTGAAGTCTAGAACAGTTGTTGCGACATCTGAATGGAACCAAATGTTAGTCAAAGGTTGCAAAGTTTCTGTCATCTGGAAGTCTATTAGAGAGCTCCTGATTACAGTTAGTAGCAGTGTTCTTAATAATGTATCTGATACTTGGAAATTGCCAAAATATTGTATCTTAAGTGTTCTTGCCATACACAACCACCATGCACACAGAAAGGGCATGTGAGCTGATAGAAATGTTAAATTGTGTGATTGCAAAAAAATCATTCTGCTATACACACATTTATGAAAACATTAAATTATTAATTACAAGTAACAGTGAAAAAGTAAATACAAAGAACCTGAAAATATGCCATTGAGTCTTTTTATATTGGCCATCTACTGTGGAGTATCAGCCTGCTCTGAAGAGTAGTCTGTGTCTCCAGGGAGACTTTATTGGAGAAAACTAATTTTTCATTTGCAAAGCTTCATCAGCTGGAGGTAGCTCTTGGTTAAGGATTTGGGGGGCAGGTGCCCACTTGTCTCAGTGCAGGAACCCTGTCCAGTGCAGACATGTGCAAGCTTTGTGCAGGCTGCCAGAGCCTCCGTGAGTTCATGTGTCCATTAGTCCTGCTATGTTTAGAAGCTTTGTTTCCTTGGTGTCCTCCATCCTCTCTGGCTCTTACAATCTTTCTACTCCTCTTCTGCAGGATTCTAGAACACTCCAAAGGAAGGGAGTCAAGGAAGACATCCCAGTTCGGATGGAGTGTATGAAGGTCTCCTACTCTGCATATTGCCTGGCTGTGGGTCTCTGTATCTGTGCCCATCTGGTAACTGCTTGAGGAAGCTTCCCTGATGATTCCCAGGCAAGACACTGATCTGTGTGCATAACAGAATGTTGTGAGCAGTTATTCTCTCTCCTCTTTATTGCTATGTTCCTTTCACAGAGAAGCAGTTTTTTTCCCTTAAGATCCAGGACCATCTAGTCTCAGGGTCTTAGCCACCCAAACAGTGTTATGGATGGGTTTCATCTCATGGTGTATGCCTTAAATCCCATTAGATATTTGGTTATTCCTACAAGCATTGCATCACTATTGCACCAGCATATCTTTCAAGAAGGTTTATAGCTCAGCTGGTCTTCAGTTTTCTCTTTTGGTAGCATGCAGAGCGCCTTCCAGTATCATGGACATTCATCTATAGAAGTAAAGGTTCTAAATATGCAGCAACTTGACTTCTTTATGTTTAACGAGTTGTACAGGTATGTGCTTCATCAACAGGGCCACACTGTCAGTTTATAAAGACCAAGCAGTTGCCTTGGCTAGAGCCTGGGTTGTTTGGGGGATTGCCATGGAGGTCCCTTTGGCCAAAAAGGCAGCCAGACTTAACCCATTATTTAGATCCTGGGAATGGAGTCAGAGAGAAGAGAGTGGCCAAGGCAGCTGTCCTGCTAAAAATCTGGAAATAAAACAGGACCATCAAGACTGGCAGATATGGACCTAGGCTCCCCCCGCTGCTGCTGCCCCCCTCCCCTGCACAAACTACTGTACCAACCAAGGATAATGCATGTAGTAAACCTAGACCTCCTATTCAGATCTAGCCAATGGACAGCTCATTCGCCATGGTTGTGAGGAGAGCAGGAACTGCCTCTTACATGAACTCTGGTGCTTCCAATTGGATTGCTTCCCCTTGGTGGGGAGGTCCAGTGGTATACAGAGGAAGGGAAAGCAGGCTATCAGGATAAGACCTGATAGGCTGTGGTCTTATGGTGGGGGAGGAGGTTCCCTTCTGTCAGAGGTCTAGGGGAGGGGAAATAGGGTGAAAGAGGGAGGGAAGGGAAGGAGAAACTAGAAGACACAAGGGAGGGGGTTAACAATCTGGATGTAATCTCAATAAATTATAATTTAAAAAAAGAAAAAGTTAAAAAAAACCACACCCTGGATGATTGGAATTGGAGGACAGGAGGGAAACTAAAGATTGCCTAACTTGCTTACTGGTTGGTGTGGCCAGAATATTTCCAGGGAGTGTCAGTGAGAGTTGGGGACTGAGTCAAAGTGATAGGGTAGGGGAAAGGAGGTTGTAGGAGATATGTCTGGTTTTTAGATTTTTGTGAATTCTCCACACTGATTTTCAGAGCCAGTGTACCAGTTTGCAATCCCACCCACAGTGAATGAGGGTTCCCTTCCTCCACATCTTTGCCAGCATTTGTGGTCAACTGTGTTGTTAATCTCATTTTCAGTGGGGTAAGATGAAATCTTAAAGTTGTTTTAATTTGCATCTTTCTAATTGCAAATGATGATGAGCACTATTTGGTATATTTATTGTTTTGAGAACTCTATTCATATTTGTAGCCATTTTTGTAATTTGATTGGTTTGGGGGTTTATATTACTTTATTTTACTTGTTAAAAGTCCTTTTTATATTCTGATTATTAACCCTCAGTCAGATGCTCAAGAAACAAATATTCTCTCCCTATTCATTTAACAGATTATTTTATTTACACACACACACATACACACACACACACACACACACACACACACACACACACGGCATACTGTGATTTATAAAAAAATCAATGAGATTGAATTTTACTGTCAGAACTGATGAATAGGCGAAGGAACAGATAACACCCTGTAACACTCACCAAAATGACAGCAGTTGTGCCCTCTCATGTATCAACTCCACTCAGGTTTGGCACTGTAGTCATGTGAGATTTCAGGACTTTATTGGATTATTCTTGAACTGGAAAATGTGGGTTTTCTTGCCCTGTGGTGATAGTGCAAGCCTTTAGTCCTATCATTGGGGAGGCAGAAGCAGGAGGATTTCTATGAATTTGATGGCAGCCTGGTCTACAAAGCAAGTTCCAGGACAGCCAGGGCCACACAGAGAAACCTTGTCTCCAAAAACAAAACATAGCAACAACAAAAAGAAAGCAGAATATTCATTTCATAAATATTTTCAGGAAAAACCCTGTTATGGGGTTAGGGCTAGGATGGAGTAGAAACTCATTTTTATGAAAATGGTGAGGTATAGTAAAACATATGGCTTTTTAGCAGTAAAGACATTTGTTGTGGCACTTTGACAGTGGAGAAGTCAAGCTGGTATGGGAATTGTAATAACTATCAAAATATTTGACCAGGAGGCCTTTGAGATTGTAAGTATGTGATGGCATTTGCAGGCAATTCTGAAGAGCTGAATTCAGTTCCTAGAATCAACATAGTAGAAAAAGGGAGCCATTTACACTCAGGCTGTCTTGTGATCTGCAGAGGTCCATGGTGGCACTGGTCTACACACACACACACACACACACACACACACACACACACACCCCACATGCATGCACACACAGATACACACACCCCACACACCCAGAGACATAAACAGTTACTAAAATTAAATAATACATTTATTTATGCAAAGACCAAGAGATCTGAGCAAAAGTTACAAGTTTCCCATTACGAGAAAAGATTTTATGAAGGATTACTCAGAATGTCAGTCACAGAAACTGAGTTGACATGGAATGGCACTGATAAATGACTTTCTCATCTTCCCCTTTGTGGGTTATTGCTTGTGTGGCCACTAAAACTTTAGCTGCTTGAGTCACCCACATCATCTTATTATAAATGCAGTCTTGGGCATTTCAAACCTAATCCAGACTCTTTGGAGCCACCTCGGAGTCTGGTCTTAAGACCTCCAGGTGCCTCTGCTTCATGGCAGAGGCATTGGAGCACAGTTTTGAACACTGCAGAGCCCAAGGACCTGATTGAGGCTGACCTAGCAACAGACAAAGGAATCCTCTAGAAGCAGAAGACCATACCTATCCATCTGCAACTTCTTTGCTAGGTGGATTACACACTGCGTAGCAGATTCCCATGAGAGAATGAGCAACTCATCTGTCTCCTGCCAGATTCTGTAAGTTTAGCACCAAAGCTCCTACGCTGCTGGAAACTACCCACTCCCAGACAACATAATTCAACTGTTCATGCTTATCATGTGGCTCAGACGCCAGTTTATGAATCCGTGGGACCCGTGGGACTCAGACAAGTCTTCTGTGGCCTCCTAAATATTAAAGTATTTACTCTGCAAAATATTTTGAGGGAGCTGTTTTCCCAACGAAAGGAAAATCCCACAACTAGCAATTAAGTTAATTTCAAACCAACGTTAGACTCACTTGAGTAACTTTTACACTTATAATGGTTAAGAATTAGATTCTGAAGCCAGGATTTAGTGTCAGAATTTTGTTTCTTTCATTTTCTAGCTATGTGGTCATTGACAGACAAAATTAGAATCATGGTTTCTTCATCTGTGAAATGTGCCTACCAAAGTGTTTATTCAAAATCTTATTCTAATGTTGTTCACCACTTAGAAAAGCAAAGATAGACTTTGTTCATACACTAAGCTGTGTTCCTTCCCATCAAATAGCTGTCACTTTTGTTTTTGTTGGTTTTGTAAAGCCCAGTATTGACTGATGATTTTCATTTGCCAGGATTTATATCTATGAGATTTTAGTTGTAGCTATTGTTTTGGTTTGTCTTCTGATTGGTTACAATGTCTGATTGGCTAGTTCCTAAGTATTACTATACTTGTGTTGAACAAAAATTACAGCTTAATATCTTTTAAATCTTATTATTAGTAACTAGGAAACTAATGTTGCAGACACCCTGTGTTATAAGAACCTTAGCCTAGGAACATCTTAATGACCTCATTAAATGGTGGCCAACTAATCACAGTGTTTAGAGGGTTCTGAAGCTACATCTGATACTAAGTAACAGAGTAATTCATTTTTAAATTTAATTCATTTCACAAAGGTGTGTACTTATTTTGTGTCTGAAAAATGGATGGTAGAACAAATATGGTGTAATTGCTAATGCTGTAGTCAAATACAGAGACATGTGGAAGTGTTTCCTGGGGGTGAAGGCAAGGAATGTAGCTCTAGTTTTCCTTGATAGAGCTTATAGAGATGTGTACACAGCAGTTAGATTCTATAAACAGATGTTCGAAATTGGCCCACAAAGATTGTCTTTGCATCCATTATACTCATGAATCTAGGAGAACACTAGTCTTAAGTCAGCATGTATTATAAATAAAATTGATTTTGTAGTCCCTGTGCATACATAGAGTTGTGTCATGAAGAACATACACTTGTACAACATATATGCATATATGTTTATAAGACACTGTCATATTTTTGATGAGTAATACATTTATTTTTTGGAAACTGATGGCTTACGTTCAGAGTTTTGTCTTTGGATACCTAAGTATCTACATGCATGTAGTAGTGGGTAAACTGGATAAAGTTTGCCAGGTGGTAGATGTACATGCCATAGATCTCAGCACTCAGGAGGAAGAGGTGGGTGATTCTCTGTAATTGCAAGGACAGCCTGGTTTACAGAGTAAGTTTCAGAACAGCCACGGCTACACAGAGAAAACCTGTATTGAAAATCCAAAAAAAAAAAAAAAAAAAAAAAGGATAAGGCTTAGATAATCATGGACATAAGGTCTAATGTAGAAGTTTTAGGGGTTAATAAATAAGCACAGTATTAGCAACTTTCCATTATTAGAGCAAAATGCCTGTGAAAACAACTTAAAGGAGGTCAGAACATTTTTTCAAAGGATCCAGTTCTTGTTCAAGTGGTCTCACTGCTTTTAGGCTTCATCAACTTGTCAAAGGAGGACACAGGCGAGGAAAGCTGCTTACCTCATGGCAACCAGCAAACAAAGAGCCGGTAGATGGGGGAGAGAAGAGGACAGCCATGTAACAACATTCAAAGACCTACTTCCTCTAACCAGGCTCTACTTCCCCATAGCTTATTTAGTATGCAATTATTAGGTAATTAGTTAATGCTCTGGTGTCCCAGTCACTTCTGAACAGCACCACTGTCAAGGGACCACGCCTTAAACACATGAGCCCTTGGGGGAGACAACTCACTTTAAAACCATAACAACTAATGATGGAGACTGTGTGGCCCTTGTGCTGCTTTGCAGTTTGTGAATAAGAGTGCTGCCCCTACTGTTTGCTGGGCTGGACTATCTTTTGAACCATTCCCTTTAAGGTTGTGTATGTAATGACCAGCTTTGCAAATGCAGCCTTTCAGACCAAAGTGAGAGAGACTCAACAGGGTAATATAGCCAGCACCTTATGGGTAGGTAGATGGACAAATGGGTCATCATAAAAGGCCAAGGTTCCTCTATTATAAAGCTCATATTGACAATGTGGAGGCCAAATGGTTTTTTCTTCATGAAGAGAGATGAACCTTAGAAAAATTATGCAAAAATACTAACATATTGGTCATTGTCACCACTGTGAGTATAATTTGTTTCCTTCACCTTTGACCTGGAAGTCTACATTGTCCTATCAGAATTTATGAAACTGCAAAAGAAACTACACTTGTTTGCTTGTGTCTGTGTTAAATTATAATTTTGACTTAGAGTTTTGTGGACAAGTCTCTCAACTACTGTCTCACTGTCTTTGTCTCTCTTTTCCTCTGTTTTTGATGAATTTTCTTCTCTATCTCCAGCTCTCTTCTTTAGTGACATTAAATGCAAGGTAGCCAAGTTCTAATTCAAAAGTTTATTTTGATGGCAGATGAACTTTAAGCATTTTACTCATAGTATGAAAGTGGTTTTTTTTGCAAGAAAAATGTTACTATTTCCCAGTCTCCAAAACAGAAGACATTAAAAAGATGTTAAAGTATACACTGAGACTCACGAAGATCAGGCCTGAGACTCCAGACATAAGTGGACAACACTTGGCAATGGAACAGGGGCTGTGGTCTCAGCTGGTGGTGCTCTTGACTTATCAGGCCTCTGGTGTTTCACTACTAAACAGAGTTAGTACTTTAATGAGACATATTTTCAATCAAGTTGAAGACGGAACATTCTGGTTCATAGTTTACTATGGTTCTTAAAAATGGATATTAAAACTTACTTAGTCTATTTTTAGAATTTCACATAATATGATAAATTATACTAATGACTTTTCTAGCATGAAAACGTCTCTGTATGTATGCCTATTTGTTTATGTGCAGTATTATTATATTCTGTTAAGACTAAATTTATATCTTTAGCGACTTCATAATTGTTGCTATATTCATTTGTAGATTTACATAATAAAAATAAAAATTTGCATAGCAATACTCCCTCTCAATTCCTTTTATGATTTCCTTAGAAATTATATAACTATAAAAATTCCATAGAATTAATAATTATAGAAACACAAATGCATGCCTACAAGCAGGATAACAAAGATGATCTTGGTGTGTGTCCTACTTAGCATTAATTAGCAATGTGACACAGCCTAGAATATCTGAATAAAGAGGCTCAATTGAGAAATTGTCTTCACCAGTTGGGGTAAGGCTATGAAGGCTTTGAAACTTTGGGCTGGAAAAGCTGTTGAGTGTTCAGAACTTCATAAACTGTTGTTACGAGGAACTTGAAGACAATGTTAAGAGCGTGTGGAAAGCCAAGGTCCAGGTCACAAGATTCAGAGAGTAGCAAGGATTAACTCAAGAACTGGACTAGGTCCCTTGGCTGAGGATTTGTATGTGTGTGCTAGTTGCACTGGGGTTGAAGAAGCAGAAGGGTCAACATCACTGAAAGACAACCCCTTGTACTTTTGGGAGACAATAGGGTACTGTTCAGCTAGGAATGAACAATCATTTGTGATTAGTTTTTAAAAATAATAGTATCATTGAGATAAAATCTTCTGTTTCATTGGGACAAAGGAAAATATTTCTTTCAGGGTCAGTGCATAGAAGCTGTGTTCCAATGGAGCCAAGGGTTCAATTAAACTAGCTGTTAAATTTCACAACCATCCTAGAAAGAACTGGGTTTTTTTTTTTCTAAATAATGTTTTATTTTGAGGACAAGCTTTTTGTTGCTGCTGTTGTTTAAGATTTATTTATTTATTTATTTATTTATTTATTTATTTATTTATTATGCATACAGAATTCTGCCTGAATGTATACCTGCAAACCAGAAGAGGGCACCAGACCTCATTTTAGATGCTTGTCAGTGACCATGTGGTTGCTGGGAATTGAATTCAGATCCTTTGGGAGAAGAGCCAGTGCTCTTAACCTCTGAGCCATCTCTCTAGCTCCCAAAAGGACTATTTTTTAAAGGCAGGAAAGTTACAGGATTCAAGAGGTCACTAGAAAATCTGAAGCTTGGTATAATATGGCAGGTGAGAGTTCTTGAAGAAAGTTCCAGAAAGGCTAGTTGTAAAGGCTCAGACCCAAGGATATTAGAGATGCAATGACTATAGGATGTCTGCCAATTACAGTGTCAGGTGTGGAGTGGAGCTGGCCTAAACTTACAAGACTAACTAGAGCTGGAAAAATGAGGCTACTAAAGCCGTTTGGAGCCCAGAAGATTAAATCATGAGTGAGGCCTAGACGCCAGACATCAAGCTATCAGATTTGGGTTTCCACTTCTGGATTTTGAATTGCTCATAGGATTGTTTTTACGAACTAGTTCTTCCCTTTTAGATGGAAAAGTATGTAATTATTTTTTATTTTACAGGCTCTCCTACTGAAGATACTTTGGATTTTTAAAGTGTTACAAACTTAAAGTTAATTAGGCTATGTTTTGTATTGTAATATTAACATGAGATCTTGACAAAGAATAAAAGATTATTGCTTAAACTTAAGTATCTGTGGGTAAAGATCACAAAGGGTGGAGTGTCCTTGTTAGAATTTAACTGTCAACTTGAACAGCATGTTTCAGTTGAGTTCTTTGTTTATCAGATTTGTTTGTGGCCATGTCTGTGAAGCATTGCCTTGGTTTTCCATTGAAGTAGGAAGGTTGTGTGGACACTACCATTTCTTGAGCAGGTGGCTCTGGTTTGTACAAGGAAGCTAGAAGAGCACGCGTGGAACAGAGAACAAGCCCTCAAGCGGTGTTCCACCACAATTTCTACTTTCAGATTCCTGCCTTAAGTTCCTGCTTTTACTTCCTTCAGTGATGGACTATGAACTGGAAGTGTAAGATGAATAAAGCCTTTGCTCCCCAAGTTGCTTTGGGTCAGAATGTTTTTATCACAGCACAAGAAAGGAAATGAGGATAATTTATTGTTTTAACCTTAGGCATATTTTAAGAATAAGCCTTTCTTTTGTATTCTATAGCTATGCTCTGAAGGTTTTAGATCTATTTGGAAGAGGTATTTGGTTTATTTTAAATTTTATCAGATCATATTATCCAAGTTCTGCTTGGCTTAAGTTTTAAAATTCTCTTTCCCATTAACTAATTTATTTATTGAGAAATATAATTTGAATGGGACAATAAGGTACAAACTGTGGATTAAAACAATATGCTATACTGTTAAGGAGCGTAATCTTGGAAACTTTTAATGTGTAAACAAAGAGGACTCTTAAGTACTTCTCAGACAATTCTTTCCTTTCGTAAATTTACTATATTACACCATTGGTCACAAAGTCAGACATATTTCATAAAGTGCTCCCCAGCTCATGTAGACTCCTGCTATCTATCCTGGCCACTTCCCTGCTTCTCCCTTTACCCATCCCTTTTGCAGTGTTTTTGTTTCTTTAGATTTTCAGTAGCACTCTTTGTGCTAAAGAATTGTTTAAATATGTTGGGTAGCCTTCCAAAGCAAGAAAGCAAGCAATGCCAGATAATGCTAGCTAAGAGCAGCTTTACACAGGCAAGCTTGAAACAGCCCGATTCAGTGCAGTCTAAAGTAGACTGGCATTGGCAGAAAAATTGAGCTGTGTCACTCAAAAGTATCTAATGTCACCTCAGTGGGTGCCACCAGTGCCAGACTCCATGCTTCTAAGGGATCTACAGTGGTCTACAAAAGTAACTACGAAGGTCATGTAAATAGGAATCTCAAGAGATAATATATCCAGTGCTTTGGACTAGGACTATGAACTGAGTAGAGCTTCTGGCATTTAAATTTACCAAGTCTAAAATTCATTCAGAAGTTTGTTCAAAACATTAAGACACAGGACAGTCTTTAATTCCTTAGGTCTGAGGTAAGTCAGACACTTCCATAATACTAGTCTTTCCACTTGGAAATGTGAAGAGTCTTTCAGAGTTCAGAAGACTTAGGCATGGGCCATGCTGTACAGCCAGTGCAAATGGCTCTCCAGGGTGCCTAGCCTCCTCCTTCAGAAAAGCACAAGATGGTCCCCTAATTTTGTCAGGGCGGCCACTCTGGTGATAACAATGTACCAAAGAGAAAGGCAAGAATAAAACTATTTTTCTGAGTATCACCACTGTACTGCGAAAATAAGCCACATAAATATGTTGACACTAAGAAGCCAGAGGAGAGAGACCTGGAGAAGCCACCTAGGAGACACATCTCTAGAAGCCTCAGCATGTCCACATTTAAGGAAGAACATGTTTGTTTATTAGCCCTGTAACAACAGATCAGGGGACCAAGAGAGTCACATGCTTCCACGAGTAGTGCTGGTTGCTTAAAAGCTTCTGGATAAGCAGCGTCCCAGAGACAAAATGAGAGAAGGCAAATATCAACCACCAACACCGCTCACTATTCTGTCATGTCAGAAGCAAACTTAAGAGCAGAGCCTGGTGTTAAATAAAACACAAGGAATCTCAACGAAAAAGGATGGGAGCTGAGAGACCAAATGGATAGAAGGTTGGAAGACAGAGAAGAAAGAAGTGAAAATGCATAAGGAGGACACAGGAGCATGTTGGAGTCATGATGAAAGGAAGACAGCATGGATATGGTCTTCAGCCAGTGGGAGCTTTGCTGTCTGGTTCTTGACATGAGTCCCTGTCTCATTTCCTCAGGTGGATGGATGCATGGCCCCACCAGCAGAACAGGGGAAGATAGTTCCTGTGAATAGAGACCTGGTGAGTGAAGAGTGAACAGAAATGGACTGATCGCCATTCTGCAATGCCTTGTTTATACACCAAGGTTGGGTTTGAGTGGAGAGGAGAGATTTGAGATTGTCATGTGTAAGTAGTCTTCTGGGAAATGGGGAGGAGAGAATAGGGTGTGCTGGGGAATAGAAGAAGTGCCGGTACTTAAATATTAGAAAGGATGAAGACTTGGTCTTTGTCACTTAGTGAAAAGATAAGACACTCATTTTTCTGGTCCACATCCATTTTTTCCTAAAGTCTTAAAACATTCCATGAAAGGTGTGGCAGTATCCCTATCCTAAGCAGCCTCCTGGATGGTCCTGTCTACAATGAGGCTCAGCTCCTCCTCTGAGATATTTACTCCTACCATTATTTGCACATCTGGAACTGCTTGTCATCTTTATCCAAATCATATAGTCTGAAAGGAAAGTTTAGTTTGCTGCTTTTGCCAATGAGTGACATGATGTTGCGTTCTCTAGCTTTCACTTTACTGTAAGACAGAGGGAGGGAGTGAAGGCCTTTTGCATGGTTTAAATTCTAACATTTTTATTTGCTACATTTAATAGCTGTTTTTAGGGCCATTCGTAGAACGAATAGCCAAGGAGCAGTTCTTTTTTGGACTCTCTCTCTCTCTCTCTCTCTCTCTCTCTCTCTCTCTCTCTAAGTCTTGGATACCTTATAGGACTGCTGAAAGTGGTGGTGGTGATAGCGTGTAGGTGATACACACACACTCATGGTGGGTTGTATATGTATAATTTTGTCCTTACATTGCCTTTTATCTTCAGTGTGTGTGTGTGTGTGTGTGTGTGTGTGTGTGTGTGTGTGT
>OU015742.1:11477114-11578156 GCA_907169655.1 Acomys percivali | reverse complement strand
CTCTCTCTCTCTCTCTCTCTCTCTCTCTCTCTCTCTCTCTCTCTCTCTCTCTCTCTCACTCTTTCTTGGTAGGCAGACATGGGTGTTTGTATTCCAATAGGCAAAGAATACTTGCATTTGGATCACTATAATCCTCATCTCAAACAATGGTGGGGGAAGAATGGACACACAGAGCCAAATTTTGATGAACGGAACATGAGGGAGCAAAAGAAGTTTGTGGGTTTGTCTGTGACATGCCCAATTAAATTACTTTGTCTGCTAATACCTGCGTCTCACAAAACTTCTGGTTGTTAGGGATCATTATCACAAACAAAGGCAAAAACTAAGGAAAACTAATGTGTAACCACTTTGCCAATGGTTAATTGGATAGTAAATGCTGATTTGCTTTAAGGTCACTTTCTTTTTTTTTTTATTAATGTATTCATAATACATCTCAATGGTTATCCCCTCTCTTGTTTCCTCCCATTCCTCCCTCCCTCCCTCCCATTTTCCCCTTACTCCCCTCCCCTATGACTGTGACTGAGTTCATCAAAAAAAGATTCCTCTCTGTCCTTTATCTTTTTATCACTGGTCTATTGCAATATTACTGTTTGATGATATACTTTATCCATGTAATTAGTGTTACTAGGCAAAAAATTAGACACCACTGTGCTAAGTGTTGAAGAGTTTCTTTCTTTCTTTCCTCCACGTTGGGAGTTTCTTCCCTATGCTCTGTGTTATATGGTTTGAGTGAGTATGGTTTTGCCTTGTGGATTTTGGAACCTGTCAGTTATTACTAACCACAGTATCAGTTCAGAATTGGGTATGTTTTACAACCCATATCACTGAGACCTAGGCTGGGACCTTTCTCTGGTACTTTTAGGAAAGAAGGATTTTCTATTTAGAGAGCTAAGTATGATTTAAACCTGACCCTGGCTAGCCATCATTTTGAAATATAAGAAATTATGAACATGAAATCTATGCAGTAAACATATCTAAAGAATAAAGACAAATGATTTCTCTCTCTCTTTCTTTTTTTATTCCTCTC
This sequence comes from Acomys percivali, assembly GCA_907169655.1. NCBI lineage: Eukaryota > Metazoa > Chordata > Mammalia > Rodentia > Muridae > Acomys > Acomys percivali. The sequence goes on along the minus strand of OU015742.1, from coordinate 11,577,129 downwards.
CTGAAGTTATTCCATATTTTAGTTGCAAGAGAAAAATGATAGCTGGCCAGTATGCAAGGTTAACCAAGATAGAGTGGATCTCAGATCTCATGAAGATTATAGCCTATAGGGAGATGAGTGCCAATCTGAGACAAAAAAAAAAATGAGCACTATAAAAATTAATAAGCGCTCCAGGAAAGAGATACTGTTTATAAAAGCCTATTGTAAAATTGTGCCTTAGAGGGAATCACATAACCCCTTTCTGTAAAAGTGGTAAAAGTGACAAGATATATGAGTCTAAATGTTTGCAACTCTAGATAAAATGTGATCCGGTAAAGAGGAACACAATATAAGACATGTAAATGTATACCCAAATGAATGAGGCTTAATGTATTTGTAGAAAAGAGCAGTGGTGTAATGTAGGACTGAATGTACCCAAGAGTCAAGGAGGTGGATCTTTACCATGAGAACTAAAAGAAGCCAGTCCATGTTTTCAAGCATGTTTGCATGATTAGACTTGATTTTTTAAAACCATACTACAGTGATGAGAATAGACCAAAGGTAGCTACAGTACATCTAAGAAAACCAGTTAAAATATTATCACAATAATCTAGGGAAGAGATAATAATTTCTTGGATTGAGAGGAGTTATCAGTATTTATAGAAAGATATAAGCTGGCTTATGGCTTGTGGGATATTGTGAAAGTGTTTTGGCAAAATGGGAAGAGCAGGGAAGAGAGAAAAGGAATGAACCCTAAGCACCGGTCTGTGCAACTTAATGGGGGATGCTCTTCTTTCATCCTAAGTAAATTAATTATAAAACATGACATGCCGAGGAGCTGAAGAATTAAAGCAAGGCTTAATCTTGTTGTGTTAGAAGAATGTTTTTGAGACATTCAACTGCAGATGTTATGCTTGGAATCCCCCTCAGGAACAGTCATAGGGGAGGGGAATAAGGGGAAAATGGGAGGGAGGGAAGAATGGGAGGATACAAGGGATAGGATAACCATTGAGATGTAACAAGAATAAATTAATAAAAAAAAGTAATTATGCTTGGGGTCTGGAGAGATGGCTCAGCAATTAAGAGCATTGGCTGTTCTTCCAGAGGACCCTGCTTGAATTCCCAGCCCCACACGGCAGTCAGTTCACAACTGTCTTTATCTCCAGTTTCAGAGTGTCAGACAACCCTCACACAGACACATATGTAGGCTAAACATCAATGCACGTAAAACAAAAATAAATCACTAATTTTTTTAAAATAAAAAGAAACCATGTTTGGAGTCACAAAGAGGTTGTAGATAGAGAGAAAATAAAGCCACAGGGTACTGGTGAACAAGTGAAATGATTTGTGTGAAATGCTTGGTGAGAGTCTTGAGATGCTTCTACTGACCTATAGTATTTAATATCTAAAATGAAATAACTTTTAGGCAATCATTAAAATAATAACATTCATAAACAAATATAATAAATACATACTGAAGTGTTTTGTTAGTTTTAATGATGGAACCAAGGGGCTCTCAATGTCCAAATAAGTGCAATAGAATGCAAAATTTTCTGAGTAGGAACACAATCTGGAAAAATAAATTAAGAAAGTTGAAGGATACAGACTTCCAATTTTAAAACTTGGTTACATAGTAGCACTATTTAAGATGTTATGATAGACATATGAACTGATAAAATAGAATTAACAAAACAGATAAGCTCTGTCATTAAAATTCAGATGATTGTCAATGAATCAAGAGAGAGTGATATAATGGAGGTAATTCAAACCTGTTTTTTTAAAGGTGATGGGACAGCTATACAGCTTAAGTATATAGGGGAAAATTGCATCATTTTATCACATTATACATAAAAACAACTTGAAGTGAAGTGTAGGCACAACTGTAATCATTAGGAAACAGTTGGGTGTAATTTTTGTTTGCATCAGGTAAGCAATGAATTTGTTTTATGCACAAAAACAAATTAAATTTTTCTCAAACTCCACACTCAAGTAAATAAAGGACAATGTATATTACCATGGGATGGATTTTTTAAAGACATACCTGATTAGGAACTTGTATCTAGTATATACAAATGACATAACTAAATAATAATCAGTTAATCAACTAGATTAGAGAATACACGAAGCATTTGGGTTCACAGTTCTAAGAAGATTTACAATAGTCACTAAATGTATGGGAGGGTTAATAATATAATTTTAATTTAAAAATATTATTATTGCATTATGGATGTGTGGAGAATCCACTTGCTATGGTACTCATGTGGAATCAGAAGGCAACTTTGAGGTATCAGCTCTCTCTATCAAACTTTTCATGCATTTCTGGGATCAAATTCAGATTTCTGGACTTGAGCAGAAAGCAGTGTTATATCATAAGCCAGCTTGTTGGCCCAATTAATAAAAATTTTCAGCAATGAAATGCAAAATATATCCATAAAATTTAGTACTTCCTACACATTAGGAAACCTATAATCAGAAAAAATAAGAAAATCAGACAATAGCAAAGGGTGGCATGGATATAGACTTTGACCCCTTTGCACATGACAGAAGCACCTTGGAAAATATGTTGGCAATGCCTTCAAATGTGAAGTGTACAGTTATTCTAACAATTATTTAAAGACCAAAGAAAATCAGAACATTGTACACACAATGCCTTGTACACATTTTTTCATAGCAGCATTATTTGTAAAATCTCAAGAGGAGAAATAATCCAGATATCTATTGATTGACAAGAGGATAAACAAATTATGGTATTCATCTAAACATAAAAAGTAATGAGGCATTCATACATGATACACATGAATGAATCTCAAAACTATACCAAATGGAAGCTGGCATTCAGAAAATATTGTACATCATATAACTCCCTTTACACAAATATTCTAGGATGAATGAATATAAATAGTATAGACAGAAGTTTGATCCATGTTTGGTAAACCTCTGGGCAGTGGGTAAAGGTTACATTTTAATATGATAGAAAAATATTCGAAAATCTGATTTTGTTGATGATTTTACAACTCATATTAATACTTACTATATACCATAAAGTGGTAAATAGATGGGTAGCTCTGTTATCTTTTTGTTTTTGTTTGTTTGCCCAACCACAGTTCCTTTTACCTCCACTCCTCTCAGTTCCTCCCTATACATCTCCTCTCCCCAAGATTCACTCCTCTTCCATTTTCCTTCAGAAAAGAACAGGCCTAACCAAACACAGCATAGAAAGTTACAATAAGACTAGAGTACAGACCTTCATATCAAGGTTAGATGAGGCAATCCAGTGGGAGAAAATAGGTCCCAAGAGAAGGCAAAAGAGAGATAACCCCCACTGCCACTGTTAGGAGTCCCACAAGAACACCCTGCTACACAACCGTAACATAAAGGCAGAGGGCCTAGGTTAGAGCCACACAGCCTTTGTATTTGTTGCTTCACTCTCTGTGAGCCCCTGTAAGGCCTGCTTGGTTAATTCTGTGGACCATGCTCTTGTGGGATCCTCAACCCCCTTTGGCTTCTACAATCCTTCCTGTTCATCTTCCATGGGGTTCCTTCCCTGAACCTTGCCTAGTGTTTGGTTCTTGGTCTCTTCATCTGCTCCCATCAATGTCTGGAGGAAGAATCTCTGGTGAAAATTGGGTTAGGCAGTAAAATAAAATTCATTTGTGAACAGAAAAAAAAAAAGAAGAAGAAGAAAAGATAATCGGGTTAGGCATGAATCTGTGAGTACAACAGAATATAATTAGTAATCATTTCATTGACTTTTTTGCCAGTCACATGTTGCTCTATCCTAGGTGTCTGGGCTATCCAACCTCTGGTTCCTAGCTGCAACAGGTCCTACTTCATTTAGCACAATGTCCTGTATATTCTTGCATGCTTAGTGTATGTCAGAACTGCCTTCATACTTAAGGCTGAAAACACTGACTGTCTGTGCCTGTATATTTTGTTTGTACACCCATCAAAGTTTGGACCTTGGATGGCTTCCATTGTATAAATCCTTTCTACAATATATTACTAGGTAAACAAGTGCGGAGTCAGCTTAAATTGAAAGTGGTTGGAGAAGTAGACCACTAATTGGGACAATGCCAAGGTCATGTTTTAATTCCTCTGATTACAGTGAAGAGAACAGGGGTCACTCAACCATTTATCACAATAAATTCTCTATTATGCTTTTTTCTTTCTTCATAAGATTTCCAAAGTTTACATTTGCATGTTGATCAATGTGTATATTTATTTAATATAGTTTCTCTTAGTACATAAAATATATATAAGGACCAAAATTATGTTGGTTTTTATTTAAGTCAAAAGTTTATATCTAGCATATTTTTAGCTCATAATAAACACTAAGTGAATGACTGATCAATAATCTCTTGGCTAACTCCCCGTGTTGATGCAAGCACTAAATATAAAGCTGGCAAAGTGATTCATACAGATCTTTTAATTGACTACCTGATATCCTCTAAGAAAAGTTATGGGTGGTGACAGCTCACATACACACATACTTCCAGTTACTAGAAAGGTCAAGGCATCTGAACATAATTCATAGAGTCAAAAACATGTTAAAGATATCAGAAAATGTTTTGAGAAAAAAATCCTGAGTTCTTGTTCTTCATCTCTGTTGATAGTATCACTCAACTAGAAATACTGTTTAAAAGACAACTTATCCAAGAATTTAGAGTCTCCAGGTCTGGCGTGGAGCCCTGGTATCCACATTATAGGCTGTGTTTCAGTGCCTTTCCTCTTGCAGTTTTAGTAATAATGTCTTGTAGTTCCTACCACTTATTAGAATGATAATGGTTCTGAATACCAATCTAAGCATCAACCCATTTGCATTTGCATTTCTCTGGAGTTTACAGTAGTGGTGAAGCATGCTCATATCAAGGGTCAGGATTGCTGTTTTGGGGGTCTGTCCTAAGAATTAGTAAATTTCTACATATAAATATTTCCAGTGGAGGGAGGAGGACACCAACTCACCTACAAAAGCTTGGACCCAAAATTTACCCTGCCAACAAGGTGCGCAGCAATAAAGGTGGATCAGAGATTGAGGGAGGGGCCAAACATTGAATGGCCCAACTTGAGAGCCATCCCTTGGGAAAGAGCCAACCAATCTCTGACACTATTAACAATACTCTGCATGTTTCCAGACAGGAGATTAGCGTGACTGTCCTCTGAGAGGCTCCAACCAGCAACGGATCAAAACAGATACTTAGACTCACAGCCAAACTTTAGGAGAGGCACAGGGAGTCTTGTGGACGAGTTGGGGGAAAGGATAAAGGGACACGGAGGGGACAAGAACACCAACAGAGTCGGCATGGGAGCTCACAGGGACTGAACCACCAACCAAAGAGCATGCATGGACTGAACCTAGGTCCCCTACACATATGTAGCTGATGGGTAGCTTTGTGTTCATGAGGGTCTCCTAGCAATTAGAGCAGGGGCTGTCTCTGACATGGACTCTGTTGCCTGCTTTTGGAATCCTTTCCCTTGTTGGGCCTCAGTGGATGAGTTTGTGCCTCATGCTGATGAGACTCGATGTGCTGGGGTGGGTTGGTATGGGGGACTCCCCTTTCTGAGGATAAGAGGAAGGAGGAAAGGCGCAGTAGGAGGGAGGGAAAGGAAAGAGAGGAGGGAGGGGGCTGTGATAGGTATGTAAAGTCAAACTGTTAATACTAATGTTTTTAAATTTTTTTAAATAAAAAAAAATGTCAGTGCTACCCTTTCTTTTCCTAAGGGGAATAAATAGCTCTCTCTGCCTTTGCTAGATTTGTTGTATTGGTATTCTTTTTTTATTTACACTTCCATAATTACCTAGTTTCCATGTTAACTTTTTCTGTTCAAATAGCTGTCTGGGATGCTTTCTTGTTTTTGTTCTGAGCAGATTTTCACTACCATGCACATAAAGTGTTGAATCTTTTCAATGTTCTAGTAGAGTCAGCTACAAGTCTCCTTTACATTAGCTATTTTGTTGGGGAAAATGCTGTATAAAGTAAACCTTGCCAGAATCAGACATTCACCACTTATTGTTCAGAAAACTCTACCCTAAATGATATCTCTACGCACTCTGGAGCCCAGAATATCCCCCACTAGCTTGTGGAATATGTTGCACACATATGACAAGCCCAACAGCAAACATCTGTTTTGAGATATTGGAGGCGTGTACAGATAGACTCAGATGCACAAAGGCGAAAAAGCAATTTAGTCTTGCTTGTTAGCAGTGGCTCTGTGGGAGGGTGAAGGAGACTCCTGGACCCACCCTGCTGGGTTCTGGAAAGAAATGTGATTATAAGTGGCCAAAGCCAGGAAAATCTCACCCTGTAGTAGTACATTTGATTCTCCAGTGATATAGAATTTGATTCTAAGCATGTCTGATTTTTTAAAATATTCTTTCAAGATCTTACAACATTCTAATAGGCAAAAGTAGTGTGTGATTGTCCCTTACACCCAAAGATACTTTTTATTTACAATGCTTAGTGGGTAAGTTAGGTTGAAAAAGATAGCACACATTGTATGTTTCCCGATGCTCCAGTTTATAAAACACTTAAAGACTTAATCCATGTCCAATACAATAAAATTTAATTATTACAGGAAAGTAAGTTCATAAAGTCACAGCATGTGCCCAATTTGTCAGATCAGAAAGTTTTTGGCAACTGCTTGAAATAATAATAGCCTGGCTCTTCTGCCTCCTTAATACTTATCTAAATCTGTCCACAGCCATCATTTTTGTCTTAATATGCATCTAATGTTTGAATCCTGTATCCTGATATTGTCAATATAAGTGCTTGTCAAAGGCTCATGTGGTAAACCGAGGTATGATCTTTACTACCTGCCATTACTGGGAGGTGGTACAACTCTCGTCAGTGGATCCAAATGGAAGTTATTAGGCCATTGGATGTGTGTGCCTTCAAAGAATTTCTGGTACCACAGCCTCTTCTTCACTCTCTCTTTTGCTTTTTTGGCTGAGGAGAGAGGATGGTTTCACCACCCATTTCTCCAGACAAATATCACTTTGTCACAGTGCCAAAGCAACAGAACAGAAAGAACATGGACTGAAACCCTGAAAACTGCTAGCCAAAAATAAACTTTCCCACTTTTTCCCATTGTTTTTCTCAGGATTTTGTTTTGTTTGACAGTAACAGAAAGGTCATATGGTGTGAAAATTTAAAATGCATGTAATCATTTCAGAAATATTAAGTCTGTTGCCAGGATCTGAGAGAGGGAGGAGAACCTCTAAAGTGGGCACAAAAGCCCACTTTGTACTATCCTAGACTGAGTTGTTCCCATATGACAACAGTCCTCATTTACCCCTGGGAATAGTACTAAGCACTTATAAACTCAATGGTGCTCAGAGGATTTAATGATGATTTAAAAAACCTTTTATTGTGTATCAGTTATTATTATTATTATGTAACAAACCATAAAAATAATTTAAACTCCGTAATGTCTGCACAGCATTTTCTGGATCACCCACAGGGCTGAAAGCTGCTGGGTCATGCTGTTCATGCAGATGTAGTTTGCTGTCATATCAATTAGGCTGTAAAGTAAATGATGGTTATCCATGTAGTAAGTTGCCATGGTATTTAAAACAAAAGCTTTTAAGTACTAGAAGTATTTTAACTCTAATTATATTCTTTTTATTATTCTCTAAATTCATATAGCCCATGTCATATGTTATCTCTATCACTTATAATATATATACACTTATATATCATATATATGTATACACACACACACACACACACACACACACACACACACACATATATATATATATATATATATATATATATATATATATATATATGAAAGTGACTGATAGGTCAGATTCACAGAAGTTAAAAAATTTGTTCAACTGTTCACAGCCAGTGTTTCTGAGCCATAAAGAACAGAATAGATCTTCTAACTGAAAATGTGAAACTCATATTGAAGAAAAACCTGGTAATATATATGATGACTTAATTTCCCAGGACTATTCTTGCTTAGTACCACACGGTGAACTAAAAACATAGAAATTTATTATTTTGTAATTCTAAAGGCTAAAAATCTAAAATCAGATGTGTTTGAGTTTTGTTTGGCCTGGGGACAAATGACCCTTTAAAGAGTGGTTGTTATAATCCATCTACTGTACACATCAGAATGATACATTTTCTTTGCTTGCATTCTATCTACCCCTAACTGATAAATAATGAAGGGCTGCATTTTCAATTTGCTACAGATTTTATGAGAAATTTTATGTAAGAGACCCAAACAGTAGAAATGAATGTTTACAAAAATTCTTTCCTTTGTTGGGAACTTTTCTTTTCTTTTTTTTTTTAAATTAATTTATTCTTGTTACATCTCTATGGTTATCCCATCCCTTGTATCCTCACATTCTTCCCTCCCTCTCACTTTCCCCTTATTCCCCTCCCCTATGACTGTTCCTTAGAGGGATTACCTCCCCATGTATATGCTCATAGGGTATCAAGTCTCTTCTCGGTGACCTGCTGTCCTTCTTCTGAGTGCCACTAGGTCTCCCCCTCCAGGGGACATAGTCAAATGTGAGGCACCAGAGTACATGAGAAAGTCAAATCCCTCTCTCCACTCAAGTGTGGAGACTGTCCTGTCCGTGGGCTAGATCAGGGTAGGGGGTTAAATTTTACCGCCTGTATTGTCCTTGGCGAGTGCCTTAGTTTGAGCGGGACCCTTTGACCCAAATCTGTCTATCATAATGTTCTACTTGTAGGTTTCTAGGACCCACTGGATCCTTCTACATTGCTATTCTCCCATGGTTCTCTCATCTAGAGTCCCAATAGGATGTCCTCCCCTCTGTCCCAGTTTCCTGGTAAGGGAAGGCTTTCGTGGGACATGCCCATTGGGCTAGTATGCAGATATAAGTGAGTATATACCATTTGAGTCTTTCTGCTTCTGGGTTAACTCACTGATTATGATCATCTCTAGCTCAATCCATTTATCCACAAATTTCAGGAATTCCTTGTTTTTAATAGCTGAGTAGTATTCCACAGTGTATATGTACCACAGTTTCTTTATCCATTCTTCTACTGAGGGACATTTAGGCTGTTTCCATGATCTGGCTATTATGAATAAGGCTGCTATGAACATGGTTGAGCAAATTTTCTTGTTGTGTGCTGGTGCATCTTCTGGGTATATTCCAAGGAGTGGAATAGCTGGGTCTTGAGGAAGCCCTATTCCCAGTTTTCTGAGATAGCACCAGATGGATTTCCAAAGTGGTTGTACTAGTTTGCATTCCCACCATCAATGAAGGAGTGTTCCTCTCTCCCCACATCCTCTCCAGCATGTGGTGTCGCTTGAGTTTTTTATCTTAGCCATTCTGATGGGTGTAAGATGGAATCTCAGAGTTGTTTTGATTTGCATTTCCCTGATGACTAAGGAGGTTGAGCATTTCTTTAAGTGTTTCTCAGCCATTTGATATTCTTCTGTTGAGAATTCTCTGTTTAGTTCCAAGCCCCATTTCTCATTGGGTTATTTGGTTTGGTGGTGTTTAATTTCTTGAGTTCTTTATATATTTTGGATATTAGACCTTTGTCAGATGTAGGGTTGGTGAAAATCTTTTCCCAGTCTGTAGGCTGTCACTTTGTTCTCTTGACAGTGTCTCTAGCCTTACAGAAGCTTCTCAGCCTCATGAGGTCCCATTTATTAATTGTTAACATTAAGGCCTGGGCTGTTGGTGTTCTGTTCAGGAAGTTGTCTCCTGTGCCAATATGTTCCAGGCTCTTCCCCACTTCTTCTTCTAAGTGACTTAGTGTCTCTGGTTTTATGTTGAGGTCTTTAATCCACTTGGATTTGAGTTTTGTGCAAGGTGACAAATATGGGTCCAGTTGCATTTTTTTACACATAGACATCCAGTTAGACCAGCACCATTTGTTGAAGATGCTATCCTTTTTCCATTGAATGGATTTGGCTTCTTTGTCAAAAATCAAGTGATCATATGTGTGTAGCCTCATATCTGGGTCTTCAATTTGATTCCACTGATCAACCAGCCTGTTGCTGTGCGTTTCTATTAGAATTCCACATATAATATATGTATATATTGCATGCTCCATTGGTCTTCAATTATTCTGCATGTGATGTCTGCTTTCTTGTTTTAGTTTCTACTTAAGACTTTCCTGGAACAAACTCTATAACAGGTAAAAACATACGTGTGTGTGTGTGTGTGTGTGCACATCTCAACTTCTGTGTGTCTAATGATTTGCAATTTATATCTTCTGGGAAAGGAAAGAGAAATCTGTTTTCTCCAATGAAATATTACTGGCCTTCTGCTCAAGAGTAGGTGGCCAAAACAAAACAAACTCCATAGTATCTTTGTAGGCTTTCTTTCTTTTTTTTTTTTTTTTTTTTTTGGTCTTCGTCTTTTTTTTTTTTAAGAGAAGAAAGAACTAGTGTGGTGGAGTTGTATGGATAGAGAGGTGAGGAGGGTTGTGTTTATCTGTAGATCTATAGGTCTTACTAGACTAGTAAAATGAGAGTCTAAATTGTTTTCCATGTTTTTTTTTACTCATCTCTAGCATAGAATGTATTTTTTTTCTAGCCCACCCATATTTGAGAGTGGTCATATATGTGACTATGGTTATGATGTGGGAAGTTTTGTATTTTTCTTTCCCAGAGGCTTTGGAGACTCCAATGGACCTTTTCATGCTTTATTTTGATTTTGTAAGCAAGTAGTTGTGACATATTTCAATTAAGCATAAGCTGGGGGATTAAAAGTGAAAACCTATAGAAATAGTCCATAGCCCTGCACTTGGGGGATGCATGATGAACTATTAATAGAAGGACTTTGTATTTATTTAATTGGAGAAGTTTAATTGGAAACTTCATATTTCTCTATCACAACAACTCATATTCAAAATGTCAATGAATTCTAATTTCCTGAATGTAAGAGCTCTGGTTTTCTCAAAGTTTATTTCTTCCATTATGCTTGAAGCTGGATGTTTTTGAGTCAAGATTTTTCTCAAGAAAAGATCAGTTCCATTTACAAAGATGTGTTGTTTCTAGTAAGGTCAAGAGCTGAGGAAGTTGCCTAGATTTGTCTGCATATCACAGAAGCTTTAGAAGCATAGGAAAAAATAGGAAAAAGTCAGAAGTAATGAGACACCCCATCTTGATCAATAGTCACAGAAAAATAAAATTATGTAACAGTTGTGGTAATCCCAGACAGTGGTTTTTTTTTCTTCCCTAGATTCATTCAATTGGCAAGAAAGCATCCATATCTGTTAGGGATTTTTGTTTGTTTTGTTTTTGTTTTTTGTCTCAGACTTTAGCCAAAGATCACAGTTGCATGGGGAGAGAATAGATGCGCTCATCAGCATAAATTCATGTGTGCTTCCAGTTGGCCGATGCCAGGACACAGTTTCTGTGCAGAGGGAGGTGAGTGATGCATTCCTGGAGGAGTTTCATTGAGCGCTTCTTGAGAAGTTGGTTTCTCATCCTTTCCCTCACAAGTTGCCACACAAGTAAGGTCTGTTCAAACGCCAATTTGAGCAATTGGAAATACTTCAGTGAAAAACACAAAGCTTATTCCTCCTCAGGGTTATATTATATGGGAATTGGGTCAAATCGGCCTCACCTTAGAAATATTGTTTTAGTTAGGTCTTCTCTTAGAGTCCTGATAGGATTTGATTAACACAATGTTATGGCTTGTAACATTGAGGCACCTGTCAAACTTATCAGGTTGGAAATTTTTGGTTTCAGATTGCTATCTCGTAAATGGTCTTATATCCACAAAAGACCTCATTGCTATGACTAACAAAGGTATTTTCATCAGTTTATGCGTATAAGTGATTATTCTTTATACTGAATTATGACCAATCAGAATACCATCTGGAACTCTAAAACCTGAGGGTGGGATGGGGATGCTCCCTGTCAGAAAGCCATTGTGATGTCTGTGGCAAACTGAGAATTCAGTGATGTTGCAATGGGTGCCTTGTAGCACAGCAGTAAGTACCCAGAGGCCAGGCACAGGGCCACTGTTGGAAGGCGAGGCACAATGCAGCAATAGAAACTCCAGTTGCTGGTCCCAGCAGGCTCTTCAGGTCTGAGGTTTCTGTGGTTTCTCGGGAAATAGAAATACTTAAAATATATCCCAGTACATTTATACACATGAGTTTTATTTTGTTTTTTGTTTTTTTTTTAAAGAAAGTCATTTCCTTTTGTTCAATTACCAAGATCTTCGATTAACAAAGGTTTGTTCTTTAAAAGTCTCAGATGTAAAATTTGAAATCTTTATTTTATAAGTCTCCATGAATTGTTCTCTAGAATTTATTCTTATCTGTTTTTAATATCTACTCATCTCTTGACGCTCCTATTCAGCTCCTCATTCGACACTAGCAGAGCAGAATCAGGTTAAACTTCAGTCATCATGCCTATTAAAGAAATGTGATGTTACACATCTATTAAAAGGAGTCCATATTTACACTAGAAGTCACAGATGTCATCTGAGCTCAAACTGATAGAGATGTTCTATGAAAACGACACTAGAACAACATTGATCTCTCTGCCCCAAATTAATCAGTTGAAATGCGTCATCACATAAATTCAGAGCTTAAAAAGAAGAGGATACAAAGAAAACCCTGTGGTTCTCGATGAGGCATAGTTTCATTTTATGTTACTCAAATGCCCAGTACAGAGAACAATAAATATTAATTTACCTATTAATTATTTTTTATGACCTAATAGGAATTTGAAACCTTTATTCTTCCAATGATATTTTTACAGAAATTAAAAGGTGGACTGCATAATAGAAGAAAATATTTACCTAGTACATATCTAGTAAAATATTGTCATATGTCATAAAAAAAATCAAAGTTCAAAAATAAAAAAATAAATCAAACTATTTACATTTTAAAATATTTATAGAATTTGTTCTCTGACAATAGCACACGTGAATAAAGTATAATTTAATTACAATAACCACAATCTTTTCTAATCTTTCTCTTATCCCTATTATTTCTCCTTCCTCCTTCCAAGGCCCTTTACAACATTTATGTCTATTATTCTTTTATTTTCCTTGTTGAGAGGTCCTGAGTTTAGCAATGGCCATGTGTAGAATGATGGGTTCAGAACTAGCAACCGAAGCCTGGTTAGTCCTCATGGAGTTTAAAATTGAATTCTGTGCATGCCCCTCCCACAATAACCAGTAGCCAATTGTTCAGGAGTAAGGGCAAGGACTCCATGAGACCTTCCTTGATCTCTGATTGACTGTTGATAGCCTCATTGAAAAAACCTGACAAATTTTATGAACCCATACCTCAGGAAAGGGGATATGTCAATGACAAGTAAGCTACAAATAACATCATTAGCCATTAGAGAAATACAAATTAAAACTACAACCAATTGCCAACTGTTAGCCTATTAATTCCTATTAGATTACAGTTTTTTTTATCATTATCCCATTCTTTCTTCTCATTACAATCATAATTGTTATAAAACTGACAGTGCCAGATGATGGCAGGACCATGGAACCCTTGAATCCACAGGTCTATGTGGTTGCTGGGAATGCAAAATAGTTTAACTGAAACTTGTTGGCAGCTGCCTACAAAGCTTAACATACACTTATCACATTGGCTATCTGCTTCCTGGGTAAGTACCCAAGAGAAATAAAAATTTATTACTTACAAGTAAATTTCTGCAGATGTTTATACTTAATTCTTTCATAATCATCCAAAACTTGGAACACCATAAATGTCTTAAAATAAATAAGCGTGAACTGAACCGTGTTCTGTTCCTATAAGGACACAATGCTCACAAGCAACAGGAAATCACAGATGCAATGTCCTAAGCAAACAAGTCATACTGAAGGGCTATATGGGACATGATCTTGTGTATATGACATTCTCAAAAAGAGAAAACAATAGGAACAAAACTATCAGTGCCTACCTGGAACAGGCTACATATGTTAAATGTTGGTCATTTCATCTGATACTTTATCATTTGTTTATGATAAGAGCACTTAGTCGGTTAGGGAGGTGTCTCATCTGGTACTGTCCCTGCCACATAAGCTTGAAGACCTGAGGTCAGGTGATTCTTCGATTTTCCTAGATAATTAGATGAACTGGTGAGTCCAGTTTCATTGAGAAACTGTAAGAAAAAAAAAAGTTGAGAGAGATCAAAGAAGACACCCAAGGTCTGGCTTCCATGTGCACATGCATTTCTATGTGCATGCACAGATACACACACTTGCACACTCCATACAAGAACACTGAAAACCTACTCTCCAGCACTTTCCAGGAGACAATGAATTGTAATTGACTGTTGTACTGTGTGGGTGTGGTGTGAGGTATTTGACCGCAGAGGGCGTAAGGAAAAAGTGAGAAGGAACAACAGTTCTGTTTCACAATTGTGGTGGTGGTTACATAATTATAAACATCTGTAAAGAATCATAGAACTGGTCTCCACAAAGAATAAATTTTCCTTTATATAAATTATACCTCAAAATTTGGCTACAAAAGAGTTAACAGTAAGCTGTTAGCTCTTAAAGTGGTAGAGAATGTAACACACACACACACACACACAGACACAGAGTGCCTACTATGTGCTAAATCTCACTATAAATTATGTAGAACAGAGAACATAACATGTAAATCACTCTGTCCTCATGAAACTTCCGTTCGATCAGTCGAAATAGCTAATAATAAGTGAAGCCCATAAGTTCAAAATGGAAAAGAGCCCTTCTAGAGATGTTCCCATACATCCACAGGTATGTGTTCCACCCTGGTGATTCTGATTCATCAGGACTAGGGCAGGGTCTCAGAACTTGTATTTATAAGCTCCCAGGTAACAGTATTGATGGCAGTCACAGGAGTAGGCATTGGATGGTTGTAGTACAGAATATTAGTTATGGAGCGATGAATTGAAAAAAAGCAACGATTAAGGAATTGAAGAAGCTCTGAAAAGTGCAGAACTGAAACTTTAGTAGATCTCATTGAGCAGCTGACTTTGGATAGAGACAGGAAAGATGGAATTGCTCATCTGGGCAGCAGCATTGCTAACGGAATGAGCTGCCAGTGTCTATGCCCTATGACACAGGATATATTGTTTTCCTAAGAACAGAAGGGTCTATAAGTCTAGGGGAAAATTGAAAGAGATGGTAGTAATCTTTGCTCAGTGCCCCTTATGGAGAAGGGGGCAGAGAAAGTTAAGGTACTTCACTTTTGCTCCTAATAAAGCATAGAGGGTTTTAAACAATGGCCCTGAGTAAGCACAGTCTTAAATGTCCCATTCTGGCTACTATTCTAAATAGATATACATATAAGTGCTCAATCACAGAGAGATCACCACAGTTTTATATATGAGAATGATTGTGCCTTGGAACAGACTGGTAGAAATGAGAGTGACAAATACTGATTAGCTTTGAGATTATTATTTAAAAGCATAACCAATAGAGATCCCTAATGCCCAGTGTGAAAAAGAAGTGGTCCATAATGACTTTAAAATCTCAGACTCAGGAAACACTACTTAGTAGGAGGGACTGTAAGCACAGAACAGGTATTTTTTTTTTTTTTTGTATTAAACTTCTTTCTTTGAGATGAAGAAACAACGTATTACAACTCTCTTTTGTTCATATTCAAGAGAGGCTAGAAGTGCCAGATTAATAATGTAAGGAAATGACATTAGCCTGGAAAGGAAGAAAGAAAATTCTCTTGGTTCACAAAAGAATGGTCTTGAATGTAGAAAACACTAACTAGGTCATGCAGCATTGTCAAAGTTTCATATGAGCTTAGCCAAAGTCACAAAATGTAAAATCAACAATCAAAAATTGGTTGAGTTTCTATATACTAACAGCAAACAATCTCAAAAAGAAATGAAGAAAACAATTTTCATAAAGCATCACCAAAATTAAGGTAATTAGGAATGCACATATTTATGGAGGCAGAGAATTGCACATTGAAACCATAAAGTATTGGCTGAAAAAAAAAAAACCCTTAAAAGACACCAGTATAAAACTTAATGTCATTAATATGCATACTCAATTTTCAGAGCCACTGGCATTACTATCAAAGTCTTTCCATATCCCTGTCAACATTTATTTTTTATCTTGATGATGGATGTCCTGTCAGGCCTGAGGTTATAGATCACTCTAGTTCTTGTTTTCATTCCTTTGATGATAAGGGATGTTTATCCTCTTTTCATGTACCTATTAACTAGTAGGTTACATGAACTCTTGCACATTACAGAAACTATTGGTTAATAGGTACATCCCTTCCCAGTTGGAAGCTTAACCCCTTTAATGGAAATGCTATTCGTGTATCTGCTGTGGAAAATAATATGGAGTTTTATAAAACAATAAAAAATACTAAAATAAAAAATAATCCAGTGGTCCCACTTCTGTATATTTATCTGAAAGAATTGAAATCAAGATCTCATATCTGTAGTCCTATTTTTATTTCAGGATTATTCAGCATGTGGAAGGAAATCTCCTTGTCCATTGATGAATAAATAAGAGAGAGAGAGAGAGAGAGAGAGAGAGAGAGAGAGAGAGAGAGAGAGAGAGAATGTGGTGTCTGTGTGCACAAGAAAATGTTATTCCAACCTTATAAAGGAGTCTGAAAATCACTACAATGTTGGTAAATTTTAGGTTTTTTTGTGCACACAAAAACAATCCAGCATGCCCACAGATGTAACATCCAAAATAATAAAAACTAGAAGCAGACCAATGGAAATGAAGGCTGAGGTTTGGGGGAAATGGCATTATAGTCAAAAGATACAAATTTTAGCTTCATGGGGAGAATAAAACACATATCTGGTCAGTTGTTGTGTAGGTATACACAATAACAGTGTCATTCAGAACTGCTCCGAAGTTTTTAATTTTTTGCACCACATAAATCATAAGTGTTTGAAGCAGCAGACATGTTAGTTTGTTTTATTTAGAAATGATAAGTGTTTAAAGCAGTAGATACGCTAGTTTGTTTTACTTAATTGTTGAACAGAAATAAGAGCACCATTTTGTGCCACACATGAATATAAATGTAACTGTTCAAGTTATGATACAATTTTGAAGTTTGGAATGTGGCATATATATGCAGTGAAGCCTAAATCTGAAGGAAATATGAGTTTTCATGGATGAATTGTGACAATGTTACTCTAAGTAATAGGCAATCACAGGAAAACACTACAAGACCGCACCTAGATGAGAGCTCCAAAATGACGAAAGCAACAGAGAAATGTGACACTTGACAAGAACAGCAGAGCAGAAAGAATTGAAAGTTGCTACTTGTATATAAGGTGTGGGTGGGAAAGGTGAACATGTTCTCGGGATCTGCTATACCACACTGGCTGATTGCTGTCAATATTGCACTTCACACTTACAAATTAAGAAGATAATAGGCCTTACATGGTTTTTTTCACCCAAAGGAATTAAAACTTTTATGTATCAAAAAGGCAATCAATGAAGTAAGAGAGTAAAAGAGCAACCCACAGAACAGAAGAAAAACTTGCAAACTGTGTTTAACAAGCTGCTAGTATCTAGAATATAATGAACTGCGACTCAAGAAGAAATAACCAAACAACGTGTTTCAAAACTGAGCAAGTTACGTCGATGCTAAAGAAGACTCATAAGTGGAAAGTATGTATGCACGGAGATACGCAGACTCATGGATCACTAGCGAACTGTAAACCAAAACTACAATAAGACACTACTTCACAACAGTCAGGATTGTTAATGTAAAAATACTGCATGGATCTGGTGGAAGTATGTGTATAAACAGGAGGACCTGAGTTCAGGACCATAGAGATACATGAAATCCCAGTATGACTGTGTCCTTCTGTGACCCACTGCTGACAGGTAGATGCCAGGAGCTCACTGTCCAGCCAAAATAGCAGAAATGACAAGCTCCTAGGTCAGTGAGAAAAACTGTCTTAAAAAATACTTAGAGTGAAACAATGGAAGACACCTAAGGTCTAACTCTGACCGCTATACACATTTTTATGGGTGAACTCTTGTATACACGCCAACATACATGCATATAACACACACACACACACACACACACACACACACACACACACACACACCAGAAAATATCATTACTTAACTGAACTGCTGATGGGAATGACAGAAAATGAAGCTAATATTGAGAAAACATATCACTTCAATGAATTAAAAGTTGAATTATCATACTACCAGAAACTCTGCTTCTGAATATGTATCCTGCATAACTATAAGTTGTATTATAAAATAATAGAACATTATAAAATTATAATCAAGGACTCTAAGAGATTTATGAAAACTATGTCCATATTAGTATCCCAGTAGCTAAAAGATGGAACAATGAACATTTCCATTGATAGATGACATAGAATACTACTTACCTATAAAAATCAGAAAATTCTAATACATCCTACAACATGAATAAACTTGGAAGACATGATTCTGTGAAGTAGTCAAGGTGCAAAAGGGCAAGTAAAATCATAGTTTAAGATTCTTAATATAATCAAATTTACACACATAGAAATCAGAGGGGCTGGAGAGATGGCTCAGTGATTTAGAACACTGGCTGTATGTACTTCCAGAGGACTTGGGTTCAGTTCCTGCCACCCACATGGCAGCTCACAACTGTCTGAAACTGCAGGTCCAGGTGAGGACCTTCAAACATATACATATATGCAGGTAAGACACTGATGCACATAAAATAAAAAAAATTAAAAAGAAAAATCAGAGTGTCAATATTCTACATCTTGGTGGAGAGAAAATAGTAAACAGCTGTTTAATGGGCAACGGAGGTTCAGTATTGTAAGATAAAAAGAGTTGTGGCTGTTGGTGGTGGTAACTATTGTACAGAAATGTGAATGTACTGATGCGGTGTGTGCTCAAACCAGCTAAAGTGACTCAAGAGAAAGTAACAGTCTAGTCCAATAGAAGAGTTCAGGTAAAAGCATCCACCAGCCTAAGCCATTTAACAGCCATAATGTTGGCAATATAAGGTCATCAGTGGATGCTTGCAACTGCAGAATAGATGAAAGGCAGCAATGGAAAGTTGAGAAGCCAGACATCTCTTGTGAGAGCAGGCTCTACACTTATAAGATCTACATAGAATTCCCCAGGTGTACTGCCAATCAGCTTTTTAATATAGTCTTAGTCTCTTGCTTCAGGGTTAATCAGATTAAAAGAAAATAAAATGTCAAAAATAGACCCAGAGAAAATACTACACAAACTACACTATTACAAATTAAGATCCACTGATACTACATTTTACTATTAGTTTAAAAATCCCCCATTTAATTCTTAAAACAATTTTACCATATAGGAACATCACCTCCTTTGATTATATACATACATACATACATACATACATACATACATACATACATACATACATATGAGAAGCTCCAAAATTAGAATATAAGTGCACAAATGATAAGAACTCACAGCTCCTAAATACCAGGGAGTGACTACAGACAGGTGATCCTCACCTGTGCTTACTCCATCAGAGTCATGGCATAAGGTAATGGCTTTTTACCTTAGTAAGATACTGGGTTTAATAGAAACACATACAGCAATCTGTAGGCAAGTAGACATCACTACAGGAAGAAAAGTATCTGTGAAAGGCTAAAGCCATTTGAAAAAAGAAAGAGTAAGAAAAAAGATGGATGGGCAAAGACATGGAAATCCACCAAATCAGACACAGACACATTCTTTCATTGTTTAAAAAATAATACAAGGAACTATGAGAGTACCAAAGACATGACCCCAACTCTCCAAGGAGCATAGCAGCAGAGCTGTGTAGGTCTCTCCAGTTTCCGTGAGAAAATCCTGGCTGGCAGGACCCCCTGATGAAAGAAAAGTGACTCTGTGTGTGAGATTTAAAGCAGTTCTAATTTGAAAGCAAACCCACTAGCACACACTACACACATATGCCATGTGGAAATAATAAATGTATTTATGGTGGAAATGTTTGCTCCATTTGTTATACTAGGAGTTTTTCCAAAAAATGGAAACAATTGTTAGAAGTGACATTAAAAATTTAACTGAATTTCTTTTTCTTAGTATTTTTAATTAACACACATTCTAAAATGTTACTCCCACCCAAAAAGGCATATGTTCATCAACTCAGGGGAGTATTTCATTACTTTAGAAATGAGAAATAATTTTCCAAGATATACATTCAACATCAGAACACGGAGCAGGTGGAGGCTGCAACTGTGTTCTTCAATGAGTTTGCATTGGTGCAGTCACTATTGATTCCTAAACTTTGAGATATGATTTTCTAGCTTAGAGCTTTAGGAAAAGGTTGATCGAATGAGAATAATGGCCCAATTAACTGGGTGTTAGTGTTGTGGGTGGTCAGATAGCCTTACTTGCTTGGGAAGAATTTAGAGAAAGCCCTGCTTTTGCTGTACACACTACTAGGCTAAAATATCTGCAAATATAAGACAATTTGCAGAAATGCAACTTTTTTATGACAATGCAAGAAGCCCTATGTTATTCCAATCTCCAACATAATAGTAGCTAGGGACAGAGCCTTCCAAAGGTAATTAAATTATAAGGGTGGAGACTAAAGGAAATTGATACCATGATAGGAAAATATAGCCTGCCATCCCTCTCTACGCCAGGCAATAATAGGAACATAAGAGAGAGCACAAGAACGAGAGACCAACACCGAGAACCTGGCCATGCAGGCTTTCTGTTCTTGCAATTGCATCCTCCAAAATTTTAGAAATGAATATTGTTTATTAACCCAGTCTCTAAGATTACATTACAGAATGATATGCTGACAACTCTACTAGGATATAAATGTCATGTGAGAAAGGATTCTAAAGCTATGTAGATAAAAACAATAAGCTCTGATCATTGTTCGTGATTTATTGTACTGCCTACTTGAGATTATTCAATTTTGTGTGCTTGGCTCTGGCTTAAGAAGACAATGGTGGCTAGGTTTTATCACTGTGAAGTGTGGTCTGGAGCATTCTGTCTCCATTTGCTGTGTCTCGGCTCATCATAGGCTGGTCATAATTGCTTCAGTGGTGGCTAAGGGTTCCAGAATAATAAATTGTCCATGTGACTAGTCCAATTCTTTGTCTCTGTGATCAGAACTTTTGAGGACAGCTCAAAAACCTATTTTGACATGTTTTCATGAAGTTCAGTCCATGGTAACTTTGCAACAAGGACTTGACCATGGTACCATGGCAGTGTGAGTGTGTGGCACCAGATAACTGATTTGAGTTGTGCAGAAAGCAGAGGGTAGACAATGCGAAAACTGTGCTGACTCTTCCCTTTCCCACTTCTAACTAGATGGTGCCACTGCCATTCAGGGCACGTGCTTGCAGTCAGTTAATGATCTTTGGGAAGGCTTGTCACAGACATGTGTAGATTTGTGTTCCATTAATGTAAGTGGTTCCCAGATTAATTAACCACCCATCCTTCCCTTAAAAGGTGGAATTAGAGAGATGGTTATAAATTTTTTACTCAAAATAAGATAATGAAATGCTATCAGACTAAAATAATGCATGGCGAATTTTTACCTATACTAGAATAAAATAGACAAATGCCAATAGAGTAAAGTTGAGGGATAATTTTAAAAATAGCTTGAAAATGTTTAAAGTAGTTTTTAAAAATCAACCTATTAGTCACATGTGCACACATAACTAATAACTCAGAGTTAGACATTACCTTAACCTACTTGTGCTTTTTATAATAGTTAAGCTTAAGTGAGACAATACATTAAAAATGGAATCACTTCAGAAAGTTGAGTTCAGTAAAACACACCACACACACACACACACACACACACACACAAACACACACACATTGGGTTTCATCTATATTGTGCACAAACAAGAAAGAATGAAGCTATCTTTCATAGGTTTTCCCTTGCTTAGGAGGTAAGAAGATGGTGCCAGAGGCAGATACAGAGAGGAGAAACTTAAGAGGTTTTGCAGCATGGCTCCATTTCATCTGCAGAGTGGGCAGCACTGACTGCTGGATTGTTGTTGTTGTTTTATAAAAATTCAACTACCTTTTCCTTTTAGTTTCGTCAACTTTTCTGTGGGTATGCCACCTATTAACAAAAAGGGTTCAAAGTCTGTTATCTTGAGGGACACCATGTATTTCAGGATTCAGATTTGTCATGTTTTACTTTGTGGCTTGCTTCATTGCTAAACGTTAACGGGGTCTTTTGTTTTTCCTGCTCAAATAGTGTTTTGGCAGACAAAATCTTATGTGTACTTTTTTTTTCTGGCTTCTCAGAATAGATTCTTGGAAGAGGAAATGTTGAGCCAAACCACACAGAATTTGAAAGTGTTCTTGTACTGTTATACTTCTCTGGGATGGTTCCAATCACATTCTGCACATGTGGATCACTGAATCCCTGTATTAAGTACTATCATTATCAACTACTGCAGCTTTTCTTTCACTTTTATTGATCAGATTAGAGGTTAAACGGGCCTAATATAGTACCATTTCAGTGTGAATTTCTTTCATTTCTTCTTTGTGAAACAGGTCATCCTTTAAGTATAGAACAGTTTGTCCAACTTATGTAACGCAAAGCACTGAAGTTCCTATCTAACCCTCATCCCCAGCTTCTACAACTGTATGCAGTGAAGGGTATTAGGGTAATTGAGTATGTTTTTTTTTTTTCATGCAATGAACATGGCATCTTTCTTCTGATCTTTTTGTTTCCCTCTAATGCTGTTTTACAATCCTTAACATCTCAGCAGTATCTGATGCACTTGATGCCAAAGTGAAGATAGCCTTATTGTTGCTTTTCAATTATTTAGAAATTATTAGTAATTTTTGAAACAAGAAAGATGAGAATTTCAAAACATTCAAATTTCTGTTACAGGGCATATAGGCTATTTTCAGTAGGGTTGTATATCAGATATCCTGCATATCAGATATTTACATTATGATTCATAGCAATAGAAAAATTACAGTTATGAAGCAGTATCAAAAATAATTTTATGGTTCATGGCCACCACAACATAAAGAAACATATTAAAGGGTTGAAGTATTAAGAAGGTTGAGAATCACTAATCTGGATCAATAATACAGCTCTGCCTTGTCATTTTTATTACTATGGCACAGAGTTCTGTTGAATGCATGTATCATATTTTATCAGAGAAAATTTCTAAAAGATAGAGGCATCAGTTACAACTTCCTGTTATAGTGTGCAGTGTTGTTTTATGACAGATGCCCAGGTTTTGCCTGTTTCTCTTAGAGTACATGAATCATTATTTATCTTGTATTGTTGTAGTCTATGTCATTTAATTTCTTCTGTACATTTTCTCTGATAAAAATATTGGCTATGGAATCAGATTGTCTAGATTTTAATCTTAATTATGATTTAATGATGACATGACTCCGGGTATTATTTTCAAATCCGTGTTACAGCCTCTCTGTGATAAAGTGAAGAATAATAATACACATGCCCTAAAGGGTGTAAGAATCAATTCAACCCTTGCAAGTGTAATGCTTGGCAGGCAAGTGTTCAATGCATTGCAATGTTCGGAATCATTGTTATCTCTGCAAAACAAATCTGAAAGCCATTTTCTATAGCTTTCAATGTTCCTTGCCTAAGATGTCAAATTTACATCTTTGGCCATATGCTTCTATTAGGCTTCACTTTACTGCCTCAGATTCCTGGAAGACATGTATGCAAAATGCTCTAATGTCACAATAATTCTACACAGATAGAAATAGCAATCAAATTGCCATTCTACAAATCCTCGGTGTCATGTTTTTCAGTTCCTTCTCCTTTCCTGTAGGTTCTGTCAGTTGCTGATTTCTGCCAAGGTTTTATGTTTCCTTGCTGCCTTTTAAGTCCACTGTTTAGACCATCACAGCCTCATCCTCTCCCAGACTCGTCTGGGTCCACACTGAGCAATGGGCTTGCACTACAATACTTCTCTCAAATGAAAATCAAGTGAAACTCCCAGACACTTAACAAGCTAATCTTTGTTGCCATCATTGAAGCAGCATCTTTATTTAGGGAGTTGAAACTTTTTCCTCTCCCCATTTTTTTCTCCAATGTCTCTGGAGTTAAATGAGCACCAGTCATTCCTCTGAAGAGAACTGTAGCTTCTCTCTTTTTATTTAGTTTTTTATACACACAAAGATAATATAGTCATGCTAAAAACCTGCTATGGTAGCAGCATTTCCAGCATCCATAGGACCACATTTTCTTTCATTTACACAATGGAATTCTAGTCTACTGTGAAGAAAATTTCAGTCATAACAATATGGATTCATCAGCAAGACCTGAACAATGACTACACCTAGTGACATACCAATTTAAATGGGGGAAATTTCACAACGTTTAACCCTTAGATGAAGAGCTTCAGACAGTCAATGGCCACCGAGGGAGAGAAAGTAAGTTTTCTGTAGGAAAGAGCCCTCTTTTGGGTTATCCAACCCCAAATGGTCAGCCTAAAACGTATATACATAGGTGTAACACTAGATAAAATAAGTAGTGTGTTTGTGTGTGTGTGTGTGTGTGTGTGTGTGTGTGTGTGTGTACCTGTACATGCACGCATGTGCACAGACATGTTCATATGTGTGTTTATAAATAATAATAGTTATAGAAGAAATCAGGAACTCGGAGTGGGGAGTCAAGGGGGGAGAGGGGACAGGAAAGGTGGATATGATATAACTACTGTATAAATGTATAAAACAATAAAATTTTGAGGGTCACTTATGTACACTATCATATCATCTGCAAATAGGGATAGTTTGACTTCCTCCTTTCCCATTTGGATTCCCTTGATCTCCTTTTGTTGTCTTATTGCTCTGGCTAGAACTTCGAGTACTATATTGAAGAGATATGGAGAGAGTGAGCAGCCTTGCCTTGTTCCTGATTTTAGAGGAATTTACTTGAGTATCTCACCATTTACTTTGATTTTGGCTATTGGCTTGCTGTATATAGCCTTTATTATATTGAGGAAAGTGTCTTGTATCCCCGATCTCTCTAAAACTTTAAACATGAATGGGTGTTGGATTTTATCAAATGCTTTCTCTGCATCTAAAGAGATGATCATGTGGTTTTTTATTTTCAGTTTGTTTATAAGGTGGATTACATTGATGGATTTCCATATATTAAACCATCCCTGCATGCCTGGAATGAAGCCTACTTGGTCATGATGAATGATATCCTTTATGTGTTCCTGTATTCGTTTTGCAAGAATTTTATTTAGTATTTTTGCATTGATGTTCATAAGCGAAATTGGTCTGAAATTCTCTTTCTTTGTTGAGTCTTTGTGAGGTTTAGGTATCAACGTGACTATGGCCTCATAGAATGAATTTGGTAATGTTCCATCCAATTCTATGTTTTGGCGTAGCTTGAAGAGTATCGGTATTAGCTTGCCTTTGAAGGTCTGGTAAAATTCTGCACTGAAACCATCTGGCCCTGGGCTTTTTTTTTTTTTGGTTGGGAGACTATCAATGATTGCTTCTATTTCTGTAGGGGAAATGGGACTATTTAGCTTGTTTATCTGTTCTTCACTCAACTTTGGCAAGTGAAATTGATCAAGAAAATCGTCCATTTCCCTTAGATTTTCAAATTTTGTGGCATATATGCCTTCAAAATAGGATCTTATGATTCTTTGTATTTCTTCAGTGTCTGTTGTTATGTCTCCCTTTTCATTTCTGATTTTGTTGATTTCAATACTGGCTCTCTGCCTTTTAGTTAGTTTGGCTAACGGGTCTGTGAGAACCATGTGAGAATATCAATGTAGAAGGATCCAGTGGGTACTAGAAACCTACAAGTAGAACATTATGATAGGCAGATTTGGGCCAAGGGGTCCCACTCAAACTAAGGCACTAGCCAAGGACAATACAGGCGGTAAAATTTAAACCCCTACCCAGATCTAGCCCATGGACAGGACAGTCTCCACACTTGAGTGGAGAGAGGGATATGACTTTCTCATGTACTCTGGTGCCTCACATTCGACTATGTCCCCTGGAGGGGGAGAACTGGTGGCACTCAGAGGAAGGACAGCAGGTCACCGAGAAGAGACTTGATACCCTATGAGCATATACATGGGGAGGTAATCCCTCTCAGGAACAGTCATAGGGGAGGGGAATAAGGGGAAAATGGGAGGGAGGGGAGAATGGGAGGATACAAGGGATGGGATAACCATAGAGATGTAACAAGAATAAATTAATAAAAAAAAAAAGAAAAAAAACAGTAAAATAAAATTTAGCTTAAAAAGAATAGTTTTTTACTCTCATAATGTTCCCCCATGGTTACAAAAGTGGGCAATTGGCAGATCATTATTTTAGCATGCCGGGTCTGGAGCTGAGTAAGATCACTGCTGTTCTTTCCCAATACTTTCCTGCATTATGAAAATAAAAAGTATTTCCTGGTAAGTTCAAGATTTCAAGTAATATGATTGTTGTCTTCTGTCTTTGGCAACAATGTCTTATCATCTGATTATGAAGGGCAACCAAGAACTACTGCAGTAGCATGCCTTGGTTGCAGTTCCTCTGAGGTCTCTCTGCCCAACAACTTGTAAGGAGGTAACCTGTTCCTGGGAATGAATTTTTCATTTGATACTATGTCTTCTGGAAGCAAAATTGTTTACTTTCCTAGCAGTGCAGAACTTTGTAAATCTGGTTTTATTAGCATACAAACTAGTGGGGCTTCATACTTTTACTACAGGGGTAATGTTTTTATTCCATTGTAAAATTATATTTGTTTGAAATTAGCAAGGTGGAGTTTACAACCTCTTTCTTATTCCCAAGGATTACTTGAATCCTAGAAAAGCTCCCCGTTTGTAAACATGTGATAGTGAGAGCTCCTAAGTCCTTAATCACACTAAATCATGTCTACTCTCAGTTGATAACTCCAATCAGCTGCCTCACCATGCTTACTCCCTGAACTCCTGAACCAATCATCAAAGTATTAACAGGAAACTCGGGTACCTGACAAAGCAGGGCCCACTAAAATGAGCTCACTCATGAAGCCGAATAGGAATAACTCTTTCTTGAGCTGCCTGGATATAACTTAAATGTTTGAGTACAAGAAACAACAGAGGAATTAGGAGTAAGTGAAAATGTGATCTAGGCAAAGTTACTTTAAAGTAAGAAGGGATGGGAAATTCTGAGTCAGGCTTTCTGGCCCAGATTCAGTGAAATACAGTAGAACTCTGGATTGCATGCATGAATACACAAATCTCTCTCCTCACATATCAGTCAGAGAGATCCAATGATCAGTCCCTAAAGACAGCTAAGGTCCCATACCACACATGTTATTTGGTTGGAATAGGAATGAAAGGACAGGATTCACTATCATCTATTTCCAAAGCTCTGGAAGATAGATTCTCAGCATAAAGCAGTCCAAGTTGCTCTGCTTGGAAGAATTCAGCTGACTAGAAATGGATAATGAACAGCCATCAGATCTGTCCGTGACAACTTTATTGAATCAGAAAATGTATTTCTCCAATAAATTTAAGTAAGTCATGCTTGCCCTTTTGCAGCATGGGGAGATGGAATTAGATAATCTCTAAGGTCTCTTCAAATCTGAGCATAATGCTATTAACACTACACCCAGTGACTGGGACCCATGCACATCCCTTGGTGAGTATCGACCTGACAGAGCTGACCATAAAATATAACTCTTATTGTGGAAACTTTGGAGGAATTGGATTTTGAGCTCTGGAAGCCATCTACAAGACTGTTAAAAGTATGTTTGTCACAGTCCTTTTCAACGTGTGGTCCAGACTAAATAACCATCACTGTCCTGTAAAACAAATACTTTATGTTTACCCCAGACAGAAAATCTGGGGTTGGGCCCAAAGAATATATATTGAAACCTGCTGTCCAGGTAATGTCTATGTCCATTAAAATTTGTCATAAATGTCACAAAAATGTGAGTTTGAACTGTTGCTTATATTTGAATAACCTGGGTCGTCTAGTACTACCCAAGACCCATGATTTGGCTTTCTGGCTATCTTTTTCCTCACCAGGTGAACCTTGGCACCTGAGATGAATTCTTCAGTCCTTTGATTCTATTTCTTCTCCTACAAATGGAAGGTAATAACATACCTCACTAGTTCGTGTGGAGATAAAACGGGATGACATATGTTAAATAGCTCATAGGTCATCAAGAAAACCTATGTTGTTGCACCTGAATTTCTTAAGAAGCAATGCTATCAAGAAAATCTAACACTTTGCCAAAGATATGGGATTTACTATTCCGTAAGGATAGAAGGTCATGTCAAGAGCCATGGGAAGTCAAAATAAGCCACATACTAGATTGTGCATGCTTGATTCCCTTCTTATAGAACTTGTGGGTAGAGCCCAGAAAGATCTCTAACACTGTCAGTTTCTTCTTGTTATATACAGGTAATCCTGTTCTCAGGCTGAATTACATAGGCACAAAACTGATGCATTTGAGATAAAAGCTAAAGCAGACTGTGGAACCACACAGAAATAGCTGTTATACTGTTTTCCAGGTTCTTGTCAAAGAGAAAGCAGGCATACGTACTTTCAGCAATTAGTCATAAGCAGGAAAGTGGTCCAGAAGAAAAATAAGTGTTGTTTTTTTATTTAATTAATTTATTCTTGTTACATCTCAATGGTTAACCCATCCCTTGTATCCTTCCATTCTTCCCTCCCTCCCATTTTCCCCGTATTCCCCTCCCCTATAACTGTTCCTGAGGGGGATTACCTCCCCCTGTATATGCTCATAGGGTATCAAGTCTCAAGTGTTGATTTTAATAGACTTTTCCATTTCATCACAAACAAGCGAATGTGTGTTGAGTTTGTGGGTGGTTTGGGAATGTTTTGGTTTGAGTATGGCTAGAAATGACAGTTCTGATTATACTTGGTTATATCTGATTATACTGGTTATACTTGCCAATAAATAACCCAAAAATTACCACACGTATGATAGAGAAGCATGGTAGTTTTCATGATCTGTCTTAAGACTTTAGTCATCCAGGATCTCAGGTACAGAAATAATCAGATTAGACAAAATTGTGCTAAGATGTACACTATGCAGACTCATCACAATAAGAATGCTAAAGCCTCAGAGATTTTTTCTGGCAGAATGGTACAAACCTCTTATTTTCATGAAGTTCTCTGTTAAAATATATCTTAAGCCTAGCAAATGTACATGTACTTTCAAAATCTGACTTGTAAACACAATGAGGCACCATTAAATAGGAGGAAAATCTATGCAGAACTTATGCTAATCAAATATCTACTAAACTCCAGGCAATTTGAACATATCACTTTATTCTGTCACAAATATGCCACTGGTTTTACAGGAGAGAACAGCATATCTCAATTTGACACTAGTCAAAAGAAAAATAAAGAGTTTAGCCATGAGATCCCCCCCCTCCGCCGGTATTCTGTTTCCTTTCTGACACTGATACATGCTGACAACTAGCTCCCAGAAAAAGTCACTTTCTGTCTATTTTTTTTCCTTACCCAGGTGAACCTTGGAGACTGGAAGGATTTAGAATCTAATGCTCCTAGTACGGAAAATAAAACAAGAGAAAGAGCTGAGCCATTCAACTTGTCTTCCAAATCAATTTCTACTTGCTGAGGCTTGAAAGGAAACTTGCTCATTTTTTTCACAGGGCTGAATGAAGCCATTTGTTGAGATGTGTTTATTAGACTTACATAAGCACTCTTGCCCAAAGACTACACACTAGTGAGAAAGGGGAGCAATCTTTATGATCTCTGGCTCTGCCACACTAACATCATAGTGAAAGGGCTCTTCAACATGCCTTATTTTTAATTTCCATAGATGACGAGGCAGCAGAATGAAATTGGGTTGTAAGATTACATACTCATTTTTAAATGCAAGTCAGAGATAAGCCTGGCTACATCAAAGTATAATTTCGTGAATCTACAAATACTAAACGGATAAAAAAAAAAAAAGTGAGCAAAGAAAGTCCTGAGTTCAATCGCCAGCACCATCAGTAAGTTGAGCATGAGCCAAACGTGAGCTCAGCAGTGAGAGAGTCAACAGCTGACAAGCCTCATTCAAGAACATGGGCAATCGGAATCGACAATGACGGACTGCTGGAACGAGACTGTGAAGCTAAACACACAATTGTTTAATGGGCCATAGGTGAGAAGATACTTTGAGGTATCTGCTTTTTTCACCTGACTAATTTGACTCCCTGTCAGACAAAAATCGTGTAAGTTAATAAGAAACTTTTTACTGTGGTAAGTAGCAATTCAAGCAATAAAGGAATGGATAGGAAACTCTTAAGTCTTTGGTAGCCACACACCCTTTGTTGCAGCTACTCTACCACTGTGGCACAGAAAGGGCCGTAAATAACGTATATATGAGCGAATGTGGCTCTGTTCCAATAAAATTTACTTAGGAAAGCATGCGTTTGTCTGGTAGGTCATTGTTTGCCAACCCGTCTGACAGAATGAGATGATCCTGGGTGTATCTGTTAGTGTTCTCGTAACACTTTGAAAAGACACCTGCTTCTTTGCTAGGAGTGTGAGAAGAGGGGTCACATTAATGGTGACAAACATTAACTAGGAGTTATCCCAGGAATGCAACAAAAACCAATTTTGCATTTTGGGGGACAGATAACAACTTGCTGAGGGATGCTTTAAAAATCACATAATGTGGTCAGGAAGGAGAGCTCAAGCCGAAACACGATGCTTTGCTTAGGTTTTCTGGTGAGGTACAGGTACCCATTGAAAAACATGACCTGGAAGTGTGCTATACGGTACAGCCCAAGGACGTGAGTGAGTAATTTAGACGAAGAGAAAAAGCTGACCTCAGTGTTGTAAAAGTGGATATCTTAGCTGAGCCCATGGGAAGCTCTGGGACTAGATTTTGAAGGTGTCCCAATGAAGTCAAGGTGTCATAATAGCACTTCCTTTAATTAATTGCTTATGGTCATAGTCTTGGGAGAGGCAGTTCTTGGAAGCTGAGGGAAATCCCAACAAGGAAGAAAGCTGTGAGCCATAAACATTTATTGTCCCTGTTGCCCAAGGGGACACATGATTCCTGAAATGTGCCTGCTATTACCAACCTGTACAGACAGTGTTTCACATCTTCTCTAGTGCACCGCAACTCTGCAGTTAGAAAGTATACTTATTTATAAGAGTGGCTGTTTCTCATGGTAGTTCAGGTCATGTTCAAAGCAGGGGCTGTTAAGTATCTATTGCTACTTTGCTTACTTAAATGAGAAATGTCCTTCACAGCCTCCAATATTTGAACACTTGGTCCCCATTGGGTGCATTGTTTGGGGAGTTTTAGGAGATGTAGACTCGCTGAAGGAGGTGTGTCACTGCAGGCAGCTTTCCTTACTGTCTTGCCTACCTTCCATCTCTCTCTCTCTCTCTCTCTCTCTCTCTCTCTCTCTCTCTCTCTCTGTCTCTGTCTCTCTCTCTCTCCATGGAACCCTCCAGCTTCATGCTTGTGGTTGAGGTGTAAGCTCTCCATGTTTCAGCCACCATGCCCGGATTGATGATATGACTTTCCACAATAATTTACTCCTAATCTGGAACCCAACTTGATAATCAATGAAGGTATATATATTGTCACACATCTTGATGGTCACACATCTTCTTTGAATCAGGAACCCAGCTACAGATTCCTAGGTGCCTCTGACTCAGTGCTTCTCAAAGGCTACGGTGAAGATTTTAGACACATTCTGCCACTTCAAGTCTTATGTGGAGGAGATCTTTCAAGGTCACTCACATGAGTGCTGGGATGGATCAATGCCTCATCACTGGTTGCTAGGAATGCCAGTTACTTCTCATGTTGGGCTGTCAGTAAAACTATTCATATAAACTTGGCAGATTGTTGCACCACTGTTAGCATCTGAGAGAGAGAAGAAGAAAAATAATCCAACTATATAAGTCAACAAGTTCCATAGCCTAATCTCATAATGGATGCCGTGTCACCTTTTCATCTACATTCTGTTTTTTTAGAAGTGTTGCCTCATCTAGCCTACCCTATTGGGAATGGGATTTATGCAGAGCTTGATAACAGCAGGTGCGTATCATTCAGGTCATCTCAGGTATTTCTCATTTTATAAGGAATTAAAAAAAAATAATCTTAGCCGGGCGTGGTGGTGCATGCCTTTAATCCCAGCACTCAGGAGGCAGAGGCAGGTGGATCGCTGTGAGTTCAAGGCCAACCTGGTCTACAAAGAGAGTCCAGGACAGCCAAGGCTACACAGAGAGACCCTGTCTCGAAAAACAAAAAAACAAAAGAAAACAAAAAATCTTTTCTGAAGGAATTTTCTTAATACTGTCCCAAAGCACAACTGAACCAACAAGCCTATAGAAATGTAAAGAAAATCGTTATAGTGTGTACTGCACTTACATTGGTACAGAGTCTAATGCATCCACTCTTGTGTTAAAAATAAAATTTAAAAAATCTGTTTGTTGAGTGTTGAATGCAAACTGAAGAAAAGTCTTAAGATACGTGATAGTTCTTGACAGCCAAACCCTTGACCAATGACTACATTTTGGTGGTGAAGAATATTACTATGCCCCGAGGAACATAAGGGAAACTTGATCCTTCTCACTGGAACATGAGAAGCCCCATCAGAACAGCTCTTACCGTTTGAGACACAGCTGATAAGAAGCGAGCTAAAGTTGGGGGGCGCGGGGCACGAGGTGGTGAATCAGAAACTGCATCCCTGCTTCTCTGTCTGATATTTCCAAAAAGGAGCTAGATATCACTTTGCTTGCTTGCATTGTTTCCTAGTTGGCAGAAATGTCATCAACTAGGTCTCTTTGCAATTTATGGGCTATCATTTTATGGAACAATTTAACATATCATTAGACAGATTGACTGCCAACTAGAACTATGTAGAGTCTATCTTCCTAAAGGGCTCTTGAGACAATTTAGTGGAGTCTG
The DNA here is from genome assembly GCA_907169655.1 of Acomys percivali. Classification (NCBI taxonomy): domain Eukaryota; kingdom Metazoa; phylum Chordata; class Mammalia; order Rodentia; family Muridae; genus Acomys; species Acomys percivali. The sequence continues at coordinate 11,544,370 of OU015742.1, read as the reverse complement.
TAATGACCTTTGAGAAAGTAATTTGAGGACTAATTAGCTCTATTTGGTGGAAGATTTGGAGTTCTTTTATCTTCCCATCATGATCCCCCTGCCTTCTCTCTTAGTGCAATGATTATTTCTCTAAGATGTACAGAAATCAAACATGGTCTTTTACACTATGTACTTTATATATAGTGTACTCATGTGCATTTATTCAGATGAGTTTTGTAGAGTTTATCATTGTATGTATTATTGTCAGAAGAAAGTATCAAGTACTGTTTAGGGTCTAAACGTTTGTTAGCTCTCTTTTGGATGGTTGGTACAAGCATTATGCTGGAAGTCAATATCTAGAGATATCTTAGGGTATTACAGATTCTCTTTAGTTGATGCATAGGGAATAACTTAGGAAAATATTGTAATAATAAACACAATAAATGACAATGGCAATACTAGCTATTAGCAACTTACCATATATCCAGTACAGTGAGTATATATTATATATATTTATATATTATTCCAGTTAATTCTTATGAAGAATAAACTTATAACTCTGTAGTAGATGTAAGTATTCTCACTTTATAAATAAAACAGTTGAGATTTAAAACACAAAATGAATCAACTTGGCACAGATGAAGTAATTAACTGTTACCACTAATCTTTAAAGCCACTACAGTTGATTCATCAGAAAACTCTAGACTTGTCTTGTGTAGACTGACCTACCCTAACATCAGCCTTGCTAGTCAGAGACCTAATAGTCTCCATCTATCAGCATGGGAATTCTCAAGGAAGAGATGAGCTGTGAACGTTAGCACAAATGTCATTATTTCAGACAACTGCAATGCCTCTGCTTCTGTTTGCTCTGTCAAGCCCCAGCTAGTTCAGTGTCAGCAGCTGTCACTAGTTCCATGGTTATGTAAACAAGCAGGCAGAGCACATTCATCTTGAGGGATGAAGGAGAACAAGGATGTGACTTCTTGAGTTGAGCACTGTTAGAGCTGCAGGCAGGCAGGCAGAGAGAGCAGAAGAGGGCTCTGGTACATTCTGCAGCTGCCTTTGGTAAGCTGGAAAGGTATGCTGTAAAGCAGAGGAAAGGACTGGCCGGCTGTATTCATTGTTATGAGTGGGTAACCCCCTCTGATGCCACAGATCTATTTGCATGGAGCTTAGAGAAGCTGGCAAAAGCTAGATAAGGAGTAAGAAAGAATTCACTTCTCAGAAGGATACAAAAACTGTATTTTGTAATGTTTTGTAGGACTATAATAAAGTTTATTTTACCAATTTGATTCTTATTAAGTATTATTGACTTTAGTCAGTTTGTCTAATCTGTGAAAGACATTTTAACTCAGGACTCTGCAGAAAAACCTTGTTTTTTGGTTTGTTTTGGTTTGTTTTGTTTGGTTTATTTTGTTTGTTTTACTTAGATTTTAGAATTTGTAGGCATGGGAAATGTACTTGTTTTTCTGTTCTTTATTATATGAAGTATAAGAGCTCTCCACTTAGAGGCCACAGTAATTAAGTCCATGGAAGCACCAGGCAAACTCTAACCATCCCACAGATTAGTGACAAAAGTAAATATTTTCCTAACACACCCATTGCAATAGGCAAAGATTGGTGTCAAGGGCCTGAAGTTGCTTTAAGAAATCTCACCCAAGTTGTTATTCAGCTGCTTACCTCTATGGTGTGATTGCCCCAGTCAGCACACAGACATACAACTGTTGTCTCACCTGGCTCAGGGGTCACTAAATCCCCCAGAAACACCTTGCCTAAAGCCTTGTCAAAAGCCTCACAGAACTCACACTGTGTTGTGTTAAAAAAAAAATATCCTCCAGAATTAGTAAACTTTTCTTCATTTTGAACAACTCAATCTTTGTTAACTGAATTGCAATAGCATCTTGGGATCAGTTTTTATTTCTCATTTCAAGATAAAAAAATATCACATTTTTTTCCTTTGCCAGCATGAAGGTAGGTGTTAAGGAGAACACACATTGGAGATAGTGGAGATAGTGCTCTGAGAAGTTGTAACCTTGATGGAGTGGGCAAAGGACAGAAAGCCTCAGAGAGAGGAAGCACCCAGTGCTTCAGGGATGAGGAGGATACAGAGATTGTCTTCTGGATGAGTCATCATAGGATGCTTTTTTTCAAATGTTGAATTAATATCTATCTCTCTCTCTCTCTTTCTCTCTCTCTCTCTCTCTCTCTCTCTCTCTCTCTGTGTGTGTGTGTGTGTGTGTATGTGTGTTCTTTAGGGTTTCTCTAGAAATTGCATCTGGTTAAGAGGCAAGCAGATTCTTTGTGAAGGTGAAGGCCATCAGCAGAGCAGCAGAGAAAGCCAGCATGGAAGCAGTGTGGTCAGTAAGTACGTGGATTAAATTTCCCACACCGAGGAGCTAGTATCCTTATGGGAACTCCCAGGAAGTAAAGTTCAGCAAGCACCTTCAGCTAATTCTTTCCAAAAAAATAGGAAAGCCATGGGCTTATTCATCATTCCTGACAGTGATAATTTTGAGGTTGCTCCTGGGTTACGGTTGGAAATGCTGACTCTCTGGCACTTCCGGCCTGCCTTTGCAGAGTGAGACTAGGCATCAGCAGCCAGAGGAAGACCTCAGAGAAGCAGGTGCTAACAGTTGAACATATAGCTCTGAACATGCAGTGACAAGTATGGGGCAAAGTTTTATACATGATTTAGATATGTGTTTGCACACATGTATGTGTGCATGTGCATTCACACACAAACAGAGAAGAGGCATTCTAAATTAAGGCGATAATGTGGGTTTTATTTTATGGCACAAAGTATAAATGAAAGAAGTTAAGTGACAGGAATGCTTGAAATTTCATATGCATACCCAATGAAATGTATCCAAATGTTCTCAATGTCAAAAGTGGGCTTATGGATTGATTACAAACCTGTAGTGAGAATTTAGTGTCTTTAAAAACCTAGTTGTGTTATGTGAACAAGTTTTTTGTTTTAATCCCAGGTGTGGGATGTAGGGTGCCTCAAATTGTCCACAGCAACAGATTGTTTGCCTCACCCATGCTCTGGCAGGGGTGTTGTTCTGCCAGCTGAAGGAATTTTAATTCTGGAGACACTGGAGATGGCATAAAAAGACCAGCGCCCCAAGAGAGGAGGCACGGCTGTTCCTCCTGCTTGTTCCTGCTCCTGCTGCTGCTGTTGCTGGTTTGTCAAGTGGTTGAGAGAAAACAGACAAGAAGTTGGTGTTCTCATTCCCTCTACTAAGTGACTTGTCTAGCTAGAGGGCGTCCTCTTCAGTCTCTCTAGCCCCTGCTACTAGGAGCTTCTGTTAGAGTCTCCATCATAGTCACACAGGAGCCTCCCCTGACTTAGGTCTCCAGCTTGTCCCAGGGATGTCCCTGCCCACAGTTTCTCCTCTCACTACAGACCCTGTGTCCTCCTGCGTCTGCTCTCTCCAGGGCTGATCTCCACCCTTGTGTTTGTCTGCATTTCCTCTCCTACCTTGTTCACTCTCTGCAACCACTACCTCTGACTATTCTATTTCCCCTTCTAAGTTTGATTTAAGCATTCTCCCTTGGATCCTCCTTGGTACTTATCTTCCTTGGGTCTGTACATTGTAGTATGTTTATTCTGTACTATATGGCTAACATCCACTTACACGTTAGTACATACCATGCGTGTCTTTCTGGGTCTGGGTTACCTCACTCAGGATGATCTTTTCTAGTTCCATCCATTTGCCAGCAAATTTCATGATTTTTTTTTAATAGCTGATTGGCAGTCCATTGTGTAAATGTAGCACAGTTTCTTTATCCATTCTTAGATTAAGGGACTTCTAGGTTTTTCCCGGTTTCTGGCTATTATAAATAAAGAGCCTAGCCGAGTTGTCCTCAGGGAAGCTCTACCCAGCAGTGCTTCAAAGCAGATGCTGAGACAGCCAACCACTGGGCAAAGCATAGGGAATCTAGTGGAAATGAGGGGGAAGGAGAAAAAGACATGGAGGTGACAGGAGCTTCAGAAGAAGACCAATAGAGCCTAGGGCCCACAAGGGCTTGTGGAGTCTGAAGCACCAGCCAGGGGCCATGGATGGGCTAGACCTAGGCCCATATGAAAATGTAGCCAATTGATAGCTCAGGCTTCATGTGGGTTCTCTATTGAAGGGAGCAGGGGCTCTCTCTGGCATGGAAACTCTTGCCATCTTTTTTTTTTTTTTTTTTTTTTATCATCACATTCTCTGGTGAGACTGCTTTGCAGGCCACAGAGGAAGAGGACAGACAAACTCAGTCCTGATGTGACTTTATGATCTGGGGTAAAGGGAAAGTGAGGGCTCCCCATTTCTGAGTAGTAGGGGAGGGGTGATAGAGGAGGGGGAGGGAGGATGAGACTGAGAGGTGAGGAGGGGTGTGGCTATGACCAGGATGTAAAGTGAATAAATTAAAAAAATTATTTTATTTCCATGCATGTTTTGCTGGAATGTATACAATGTGTGTGTAGTGGCTAGGAGACCAGAAAAGGCATTGGGTCACCTAGGACTAGAGTTACAAAGGGCTGTGATGTTCCATCTAGGTGCTGGGAATCCAACTCCAGTCCTCTGGAAGACCAATCAATGTTCTTAACAACTGTGTCATATCTCCAGCCTCATATATTTTAGTAAACTATATTGGTTTTAAATATAAGAGTATATTCTCTTTTTAGCTTCATATTTTTATTTTATTTTGTGATTATGATATAATCACAATATTTCTTCCCTTGTCTCTTTCCAAATCCTATATACCTTTAACCACTCTTCTCCAAATCTATGGCCTCTTTTTACACTAATTTTTATTACAGAGACTATCACAGAAAATAACAATCAATCAAAATGCAGAGTTGAGGAGCCTCATCATAAAGGATACATCTACAAAACACTCTCACACCCAATGCCTATGGGGCATTGTGTCATATGGGGAGCAGGAAGATTTTAAGAACCAGAGGATGAGGGAGTTTGCTGGGAGAGTCTCCTAGAATTTATCAGATCCGACATTCATAATAAAGTTTCACCAACAAGACTACCCAACCATGAGACAAAAAGGACAAAACCAAAGGGCATGTCAAGTTAAAAGCCCAAGAAGCCTCAACCCTACACAAAAACTATAGTTAAAGAGGAAATCTTGGAGTAAGAGAAGTGGTCTTCCCTTAACAAAAGCACACAAATTGGTTGGTCAGTGCCAAATGATCTGCCCTGAAAACAGACATAAATTATATATTATATGGACTGAACAGGTTCTATTTTGCCATGTTCTCTTACAATTTACCTTATGTGGGTTTGATTGTGGCATGGTGTTGTGTGCAATATATGCATATGTGTAAAGATATGTGTGCATGCGCACTCAGAGAGAGGTCATTCAGGTGCTCTGTTCTATCCCTCTCTGCCTTATTCCTTTCCACCAAGCCTGAGGTTAAACTAGTTTCCAACAAGCCCCAGAGATCTTCCCTCAGCTCTCACAGAGCTGGAGTGAGAGGCATGAACAATGCCACTCCCATCTAAACTCAGCCATCCTTACAAGTGAAAGGCTCTTAGCAACCCATCCATCTTTCCAGCCCTGTCTTCATGAAGTGAGTACACATTAGCCATGAGAGACTTGTTTAGGTATGGTAAAAAAACAATCTGTAGTGTGGAATCTTGGCTTGAACTTTAACCCTCACTGCCGCTTCTTCAGGTGTCACTTCCTTAAGTGATAAAAACCATTACACCACCTTCTTATACATAGTATTAACACCATTTAAATCCCATGGCCTTCCAGAGTGCTGTGGAGAAGTCTGAAAAATATTCTACTATAGCTATTCTCTGATTTAACTTTAGAGACCCACAGTCCAGATTTTGAACAAAGCAAGAGAAGGGGCTTGAGATATGATTAAGGTAGTTGGGAAATAAGGAAAATGGCATGATAGGCATTATTCTCACCATAAAATGTAATAAGAGATAATTGTGAGGCTAGTAACTTTTTCTAAATGTCATGCTGCAAGAAAAGATAAATGTTGATGTTTGATGTATGTGCCCCTCATATTTGAGAATAAGTTAGTGGTTTATAAAGTACCGAAGTACAGAAGCTATTGCCGTGACCTATGTAATACGGATGGCGTGAAGCACAGTTCTTCAAATTCTAAGCTTTCTGACATCTCCAGTCCTATCTCTAGACAACCCTGATATGCCTTGTACACTTATGTTTGTGTCATTAGAGTTCACGGCCATGTGTTCTTTTCCAGTTACTGCCCCAAAACCTGGTCTAGTTTTTCTTTAATATTCTCTTAGCATTTTCCATTTGAAGGTTAGCCATTGCTATCAACTTGATTTAATTGATAATCACCCAAGGGTCATCCTCTGGGATCATCTGTGAGGGCTTCAAGCATTTTTGTAGGCATTTTGAGTCCTGTGGTAAAACATGACAACTTTGACCAAAGGCTCAAGCCTTCCTCATGGGTATAGTCCCGGAATTCACCAGTCCACAACCTTTATGCTCATTAAATAGTTAAAGCTTGATCCAGGAGATCAAAGATATCTCTATACTTTGATCTAATTTTTTTAAAGGCTTTCATTCTTGTCTTACATCTTATTCACTATTACCTGAGATCATGTGGTTATTGGATGACCAAGGCACTTAGCACGAACCTCTGCTTTTCCCACAGTCAAAGAAATTAGCAGATGGTTCCAAGTTGCCCTGTCTCACCCCAGACTTTATATTAATGCTTCACTAAGAAAAGCTACTGGGATCCTAATTTTTTAATGGCACAAGACTTTGGTGAATTATGGTACTACATGATTAGTTTCAGTTTCATCTCTGTGATTATAGATGAGAAGAAAAGCCACACAGAAGCAGGGACCATCTTCGCTTGAAAGTCATTCTCTTGATTACAATGTGCATCTGCTTTTTGCAAAGCTGCTATAACATACATAACACACATGAATTCGCCTCTGAAACAACAAAATATGTCTGAAGTTACAAAGGAGAGGAAATTTAACAGGCACCACAGGAGAGACATCAGTGTTAACATGTGAGTGCATTAAGGTGAAAGGAATGGAGGGCTCATCTCTTCAGTTAAGATGGTCTTTGGAAAAATCCTTAAGCAAGATACAATTTGTGATTTTTGGCATGCTCTGTATTATTGGCTCTCTGGACCTGAAACAGTATTGAAAGAGATATATCTATAAACAGCATGAATAATCTGTAACCACAATATCTACTCTGTTTCTTTTTACATCACATGAATGGAATGTTGGCACAATTAAGCAACTAATTTAATTTTTATTCTCTTTTGAACTTGTGATGTTACAATGTTAAGCCCCTCGATTGTGCCACATTTTAGCAATGAAAATTACGGGCTGGTTCTATAATTATACAATATTAGGTTTTTGATAAGTTTCTTTTAATTAACAAAATCGTTGATGCTTCCTGGTATATTTCAACTTTATAGAAAGGTTAATAATAACATTGAGGTGCCCATTTGAAATTGGCCATATAATCTAATTTTCAAGCTTATCATCTTTGAATTGATTTACACATCACAACCACTTACTGAGATGGGAAGATATTATTATATCCATTTTGCAGATGAGGAAATTGACACTGGGAGCTTTGGAGACTTGTCTAAACAAATGAAGACAACACCCACATTGAGACTCTTGAAGACATCTCCACTCCGCACTAATTTCAATGGTCCAGTTTCCACAATACATGCTTTTTTGAGTCTTAGTAGTATTGACACCAGGACTAGATGATTGTTGACTGTGAGGGGCTATTCATTGCACTACAGCATTTAGGAAACATCTACTACCTCCTCCTACTAGATGGTAGCATCATTTCCCCCTGCCACTCACACAGTCTAAATCCTATGTTAGAACAAACAAAATGGTCTCCAAATGACAGTGCTAGATATTGTCACTGCCTTAAGGGAATCCGGCTTCATTGCAAATGTCCTCTCCTGCCTGCATGAGTCACAATATTAACACAAGCTGCATGGCAGCAAGATTTGTTTCTTTCTGTAAATCTTCAGTGTATGGGAAATTAACTGCTGGTGATATCCATCGGCTGGTCATTCTTTACAATTTGCATTTCACGCTCCAACTGACTTTGCATATGTATCTAGCATCTATCTATCTATCTATCTATCTATCTATCTATCTATCTATCATCTATCATCATCTATTACCTATCAATCTCTATCCATCTACGCACCATCTATATGTGTACTGCATGTTTATATGCATATTTATAAATAAATGTAAAGCATGTAGGCGTATAAAAATAGTATATATATATATATACATATACACATACATACATACATATTATACATGTTCTTTTACCGTGTTGTTAATTGTTGAGTTTATGGGTCTTATACCATTTCAGATTGTCATATATGATGGGTGGTTCTGGGCAACATTTACCTTCTAATAATAGAATGAAATGAAAAAGGCTGGTAAATATCAAAGTGAATACCACCTGTATATTATATTTTAAGTGCTGGAAGATAGAGAAACATCTCTCTCTCTCTCTGTCTCTCTCTCTCTCTCTGTCTCTCTCTCTCTGTCTCTCTCTCTCTCTCTGTCTCTCTGTCTCTCTCTCTTTGTCTCTCTGTCTCTCTCTCTGTCTCTCTGTCTCTCTGTCTCTCTCTCTCTCTCTCTCTCTCTCACTCTGTCTCTCTCTCTCTCTCCTTCTTCCATCTCTCCTTTATGTCTATGTGTGTGTTCCTGTCAGAAATCCTTAAAGCAGAACATATTATTTGTGAGTTGAACAAACTTTTATTATTTGGATTCTAACATTTAGAAAACAATCAATATTCTCGAATTACTTCATTTCCTTAAGTTGCCAGTTTGTTCTGTCCCTAGACCAACTTGTTGATCACTTTGTGTTTCTTGCCTGCCTATGCTGGTATCAAATTCAAGGAAAGTGGGAAAGTAGGATGAACACTGGGTACCACATGTTCCAACCACCTTGGAAGTTTAAACAAACCACTGAGGCATGCCTAGTACACCAGCACTCTGAACATTAGCTGATGTGACTTATAAGTTGAAGAAGATATTTTCCTCTACTCTGGACTTGTTTCCTGAAGGTGACCATGGCCTGCAAGCTATCAATAAGACTTACCAGAGAGACACAGAATGAAGACACATGGCTTGCAGAGTCCTGGATCCCACAGTGAGGCACAAAAGATGGGTTTGCAGTAGAGAGACAATTGGTTCTTCTGGGCACAATTCCTCTACATTCTTTCAAAGCAATTCATATACCATTCTTTAAGCTATCTCTTCTTTGTTTTTTGTTTATTTGCCTTCTTGAGCTTTCAATATCAATGCACCCGATTTTTTTTCTTTTATTGTTCAATTATCTGACAACACAGTCCCATAAGCAGATATTTGGAATCAACCTCTTCTCATCATCTTCTTTCATCTCACATTCTTGTTCTCCCTCCCCTCCACTATTATGCTTATGCATATGAGAAGGCATGTCTAGGAACAAGGAAATGGCTCAGAAGTAAAACCTGATGGCCCAAGATTGTTCCCTGGTACCCAGAAAACAGGAAGAAAATCCACTCCTGCCAATTGTTTTCTGACCTCCATTCATGTTCCTCTGTGCACAAGATGAGCTAATAAATTAATTGCTTTAAAAGGAGAAATGAAAGTATACGAAATAAAATAAGAACAGTTGGTGGAATTAAAGGTATATATAAGTCTTGTTTATCATACTCACTTTTACATTTTCCTTCAGAAAATAGCAATTTTTATTTACAACTGTTTCATTATTATTCTGTAACCTCAGACACTGTATTAAAAACACTTAAAAGCACTTTCATTGTTTTAAGATAGGAAATTGTATTTCATTGTTAGGTTATTTTCCATTTTAGTATTATATATGGCCTTTGACATCATATCTCTTAACATGCGTTTCCTTGACCACATGATAATTCATAGGATATTTTTTTTGAAACTTCTAAAATTGATTGCAGGATAACGATGTTCGGCTCTCTGCAGCATGGACACAAACATGAGACCTGATTCTCACTTCTCCTTCGGCTTTGTTTACTGAGTAAGAATCCTTTCTCATAAGGCTATATATAGATTTCACACTGTAAATCACATTTAAAAATAACAATACTCATTTCTAAAGCTAAATTTTAAGTTACATTAAAGAGGAGTAATGTGTAATTTATATTAAAATAGAAAATAACAATGAGATCCAGTTTTAAATTATCTCTTGAAATACAAGCCAGTTCTCCCTGTGCTTTATGAAATAGTCTAACAACTGATTTTAAATGTGGCCTTTGACATGTTAGTTTTTAATGTGCATTTTGCATAATTTCTGTATTCTGTTATTGGTCAGAATGTGTTATTGCCAGAATGTCATTAAAATTAATTAGTTTTGTATTATGCCATCTCCAGAAGGCAGCAGGCATCCTGAACCCTGACCTACAATCTTCTCCTTTGTGTTTTACTTTGAGCCTTTGGTGCAGGGGTTGCACAGTAAATAAAGCAATTAAAGATGGGACCCCAAGTTCAGTTATTCTCTGGGTTTTGATTAATTGTAGATTTCTGCAATGACCTCTTTCTATTGCAAGAAAGAAGCTTCTTTGATAAGGGGTGATAGTTACACTCACCTGTGGGTATAAGAATAAGTATTTGAAATGCATTTAAAAAGTATATTGGTTTAAGGAAATGACATTAGTACAAAATGGCATCTCCTTCTAGGTCTACAACCTCTTCATTCAGTTATATTTGGCTAAGATTACTGTACTAGGCATGAATTTCTGTTGAACCACTCCAATTAGACAGCTGTTGGTTACCACAAGATGAAAGTATCACATATGCTCTTAGGTGGAGATCTTGCTGTACTAATCATTAACTTCTTCATTTGCAGCTTGTATAGTACATTTCCAGGTTATGAAAGTTGTCCTCAGAGAAGAGACTTACAGGTCAGTTCCAACTTACTACTCAAAGTCCTATGTTCAAAGTGTGTAGTGTCTTCAGCTATAAGGACTACCTTCAAGTTCTTGGAGGAAGCCAAGATAAATAACATAGTCTGTATTGTTTTGAGAGGCTCAGAAACCTCCTTGATCATCAAGAAACTAAAAGGGAGGACCTGGCACAAGGGCTTTGTTACATAATCTATGCCTCTTTGGGGGAATATTATCACGCCATATGGTATTACTCAATTAAAACCATGCACAGGCCTCTTCCATTTTGGTCCCTTTCTACACTCCTAGCTTCTGCAGTCTCTCCAGGTTATATACCCAAAACCAGAGATTCATAGCTAGGGTCTACAATTAAGAAAAAGACACGCAGGGCTGAATTATCTTACTCGGCCTAATATTTTTCAGCTCTATGCAGTTACCTACAAATTTCATGACTCAGTGTTATAGAGCTGACTAGTAACACACTGAGTATACGGACTACATTTCCATCATAGACTCCCCACTTTTAGGATATTTAGGTCATTTCATTTCCCAGCTGTTGTGAACAGAGAAGCAAAGAACTTGGCTGAGCCAGGGTGTGTGCAGGAAGTTGTTGAGTACATAGATATATGCTCATATACCTGGGTCATATGGCACATCGACTTTTTGATAATGTGTCACACTGAGTTCTATAGTGGCTACACCAGTTTTCCTTCCGATTATAAATCCTCAGCAGCATGTTGTCAGTTATTTTATATTTTGTCTTAGCCATTCTGAGTAGGGCCAGACAAAATCTCAAAGTACTTTTAGTTTGCATTTCCCTGGTTACTGAGAATGTTAAACATTTTAAAATATTTTCAGTCTTTTAAATTTCTTTGCTTGTTTTTTCAGAGAGGCTTTCTTTATGTAACAACACTGGCTGTCCTAGAATGTGATTTGTAGACCAGGCTGGCCTCAAATTGACAAAGATCCATCTGCCTCTTCATCCCTAGTACTCGGATTAAAAAATACATTTAATATATTTTGATCATATTATATCTCCTCTCAGATAACACCTATTCCATAAAAGAGATCTCTGTTCAGATCCATCATCCGTTTTAATTGTATACTTTGTTTTCTTAATTACTTGGTTTTTATTGTTGTTGTTATTTGCATATTTTGAGTACTGAATTGCTATCAGATGTGTAGCTGACAAAGATTTTTTCCATGCTTTGTATTTCTTCATCACCTGATTGATTGTTTCCTTTGCTATGCAGAATTTTATGAAGTCTGTGTTATCAAGTGGTGCCCTTAATTCCTCACTATCTTAAGGACCCTACACTTAGTCTTTAGTTTTCTCCATGTATGACATTCTCAGTGTCCAGATGGGTTTTAGATGCAGGATCTTTATTTGTCTCCATATACGTCATTGAGATACCATGACATATGAGGGATGGCCGTGGAGGATGCCAGAGTTAACACATCACCTCTTTGTAGTAATGTAATGGAAGAAGAAGGGCCCTGATTTATAAAAGCTCTTGTTTGGGCTCTATCAAGGTGAGATAATGGTTCTGTGATGGGCAGACTTCTAGTTTGACCTCTGAGAGTCATGGGGAAGCTGTCATATGTTCTTGCTTTTTACAACAATGTCCAGGGCTGTGCTTACCACATACCCTGTCTCAACAGATCTTGACTGAATGAACCAATCAATCAGTGATGGCTGGAAGTTCTGGCCTTGGCCGTGGGAAGCACTTTGGTTTATGGAGCCTTTAAACTTCTATTATGAGGAGCTGTTTAGACAAGTCAAGTGGTAGAGTTTTACTTTGGGGAGGAAAGAGATTTTCCTTCAGTTTTTATTCATTACTTATTGCAAAAGTGATTTTGCAATGACTGATTTCGACATTTCTTCCTGCGCTTCTAAGCCACCCTGGTCTTCAGCAAGCCCAAGCAAGTTCTCAAAAGCAGGGTTTTCCCTGCAAGACTTACCTCCCAATCTGCTGGAAGGGAGCTTTGCATATCCATGTCTGTATAGAGTACAGAATTGGAACAAGAGTGAAGGAAGAGCTGGAGGTATAGGTAATATGTCCTCAGAATCTTTCCTCTCCTTAAATATTTTACATTGATCACAAAAGCTCCGGTTACGATCCAGGCTCTGTAGTTTGCTTTACCATACACTGTTTGTGAGTCTGATTTTGTGCTTCTCTAGCATGATTTCAAGTGTATAATTTCCAAAGCGAAGTCATTGAAGCTTGTTAAAGAAATGTCCTTTTCAGTGATTGAGCAATGAAATAAATGCACAATAAAAATTAGAATGGAGGAAATGCTGAGTGTTTGAGTCATTGGATAGTTTCATTCTCTTCTGTATTTTTATTAGAGTTTCCTTTTATGATTATTGATCTCCATTAGCATTATAATTATAAATACTTGATAAGTTTCTCTCTTTGATCTGGCCTACTTGTCATTCAACAGTCTTTTAAAGGATGGATTCTTTCTTTCAGTCTTGACATCTGCCATTGTCCTCCTCCCTGAATGCCTTGCTTGCTGCTCTCAAAAGCAGGCAGCGTTACTGAGAGAGTATATTGCAGTATCAAGTACCATGGCTTCAGGCTCTGCCACAGCTGCCCACTTTCTAAAAGCTCCCTTTATTCTTTACAACTGCACTTACTCAATTGAGACTAACAAATGTCGGTGCTTTCCCTCCTACCTTTCATATAGTGCGTGCGTGCTCGCGCGCGAGCGTGCGCACACACACACACACACACACACACACACACACACACACCGCAAGTGTAATAAATCTCCAGCTCTACACAGGGTGCATTCATACACCTTGTAATTGCCTTTCCCTGTTGGTTTTAGTCCTTTGCCCTTTTATTCTTTTCCTTTGTACTCCAGCTTCCTCAGCTCCAATAGTCACAGACTTGAAATCCAAGTTGAAAAAAAAAAAAAAAAAAAAAAAAAAAAAAACGCCCACCCATTTAGGAGAAACTGAATGGCTCTGATTGTAACAAACGTAGCTCTGCGTCCTTGTGCTAAATGAAGCTCTCCGAGTTTGGCTCATGAAGATGCAGCAAGTCTTAAATTCAAGACTAATATATGAGTCTTACACTGAAAAGCACAGAAGGGCACAATGGTACTATGCAATGGATCACTGTGTTACAGAACAGGAGGTATAATAGGCTCACATATTCTGTGTGTTTATTATACTAATACACTAGTATAAAGTATATAATAGACACATATAGTGTATGTGTACCTAAGTGCAGAATTTTTTCACAATACCCCCTTACACACACATGGAAACCCAGAGAATCTTCCAACTCAGTGTGAATTTCTCTGCTTTTCTTCTGCCTTCAAGAAGAACGGTTATTAGAAATAGCTGCATTTTGATATCTAGAATTAAACATGATGATAGTAACTTGAATTAGTTAAAAAAAAAAATGAAGATCAATCTATCTCAATGAGTAAACCACAACGCTGAAAGAACACTTTGCTTCACTACAGGCCACTAGACAAGGATCAAGGCTTTTCATGCAAAGCTAGAGATATTCTGAAGTCTTATTTATTGGTTCACAGAACAATTTGAAGTAATATTAAACTTGTACAGACCTGTGCGTGCCTGTGTCCCTTTAAAAATATGAATGGGCGTTCTCTCCAAACTTTGAAGATGCAAGATGTAGGTCATACTTTAGTAATAGGATTTGAATATAGAGTTTGTCAGGGTCCTTCTGGAACTAATATTTCATGACTCTGTGCTGCTGTCATTTTTCTTTCTTTCTTTCTATCTATCTATCTATCTATCTATCTATCTATCTATCTATCTATCTCCCCTCAAAGAATAATCTACAGGCCTTAATCACTGACCTCAAGGTGTCATGGGAGACAGGGTTCAGAATGCCACCTGCTGCAGGAGGATCAGTATCGCAGGAGATTTAAAGGTGACTCATGTACACACAAAACCCGAGAAGTCCAATCTGCCCTAATCCTTTTATTTATTGAATAATAAACTAATTGTCAAAACATGAAATGAGTTCCCAAAGTCACTACATGAATTTACAGTTGGTACAATTAAGATCACATTATGTGAGTCAACTGTTCATTCTCTCGTTCCTGAATGTTTGGTTTTGTCATTAATGTCTTGGGCTTGGCTTGACACCTATACACATTTCCTAAATCACTTCCATCAGGACCTTCTTCACTGGCAATGGTTTTATGAGTGTATCATCCTCTAGGCATTTTCACTTACTGAACAAATAAAATGGGACCGGGGCTTTTGAGAGCTAGGGGAGAGGACCTGGAGGCTAGTGATGTCTCTTTCTTCATGGGTCAGCTTTAACATGGGAAGGGGAACTTTAGGGCTTTGGTTTGGATAGTACGAAACAATTGTAGTACTTCTTCCCTTGTTATGGGAAAAACAGATTACATCTGTCTTAGTACAGGAATATCATGCCAGAAAAAAAGAACCAAGGTTGTCACTTAAGAACTTGCGAAAAGAAATAAAGGAATCTTTAGGCTCATCTGTAAACTGAACAGTGTTTTTGAAAGTTTATAAGCAAGCTAGGGGTCAAGGACACCAGGAGAACAAGGTCTGCAGAATTAACTAAGCAGGGGTCGCGCGGGCTCACAGAGACTGAAGTGGCAATCATGGACCGTGTGTGGGTTTGTGCTAGGTCCACTGCACATATATTATGGTTGTTAGCTTGGTGTTTTTGTGGGACTCCTACTTGTGCAACTGCGGATGTCTCTGACTCTTCCGTCTTCTCTTAAGACCCTTTTCCCACCTACTGCGTTACCTCAACCAGCCCTGATATGAGGGTTTGCACTTAGTGCTTCTGTATCTTACTATACTGTGTTTGTCTGATATGTCTGGGAGCCCTGCTATTTTTTTGCAGAAAAATGGAGAAGGAGTGGATGTGGGAGAGGAGGGTGCACTTGGGGAAGTGGAAGGCATGAAAACTCTTATCAGAATGTATTGAGAACAAACAAACAGACAAGGAAATAAAATAAAAAATAATAAATAAACACCTACTTTGCCTTTTCTGAGAAGGTTGGTGGATTGCTTTGCTACTACCCTGCCCCTGTCAAACATCATGTCTAGTGGAGACTTGTCAGTGATTTGGGTTTAATTGAAAGCCATGGAACATGGTAGATTTTCTAGTCAGAAAAGGCTGAGTTTTTCATTGATGTGTTCTTTTCTACTATTTGGTGAGCTTATAACTCAGCTTGCTTTTTCATTCTTTTTTTTTTTTCAATTCTGGTCATCATTTTTTATATCTCATTCCTCAGGGTTTCTAACATATGTTCATATGAATTATGAATATGTCAGTAATCCATTTTTATTTCTAGCAAAAGTATTAAATCATCAACCAAGTATATGGGCTGTAAAGAGTCATGTGAACTGGGAGAATTCAAGGCTTTATGGTTTTTCTTTTGTATTCCAACTCCTACTGATGCTGGCACTTTAATCAATTTTTAAAGGTTGTTTTTATTTTATGTGTATGAATGTTTGCCTATATGCATGTATGTGCACTATATATGTGCATGGTGCTCACAAAGGCAAAAGGTGAGTGTCAGATCCCTTGAAACTGTAGTTACAGATAGTTCCGAGTCAGTGTGTGAGTGCTGAGAACCAAACCCAGGTCCTCAGCTAAAGTCATATGAGCTCTTATGCACTGAGCCATCTCTCCAACTCCCACTGTATTTATTTTTCAGTTTCAATTGTCATGAAGAATTCCTCCCATTTTGCTGCAATATTCTGATCCAAAAAAAAAAAAAGCATGCTTTGGCTTTGTTGGCAGATGGACCATCCAAGGAGGGCTAACTTCAAGTCTAAAATCTCTTCCTTTTTTCCATAATGGGTTAGGACATAAACTGGAAAGTATGGGGCAGGGTGTTGGTAACTCTGAAGAAAAGAAGAAACCATTCAGACTGATACTATCCAATATATGGCTAAACTATTTCCTTGGGGCATTTTTTTTCTCCAAGTTGAACTTACTCATGTTCTCACAGGGTCACTGAGCTGGAAAGTCAGCTAATTGAATAACAGCCCTTGCTCTGTCAAAAGGAAAGCCTAAGTTCAAATCTCTGGCATAGCTGCATGTGCCTATAGCTTCAGCTGGGGAGAATGAACAAGCAGATGTCAGGAGCTCACTACCCATATAAGCTAACTCAACCAAGTGAACTTCTTGTTCCACGAGAGACCCTGTCTTAAAGAAATAGAGTGATAGAAGATGACACTGGAAGTCTTCCTATGGTCTCTACATGTATGCATGGTGGGAATGGTACTCACACACATGTGACTGTCAAAACACACACACACACACACACACACACACTGCTTTCTCATAAGACACATTAGTTACTTTTTGTGCCACTGTGACAGAATAACTTCAGGATGAATGGTTTATGTCCTATCGTCTGTGGCTTCAGAGGATTTTAGCCAGCCAGGATGGGTGTGGCAGTGGAAGCACACAATAGAAGGTGTTATCATCACAGCAAGCCAGGAAGCACAGCAGGGTTCTGGGCTAGAGCAGAGACCTGGGGGTGAGTGCTGGGCTATAATCGCATCTCATCTCATCTCATCTCAGCGGTGCACCCCTAGTGGGCTACTTTCATCAGCCAGACCCTGCTTCTGCCTCTTGAAGATTCTGCAGTCTCTCAAAACAGTGCTAGGACAGGTGATCAGACATTTGAAACACAAGCTTGCAGGAGACTGTTTGGATTCAAAGCATAAGGCAGAGCAAATTTTCCTTGTTATTTTTTTTTTTCAGAAAGAACATGGAATCTGCACACCAATACGTAGGTGAAACCTCGCTCTAATCATGTAGAATGGCTCCATAGGTGTGCTTGCTCTGCAAGTCTGAGGAGCTGACTTTGAAGACCCACTGCTCTTGTAAAAGTACAAGATGGCTTCAAGTGCCTGAAGGCCTGCATGAGATGGAATAAGTAGATTAGCTCATCTCAAATTGATCAACAGTACCATTCAAGATAGACTGGCATATGGTCCTTTAAATAATAGACACTTCCTAATGCTTTACAGCAAGAAAAAGGATAACTAAGGACCTGATAGTGCACCTCATATACCGTCCATCCATCTGTAAAGCAGCGAGTAAGGGTTTTCATTGTTACTAACTAGTATATGTTACCTTCTTTTCACAGAGGCTGCCTCCAGTCGGTGACAAACTATGGTGGGAAATCTAGGAAAGTCTCATTTCCAGAACACAGGAGTCCTCACAGGCAGCCCACTTTGGCCGAGAGGTTCTCTCCAGCCAGGGGCAATCCTTCTTAGATTAAAAAGTGGCCTAGGATGCTTTTGCTCACCTCTCTTTAGTTTACTCTCTTCTTTATAGGACTCAGACCTGCATCACACAAGGGCTGACATCTTCTGGACCTGCCCCCTGTGTCCTGTAAGGGAATCCCACATAATAAAAAGCCTTATATGCTTAAGTTCATTTGATATTCACTCCTTGGAAGATCTGGTAAGTCTTATATATCAGCACTTGCTAAACGTATAGGTATGTATTTGCCTTTGAATAAGTCTGAAATTAATACATCCTCTGTCTATTATTATGGTGCCATGTCTAGCTGAGATACCCACAGGGTCCTTCATCTTCTATATTTATTCTGAGAATGTGAAAAAATTTAAAGGACAAGCTTAGGCATGGATTCAGGCCTTGCCTGATATGCTATGCTTATGAGGTACAAGGAGAAATCAAGATAAAACAATGGGAAAGGTGGTTTGCTGAAGCCTCTTGACCAGGAGCCATTGTCCCACAGGACTTTCTATACTCAGGGCTTCCAGGAAACCAGGGCTGGCAAAGCCAGTCAGTTTTAAGGCCAGGGCCTTGGGTTAAAACTTGGAAAGGAATGCTTCTTCACCTCGGAATGACAGAGACAGAGCTGCCCTCCCCCAGCCCCCACTCCGCCCTGCTGTTTTTGCTTGGTATCAGCTTCTGATCTGAACTGACCAGAGAGAACTGACTGTCGGAGAGAAGCCATTCTTATGAAAATTGTTGCCAAGATGGGGATTATTTCCAATATTTTCACAGCAAGACTGATGTCTGTAGCTGGCTCCACTTAAGCCCAATGTACGCCTCAACTTGGTTAGGCAGCGTATAAATAGCAGAACAGTCATGCCTGAAGAACTCATTCCTCACTTGCTTCACACCAATGCAAGCATAGCATTAGGACCATTCTTTTTTTCCCTAGGAATGTATTTGTATTTTGTCTACTTTATCTTATTTAATCAATTCCCTTTAGGATAATTAGGGCAAAATTTTGCTTGGATTGAGGGAACCGGGAGGTATGTGAGAGTGCTTGCTCTGTAAGTATGAGGAACTAAGTTCAAATCCCTGACACCCATGTAAAAATGGTGCCATGGCTTCCAGTACCTGTAACCTCTAAGTGAGATAGAGATGAGGGGAATATTGGCAGAACCAACCTCAGCGCTCTATGGCCAACAGCGTATCTAAAAGAGCGAGCATCTGATTCAATAAGAGACATGGTCTCAAGGCAAAAAGAAAAATGTAAAGAATGTAAGAGGAAGGCACAGTTTGTCCTGCTGTGGCTTCTACATGCATATGCCCCTGCCCATTCATGTACATGCAACACATACATGTATATTACACCACACACACACACACACACACACACACACATACACATACACACACTCAAGTCTTCCCCATATTGAATCGTATTTCCCAAACTGCAGCAAAAATATACAAATCTCTTGATACGGTTAACAGGCAGATTCTAGCCCAGTTGTTTAAAAAAGGGAAAGATATCAAATCAATTTGATTAGAACTGAGGTCCCAAGGCCATCATCCTCAAACTGGACATGTCTCTGCATCCCATGGAGAGGTTGTTGAAGTGCGAATTTCTGGGTCCTGCACCAGATATCTTGATTTTGCAGGTGTGCCGAGAAACCCAAGTTCACTCATTTCTCATAAACTTCCATGTGATATTGAGTCATAATGTCCCTGGAATATGGTTGGTGTAAGAGTTCATGTCTATTTACTAGACTTTTCTTGCCACAATATGGTTGGTTTTCATTGCTGCCACCAAAAGATTGGACACAAGCAACCTAAAGGAGGAAGATTTATCTTGGCTCACCACTTCAGAAGGTTCCTCGCATCTTGATGGGAAGGTGTGGCAGAACTGATCAATTTCCATCATAATAGGCCAGAAGCTGAGGTCTGGACCAGATGCAATCCCAAGGACACAACCCAAATACCCACTTCTTTCACTTAGGCCCCTCCCACATTTTCTGACTTCAAAATATGCTGTCATATTATAAATTAATTAAGATTTATCAGTTCATTAGGTCAGAGGCCCAGGATCTAACTAATCATCCCTGGACATGCCACTATGACACCCTGAAGGGTGTGGTTCACTAACATCATAGATGATTTTCATTGTGATTTTTAACCATAACAATAAACCAGAGTCTTCTAGTGCCACAGTTAATTAGTCTTCACAAGTAAAGTGGATTTGAAAAACTTGAGCCCTTTCACTTGAGACAAATTCATTCTGCTCTCAAATTTGTCTTTTGATACTAAGGGAGACACACATTACATATATATTATATATATATATATATATATATATATATATATATATATATATACTCCAGCAGACTATAGGGATGGGAATAAATGAGAAAAATGAAAGATGCTGACTCTCATCTATTTCCCATAAGAGCCCTGACTCAGGGTAGACCCTCTGTGATGTCTCACTCTTAATTCCTCTCATCAGGAACAGGATGCACAATACTTTAATTGTTTAACTTATACTGCTTGCAAACATGCCAGGAAAATCATATTAAATGCTACCTGGGCATGAAAAACCTAACAAGAATTGAGATCTGTTTCTAGTATTTGTGACTGGGAATCTCTATATAATACAATCACCCTGTGTGTGCTAAGTTCCACAGATTATTAAATGGTATTTGTCCATTAAATACATGGTCTTGTACAGTTCTTGTACCAACCCAAGAAGCAGATGAGGAAGCTGAGGTTGACACACTGGCTTTGGACCAGTTTGTCTAAAGCTGATGCCTTAGCTATTGAAGGTGTATTCTGTGGACCTGGCACCCCAGCAGCACCCAGGAGCTTGTTAGAAATGCTGAATGTAGGCTTCACCTCCCATCTATTTCTTCTGGGTCTTCTTCGATGAGTTCCCACTGAAGCCTGTGAATTTAAGGCCTCTCTTTTGCCCTTTCTGACACATTGCCTCTTTAACAAGATGAGATTTCTGCAGAGTCATTTTCTTTATTGGAAATACTTTAGTACGGATCCGGTGAGACATCAAAGACAGCGTTTTCATCACTGGCAAAGAGTTGGTTTGATTGCTTTGGGAGGAGGACTGTTTGGCAGAACATCAGAGTTCAGGGGGAGCTGCATGTGCTGACACAGGCGATTCCTGGCTTTCCTGGGCTATACTTGGGAACTGACTGGGTTCTCATCCAGAAGCAAATTGGATCACGGAGCGCAGCTTGTTTTCCTAGAGCCCGTTTGGACTGAGGGATTATTCGATATCTTCTGCAAAGATCTTTAAGATGGTGGAGGTAGAGGAAGGAGGGGGTGGGAAAGTAGGACCTCAGTTGGTTCTTTTGAAACACAACGACATCTGAAGTTTGTATTCCCTAGGTTAAAATAATATCATAAGCCAGAGAAATTCAGAGAGACTCAGTGAAATGGGAGGTGCCGTAAGAAGGACGTAGAGCGGCCGGATAATCCTGTAGTAGCTGGTACTCAGAGGTATTCCGTGAACGCAAATAACAGTCACTTAATCATTTTTCACATGTTCCCTGGCTCTGCTAATGTCTCAGTCTAAGAAGGTTTGAATGAGGTTTTGCTCAGGACACTGTTCAGCCCACCAAGGCAGCTTCCTCTGGGACAATTCTGCTATGGTCCGGGATGTCCGTCATCCTCTCAGAGGCTAGCCCGGGCTTGGTCACTTGGTTTCTCAGTAAGATTCTAACTAAATGAGTGGAAATAAAAACAAAGTTTCCTGGCCTAAGGTGACCTGACTTACTGTCACTTCGGTTGTGTGTCACTCACCAGGATGAATCAGAACGCTAGACTGTATTTACAGACTGGGGGACACACTCTACTACTTGACTGGAGGAACCTCCAGGTCTCATTACAGAAAACATGCCCTGAGCTCGATAGGATGGACAATGGGGCTAGGGTGCAATCTGTTTTTAACATTAATTTTTAAAAACATTAATTTTCAAAACATGCAAAGTCACAGGTTGTTTGCAGCCTTTACATGCATATTTGGTATTGTTTGATCTTCCTTTCTCCAACTCCTTCATTTGTACCCTTCTGCCTCCTCTAGCCCTTTCCTCTCTCATGTATCATATCACCCTCCCTATAACCTCCAAAAAGTCTCCCTTTCTCCCTCATGATTCTCAGAGTTTTACTATATACCCCTACCTGTTCACACATAGGTAGACAAATTCCAAATTTTGAAGCAGCACTTCACATGTGAACAAGGGCATGCTGTATTTGTCTTTTGAAGTGTGGGTTCCTCCTCATATAATAATTTCCAGTTCCCCTTATTTTCTGCAAATTTCACAAATCCGATTTTCTTTATAGCATAATAAATTGTATACAGGAACACATTTTCACTATCCTTTCATCAGCTGATGGACATACATGCTGATGACTCCTTTTCCTGGCTTTTATGAGTAGAGCAGCAATGAATATAGATGTATAGATATCCCTGTAGCAGGATTTGTATAAACATATACGCATGTGTATTATAGATTTATACATGTAATATCCTATGGCTATAATATATTATATATATGGGATTGTTCTTAAAACAACCGTAAGTATACTGGATCTCACTAAAAGATGCTGGATTTTATTGCTACTCAGGGAATGGCTGTTTTGCACAGACACTCACACACACACACACACACACACACACACACACACACACATTTATATAGCCTCTGCATAAATTAAAAAGCTCTAGTTAGTTACCTAAAAAATGAAAGCCATGAAGTACAATTGACACAGCTAAAAGAAGAAAGTTTAAAATTCCACAGTTTCCACCTACATTAAATTTCATTGAAATACCAGCATACTCCTAGAATGCACTCAGGGAAAATAGCTAACTGTCAAGGATTGGCAAGGATCTGAAGTTGTGAAGGACATGAGTTGCTGGTTGGATGAGAGATCAGTACAAGTAGTCTAGGTAATTTTTTGACACTGTTATTTATAGCAGACACTATGCAGTGTTCCTCAACCTAGAACGTCTACTCCCAGCAAAAACAATAGATTCACCGGAATTACTTGTAGTAGAGAGAAGTAGGCAATACTCATATCTTTTTCTAGCACGTACTGGATAAACATGTGTGTATAGTTTTGTAAAGAATATTATACAGCAGTGAAATATCAATGATTCATAACTTTTTATAACATGACTTTTTTCAAAGCTAAGAAGTAAATACTATGGCTTTTGGTTGACATAGCATTCTATTCCAATTATTTTTGTTCATAAACAAGCAAAACTACTCTACAATATTTCAACAGACATCCTGATTCACTGCAAATCATGGGCTTCAGGGAAGGTATAAAAGGGACATGGATATTCTAGTTATCTTCATTTTCTTGATCTGAGGGCTTTGTTTTCTAAGTAGAAAGCTCAGCACTTTATAGGGAGAACCATCTTGATTTTTCATATAAAAATTGTTCTTTGATAAAAACATTTTAGGAAAGGGAGGGAGACAGGAGAGCTGAAGAATGAGGGGAATCCATTTCCTAGCCCAGTTATGAGCTATAATATCCCTTTTCCATATCAAGTTGTTATTTTTATTTTTATGCTTTTTGTTTATTTTTGAGAATTTTAAAAAATATTTTATTAATTTATTCATATTACATCTCAATTGTTAGCCCATCCCTTCTATCCTCCCATTCCTCCCTCTTTCTCACTTTCTGCCTACTACCCTCCCCTATGTCTGTGACTGACGGGGACCTCCTCCCCCTGTACATGTCCATAGGCTATCAAGTCTCTTCTTGGTAACCTTCCTCTGAAAGAATTTTTAACAATATATTTTTATCGTATTCTTTCCTTTCTCCCAAGTCCTTTCAGACCCTCCTCTAATCCAACTTCATGTTATTTCTCTCTGTTAGAGAAAATTAAAAACAAAAACAAAAAAGCACGCACACACACAAAATCATTGGGTCAGTTTTGTCTTGGCCAACTACACCTGAGGTGGGACCTACCCTGGGGTGTGCTCCCAGATTGAAAGTGTACAAAATTCTTCACTTCTTCAAGCCCTCGTACCTTTATCTGCACTTATTGATGTTTACTATTATTGCAGGCTTCTTGAGGAGCACATTTGAAGATGTGTGCAAAGCTCTCTGTGCCCAATAAATGTGAAAGTCTCCTTTTTGCTCTGGGAAATCACCAGAGTTGAGCTTATTCCGCAGATGTGTGCAATAGGTTTTTATCATGACATTACCAAAGTCACATTCTCCATGTTGCTTCCAAAAAAAAATAAGAAAAATCAGAATCTGTACTGTTTTAGTACATTTGAGTTCAGGGTGATGTGTCTAGAAGGGTTATAACTCCGTGTGTCAGTCTATCATCATTTTCTAAGCTTTGTTTTCCTTTTGGCTTGGTTACTGCATTTTAAGTAATCATTAACAGTCCTGTGGAGAAATGGGTTCCTCAAGGGACTCAGAACAGTGGAGTTATTACTTTAATGAATTTACAAAAAAAAAGTATGAAAGCTGACTCTATCCAATTTAGGGACTTAAAGCCATTCGCCCTTCAGCTTTGAGCTTCAAATGATCCTGAGGCATACATGAATAGCTCATACAGGAACAGTCTGTCCTGGCTTTTTGACTGTTTGCGCCTGAAGCGGAGGCTGAGCCACCGTGGGTGGCATGAGGCTGTAGGAAATCCTGACTGTAGCTTCTCCTGGTCTCATTCTCCAGCTCTTTGCAGCCACCTCATTAGAAAGTGGAGAAGCTGGTAGGCAATTTAGAAGAACCTGGGAGGGTTGGCTACTCCCCAAAGCTACTCTTGACAGCAATACTGTGTGCATACATGCCCGCCCACACACACGCATGCGTGCTCACACACACACACACACACACACAGACACACACACACTCCCACAGCCCACAAAAATCCTGTGTTGCTATGTTTGTTGTTAACCAACCAATGATAAGACTCCCAGGAAGCCACAGATTTTGCCTGAGGAAAAGCACTCCTGGGTCTCAGTAATACAAACGGGAAGCTGACTTCATTTCTTCCACAGCTTTTCTGAGACTTTAACCCTGTTCTTCCATATATTGATCTAAAGGTCAATATCCGTTTAGATCACAAATGTATACTGGGGTATACTACAGTGGCACAGCACCTGCGTAGCACGCACAAAAACATTAACTTAGAATAGTGAAAACAGGCCTGACTGTAACAACAAATCGTTGTATATATGCTACAAACAGCACTGCAGCTGTGATGCTGTTGATTCTGCCTTCCTCACAATCATCCTGAGAATAATACAGCATTGACATACGACATTTGGGAACTGGAGCCTCTGACATGCAGTACGATTGCAACTTTTCTTCGTGTTCTAACCAGGGACTTATTTTCTTACATTTTCTATTAAAGCCCACTAATGGCTGTCACCATGAACATGCTTAGTAATATTTTGATGGATGCCATGAGGCTGAAGTAAGCACCATAGTAACAGGAGTAGGGATACAAAAGGGCCTGTGCAAAGGATCTGGGGTAGAAGGATGATAAAATGAGATGACAGGAAGCCTGAGGCTTGAATTTCTGGACTATTCATAGATCAAAGGAAGCAAGAAAGGAAGTGGGGAGAGATCGAAGTGTTGGTAAAAAAAAAAAAAAAAAGAAGAAGAATTGGATGCCAGATGGTGGGAGGATGTATACCTTGATCTGTTGAAGAGTAGATATATGAACCTCAACCAAATTATCCCTACACATCATGCTCAGTCCAGTGGTTACCAGAGTGAAAATTATAGATGGTACCTCTGTGGAAGGCACAATGCTGGAGTGGAGGTCAACATGGAAGAATGGATTTAGAAACATGTATCTGCTGATTCAGAAGGTCAGATGGGAGAGGCTTAAGAAACAAGTAAAAAGTCAAATAGAATAAAAGCAAGAAGCTCAGAGAGTTAAACTTCAAGAATGCTGATGCTGAGCTAGGTTAATATGAACAGAGCATCGACGTGCTAACTCACGTGGATCCTGGAAAGGAGTCTGGAAAGGCAGCTTTCACATTCTTAAATGCACCCTTTCCTGAGACTATGGCTCTGAAGGTTACATTTCAGAGGTGAGCCGAAGCACTAAATACAAAAGAACAAAGACTAGACGACCGAAGGATTTTCAATTTGTGTTTTATTTATGCTTGGCTGGTATTTATCTTGGCTCTCTTGCTTCTTCTAGTTTTTTTTTTTTTTAATTAAAAAAAATTTTTTTTACAGGTATAGAACCATCTCTGCAGAGGCAAGGAAAGAAAGAAGGTGCCGTTAGAAGAAGCAAACATGCACCGGGGCAGTCTTGGCTGGAGTACTGAAGAAGTCCTCTCAAGGTTGAGTGTGCATGTAGACCTCTGTGAGGCACACGCTGCAGTAGGCCTCTGGCATCTGTTTTGAGAGGGTTTCCCTGGGGTCTGCGGTGGGGCCAGGGCACTTGAATGTCTAAGGAGCACTGTGGAGGCAGGTGCATTCCAGACAGCTTTGCTCAGCTATGTTCCTTCCATGCCCTTCTCTGGAGCACCTAGTTTCCAGCCAGCCTGGGAACTCTGTGGTCTCTTAGCTGTCCAGAAATATTAGGCTGCTCTAATATGTTTTTAGACAGTGCCTCCCTATGAAGCTGTGGTTGGCCAGCCTGGAACTCCTACAATAGAAAAAGCTCATCTTGAACTCACAGAGATGTACCTGCCTCTGTCTCCCAAATACTAGGGTTTAAGTTCTAATTTTTCCAGCTTCATTTCTATCACTATCTCATTTCCCTTTGTGTCCTTTTCTTTCCAAACTAAGAAATGTTCAGTACTTCCCTACCCTTTCCTTACACAGCGTATTCATGTGTGCATAATTTATACCAGTATTTCTAAACCGATTCATTGGCGTCTACATGACTTTCCACCATGCCCTGAGAGTTTCCCAATAACCTATGCTTTCTACATTATCGAGAACTGGCCATTCGTTTTTAGCATCCTCCTAGCTACTATGGTCCCATCCCCAGCCTTCTGTGATTGATATGACACTTGTAGCTCTTTCCCTCCCAGTGTGTTTGAGGGCCCGCCTGCTCGGCATCCTAATCCAGGAACTGCATCTGGCCTGAATCTACCACGGAATGAGCCAGCGAGCCACTTAAAAATATCTGTGAGCAATTGCAGAAACTTTACCGTGGACTGAAGCTCAGGCTCACACAAAGGAAGGACTTGTTTGGCTAAGCGTGCTGATGTTGTTCTGATTGGGGCTGAGTGCGTCCTTACCTTCAGCAGCAGTTTGAAGTGGAGAACGCTCCAAGGATATCAGAAGGTCTAAGTCTCTACATCTCTCCTGCGTGAGGAAAAGGGATGAAGCAAATGTAGCACGGTGTTAAAATGTGTTAGACTAAAGCGGTAACTGTAAATCCGCCCCGTGGTCCCCTTCGCCCTCTGCTTTCATTTGCACTTGAGAACTCCCAGTAAACAAGAAAAGAAACATAGTTGTTAACTGGTCACAATTCCCGGTTCTAAAATCTTGTTTGAATGTGCGTTAAAATAACTGTGCGTTTTTCACTGTGTATGAGATCAAGGACTTGTCGGGTTTTGTTTTGTTTTGTTTTGTATTTTTGGTTTTTCGAGACAGGGTTTCTCTGTGTAGCCTTGACTGTCCTGGACTCGCTTTGTAGACCAGGCTGGCCTCGAACTCACAGCGATCCGCCTGCCTCTGCCTCCCGAGTGCTGGGATTAAAGGCGTGCGCCACCACGCCCGGCTTTGGTTTTGAACTCATCAATTTTTCTAAATTTGGTAGTTGCCCAGCTCTCAGGTCATGGTGCCTCTCTCTATTTACCACGTGGACAGGCCTGCCTGACTGCTAAGGTATCAGGGACTGCAGCTTTGAACTGGAAGGAACTCTCCTGTCCCTTTGTGAAGAGTGGCCTTTTCTGGATACTGGTTCTGGAAGGGCTATGATCTCGTGATCCGTGGCAGCCGAAGGCAGGAGGATGCTTGGGCTCAGCCTTGCTGGTTTGAACTTCAGGCAGCTGTGAAGAGCTGGGTATGGCAGCACCTGGGGCCACATGCCTGCTCTGCTGTCCAGGCTCTGCGGGAAATTATGGGGAAGACAAAAGGCTTGTCCAAAAAAAAAAAAAAAAAACTTAATAGGATGTAGCTGCCCTGTCCAGTAGAAGGATGCTTTGCTCTGTAAGGAGACTCTGGCTGGTTATCTCCCAGCCTGCTGGTCTTCATGGGGAAGCCATGGAGAAAGGCCCCAAACCTGCGATTCTCTAATGCAGTGCAAGCAGGTGCAGGACAAGAAGGAGACAGACAAAGAGGACTAAACTAGATCAGTTATTTTATGAGGACGGATTAGGCAGAGCATGGAGGGAGAGAGATTTCTGCAAAAGAGCTCTGTCATTCTGGAGTCATTGAAGTGAGCCCAGTGAAAGAAAGGCTGGGGAAAGACCATACTTACCATCGTTAACAGAGTGTTCCTGGGAAGCTCTGCAAAGCCTTCCACCTGGAGCCAAATCATTTGCCTCTCTAAATGGTGTCTTTAACAGAAATGCACTTTCTTACTATAGTTCAGCATCTCTAGACAACGAGTTATATTCTAGGAACTGTGTTGTTAGGTGGTGTCATCACTGCATAGCCATCCTAGAGCATGTGGCCATCATACAAAGCTAAAAAGATAGTACAGTCAGTTCCTTAGTGTAAGACTTAATAATGAAATATGTGCAGCTGCTGCTAGTGCAGCAGCATATAGATTTACAGAAAACTGTTTTCACAGGCAAAGAAATGTATTGTAATATGACAACAGTGTAGCAAACTCTATATAGGTCTAATTGCATGTGATGAGATTTTTTGAACTTGGTAGCACAGCAGTACATGCTGGTGGGGACCAGTATACTGTGAATATACAAATAATGCACCATGCTATGATGCTAGGAGAGTCTTGATGTCACTAGGGGAGAAGCACCTTTCCATTCTTCAAAATCCTAATACAACATTGTCATATATGGAGACAGGCAATATCATGTGCAAATGACCATACTTTTAGATAAGCACTTAACTTTTGAGGTATGTTTTCAAAGAAGACCACACAGGGTTCTAGTTTTTATTTAGACATTTAAGCCTTTTTGCCTAAATTTATACCTATCACCTGATTGAAGTAATAGCAAAACTTAACTAGACATTATCATTTCTGAAATGCCATGCTGCATAGAATTCAAAAGAAAATTAGTAAAATTTAATTTTAGAGGCAAATCTAGGGGCATTTCGTATAAGATGATTGTATCCATTAAAAAACTGAATGTAGTTTCATGTGAAATCTACTTAAAGGAACTTCTGGCTACTCTGAACAGGAGGAAAACTTCATCTGAAAATGTCATTGATTTTCCAAAATAAAGGTCTCTGGATATGGGTGATAAATCTATTGGCTAGGTGCTGAAAAGAAATATGAGATTTTTATAAGAGCCACTTTCTAAGCCAATGATTTTTGAAATTCAGGGCCCAGAGCTCTATCTGAGTTCAGAAAGATTAACAAGTAATCACATTATTATTGAGTTCTTGTGAAACCCAGATCTATAGCCTATGGAAAAAGATGAGGCTACCCTTCAGGTGAGTTGCAGACATGCCTGCCTGAGATGGTCCAGCCTGAATGTCACCGGGAATAGCCAAAAGCACAGACAGATCCCTCTTTGAGAAATTGACTGCATATTAGATTCACATGGGTGGTTTAAAAAATACCTAGTGCTTGGATTTCAGCCCTGGTGAATCTAATTCTACTGCCCTGGGCTGTGGCCTGAGGACCAGGAGTTTGAAAACCTATCCAGGTGCATCAAGTATGTACCAAGGTTGAGAACAAGTGTTTTGAAGTACCAGGATCACATCCATCTGGAGAAGCTGGTTTCCTGGATAGGGTCCCATCCCTGCCCTTAAGGAGTGCTCTCATTATTTTACTATTTCCTTTCCCCTGCCTCTTAGCATTTGTTCCACTTAGAAATTTTTGTCTTTCTTCCTTGAAAGTGAACTAACCACAACAAACAACAGGAAATAAGTGATTATTACATCCAGGCAGCAGACAACCACCAACAATGATACATATCTAGTTTATGTAAGAGCCTCAGTAAACATGTACTGGGTTGAAAGCCAAAGGCATGCTCCTTCCCTCTCCCTCTGGGCCAAAGCTCATCCATATGTCAGTGCTGGTCTGAAGGGTAAATCCAGGACATCACTACCAGTGGCTGGTACTGTCTAAGAGAAGGCATTAGAAGGCATATTCAGTTCCAGCCTGTTGGTTGGAATGCTCAGTCCCTTTGTAGTAGTATTCTCTCCCTATGTCTATCTCTTTTACTGCAGATTCCTTCACCTAGCATGAAGCTCTCTAAGTCACTCTGATCTACAGAGCGCGGAGGAAATGCAACTGTGCCATTCTAAGCCCACTGAGCTGAGCCTTCAAGAGGACTTACAGACTTCGGCTCCATCTCTTACAATCCCACCTCAGGGAATATGTGCCCAATAGTCTGTGGGATGATGGGGGAGACAAAGACCTCACTCAAGCCTACCACACCCAAGGAGCAAATTGTTCCACGCTGAAGTCAACCACAGGTACTTCACATGCATGAAGGGGTTCATGAGCAGAAGGCTGCGGAAGTAGCTCAGTGGTAGAAAAGGTTGTGCCTACATGTGCAAGGCCCTAGGTCCCATGCCTAGGACTGAAGAAATAAATAAAAGCATAAGTGAGAACCTAAACGATCTCAGCATGAATAGACTGAGAGATACATGGATTAAAGGAAAGCTTGGTGTTGAGCACATTTGGGAGTGGTTCAGAATACGACAGATGATAATTAATCTACCTAGCATTAGGAATTTGGCCACAAGTCATCTGATGGAATTCCCTTCATTTCCTTTCTTTCACTGAAATCAGAATATTGTATTTATATTCTCCAACCTTAAAGTAGAAAGAAGCACCAACATGCTACAATAAAGCACCATGATGCTTTAGTCACACTCTTTCCAACTGTTAAGAAAGCAAACAAGGAAATAACAGGTTGGTTTTCAGCAGGAGGCAAATCCTTATGCCATATATATAAACATATTCTGACAGCTTCTTTAGAAAAAGAAAAATGTCGTGTTGGGTCTATTTTCTATTATTTTCACAAGACAGTGTATGTGACTTATTAACTTGTAATTTTACAGTAAATGTTTCTTCTGCCCCAAACACTTTAAACCCAAGTCATTTGCATGAAACATTTGGGTCCAGTAAAGCATCAGTTACCAAACCTTACAAGAAACTCCTGAGAACTAAGCAGCACACTGCTAAGTTTTAATTTCATCTTAGTATCTTAGCGGTGTGTATTATCTTACTTCCCTGTCATCTGTCTTGTCCCACCAGACTCTACTCCAGGAGAGATAGGAATAGTTATTCAGGATATTCCCACACCCCCAGTGCTGGCACATGGAAACTGTCAATGGATATTCTCCCATGAGTGCTCCATACAGTCTTGCTTATGTCCACAGTCAGCACTTGGTGCCCATGCCTGACTGAGAGTCATTTAAGCAAATCTAGATAGAAAGTGCATACAACGTGTAGAAGCCAAATAATTTCCATGAACAGTTGATGCAAAGCCCCTCCTTATTCCTCACCCTTGTGTGTGTCCATATTTCTATTGTTACACAAGAGAACAGGTCTCACCCTCACCAACACTGACGACAAGTAGATAAACAGGTCCCTGTGGTTGTCTTGGAAACAGAAGTAGATCAAGTTTTTTTTCCATTCCGTGGGACCCAAAACAAACCACAGCCCAACGTGTCAGCAAAATTTGACAGCAGGGTTTAGAAGGTCTGAAATCTACAAGCTCTGAAGACAGCCAATTAACAAAGATTAAAGCCCAAGCCTGACTCACACACCTATTGGAAACGCCAGGCACTGTCAAACAGTATCCAGTCTTGTTTTGCAACCAGGCTAATGCTCTGTGCATTGTGGGGGCTGGAGATTGGAATTCCATTTTTAAAAGAAGCATGTAAAACACTCGGTTTCCCATCGTGAAGGGTAATGACTAGGTTCCAGCTACGCTCTCCAGTCCCAAATGATTGAACCTGCACTAGGTCACAAAATTGGAAATGTCTTAACATGCATTAATTGCTTAATGGCTGTGTTGTCTGCCTGAAGAGGGTGGGGTGGTATTTAAGTTGCTTAATGACTTTACATTTTCCCATGGCAAAATCCTTGTGATTTGGTGATACTATAATTAAAGAGTTACATAAACAAAGCCTTTGGGAAGGAACAGACTTGCTTCCTCCTTGGGGAGAGAATCTTTGGTCCGCTCCAGCTGCTGAGCCCAGAACCCACCCTCAGGAGGAAGCTGCTGCCCCCAACAGCAACTCACTCCCTCCCTCTCTCTCTCTCTCTCTCTCTCTCTCTCTCTCTCTCTCTCTCTCTCCCCAAGGATCAGAAATCACCCGTTTTGATCTCTGTGAATCACTGCACGTAGGCTTTTAGAGACGGGAGATCTTAAAAAATTAACAACAGTTGATTGGGGAACATTTCAAACTGTGTTAAATGTGAGTAATAATGATAAACACCCTAATCTGAGAAGGGACTGGGTACCTTGAAACCAGAAACCATAGTGATGAAAAGGGCAGAGTGCAATATGTCTAGTAAAGTCAGTGGGTCCAATTTTGTTCCTTGTTGAATAAGGAAGGGCCTTTAAACCCACGCGGCTTATTCTCCTGTGACTCAGGACCAGCCATGTTAAACTTCTAACCTGCAGGTGTCCTGGCATGAAAGAATCCTTAGTAGTGGTGGGGGCCTGGCATTCCAACTGCAAAAGAGAACAGCTTAGAAACAGAGCTTAGCTTCAGGACCCCTGGGGCAAGAGAGAGTTCTTTTCAGATCTCCTACTACAATTCTGTTTCAATGACTTCAGCTACAGCAAAGAGGGAACCAAGCACAACTTGTCCCCTTATTTAATAATGTGTTCACCGTGAACTTCCTTTAATTTCCTATACTTCAACTTTTTGTACGTTGTCTTCTTTGCTTCATTTGGTGGTAAGTTATTTTCTTCACAGATCCAAGATTCCCACGGAGAACTCATGGCCTGTCCTTAAGTGAAACCAACTACTTCATGACTTCCCTTTGCACTTCAAGTCTCCAAAGCTCTTCCCACAACAAGACACATTTATTTTCCTCTGTCCTGAAATCCCAGCTACTTTGTAACTTGTTTCTGTCAATAGAAGGCTCAGAATTGATGGTGGACCTGCTCTAATCCAGACTTCACGAGATCCTGTAAGGAGTTTCACTTCCCCTTAAAATATGCCACACATGGAAACAACCCAAACTAGACATTTTGAGAGGAAGAGATACACAGAAGAGATTTGAGTAGTTATCATCAAGGCCGACATAGAATAGTCTAGACATTGTTGATGTTATAATGTCAGAGCCTAGGCAATGTAGTGAGGGGTGTTTCCAAGGCCACAGCTGGCCACACAAGTAACAGGGAGCTCATTGGAGGCTAGCGGAAGCTCTGGATGACATGCAGATTTATAGGTCCTGTCCTGTAGGATACCTCTGAGTCTTGAGTTAGTTTTTATACACTCATATTCAATGCCGAGAACCACCTAGAGTTTTTCAGACAGTGAGCATTCTGGTCCCACCTTGGACCTGCTGAACAAGAGTCTGTAGAAGGAAGTGACAGAAGTGGATACCACATTCTGATGAATTTTCTGTGTGACCATCAAGCTGATATAGAGTGAGGGTCAGCAAAAAATGAGGTCAACTCTTGATAACTTGTTACAATCCCCCTAACACACACACACACACACACACACACACACACACACACTGTGAGAACAATACAAATAAACAGGGTTGTTTTTGTAGACTTAAAGTTGTGGCATGTGTGTTGGCCCTCTAGCTATTAATTTGGGCAAATTATATCATAAAAGCTCATATGATATTTATTATAACTTGGCTATTCCATGTGCTGTTCTGTTTAAATTCCTTAGAGACATTTCCCTCAAATACCAGGACACACAGCCCTGTTTCAAGACAGGAATCCAGAGGTGCTGTGTCTGTGGACACTTCCCTGTGGCTTCCCCCGGAGGGTGGAGCGTGGCAGTTTGGGGTTTGTTCTTGTTCAGGAGGCTTAGGTGCTAATCCAGATTTAGTTGCTTTTGAGGTAGTCCCTCAGACTCAGGAACTCATATGTAAGGGTTTTTTAAGGGTTTTTTTCTTTTTTTCTTTTTCTTTTTCTTTTCTTTCTTTTTTTTTTTTTTTTTTTGGCCTGGGAGAGTCTTGGTTTTACCTCTTACTCAAGAATTTTTATTGATGACATCTGCTCTCAAGCCTGAGTGAAGTGTTTAGCAAATGAGTTATATGAGCATGTGAGGTCAGAGCTACAGCAGCATTACTTGAAGGAGAAAAAATATTATTACATGTAAACATGTCATGCGAGATTAATATATCTAAAACTGTTTTTCTTCTAGGTCATATCAGGTACTTAGCTTAGCCTTTTAAATTTTTTCATAAACAGCTCTTCCACTAGTTTGAAAAATAAAGCCAATCAATACATGGACTTTCTTTAAGTAAATGGTAGATCTCCACAAAGTGGTGATGAGGTTGGCAACCTTCAGCGTTGCTTCTGACAAGGTTTAAATGAACAACTCCAGGAGAATCATGATACTTCACCTATGCCAAGGTCTCAACAAAGAATAAATCTATATAGTGGTGATATTTCTCCAAAACTCAAATCAGAATAGATGATACAATAATATGAGCACAGCTTGAATAAATAGCCTATAAATTACATATTCTCCCTAGAATTCAGGACAAAGTTTACTGCCCAATAAATAGGAAACACATAGGGGACAGAAGGTTTGAGAAGGGAGTTTCGTAAAACCCAGGGAAGACTGTCGCTGACAAGAAAAGACTCCTGTTTCGTAAACACGGCAGATCTTCTTCTAGCTCCTATATATAATGCCATGTTTGTTGTGTATACATGTTTATTTTTCTTTTTTAATATATTTTATTAATTTATTCATATTACATCTCAATTGTTATCCCATCCCTTGTATCCTCCCATTCCTCCCTCCCTCCCACTTTCCCCTTACTCCTCTCCCCTATGACTGTGAATGAGGGGGGCCTCTTCCCCCTGTATATGCTCATACGGTATCGAGTCTCTTCTTGGTAGCCTGCTATTCTTCCTCTGAGTGCCACCAGGCCTCCCCATCCAGGGGACGTGGTCAAATATAGGGCACCAGAGTTTGTGTGAAAGTCAGTGCCCCCTCTCCACTCAACTGTGGAGAATGTCCTGTCCATTGACTAGATCTGGGTAGGGGTTCAAAGTTTAGTGCA
The DNA here is from genome assembly GCA_907169655.1 of Acomys percivali. Lineage (NCBI taxonomy): Eukaryota > Metazoa > Chordata > Mammalia > Rodentia > Muridae > Acomys > Acomys percivali. The sequence continues at coordinate 11,508,957 of OU015742.1, read as the reverse complement.
CTAATTGTCCTTGACTGGTGTCATAGTTTGAGCAGGACCCCTGGGCCCAGATCTGCCCATAATAATGTTCTTCTTGTAGGTTTCTAGGACCCTCTGGATCCTTCTTTTTCACTATTCTCCCATGCTTCTCTCGCCTAGAGTCCCAGTAGGATGTCCTCCCCTCTGTCCCAGTTTCCTGGTAAGGGAAGGCTTTCATGGGACACACCCCTTGGGTTAGTGTACAGATATAAGTGAGTATATACTATTTGACCCTTTCTGCTTCTGGATTAACTCACTCATTATGATCATTTCTAGTTCAATCCATTTGTCCACAAATTTCAGGAATTCCTTGTTTTTAATAGCTGACTAATATTCTATAGTGTAAATATACCACCGTTTCTCTACCCATTCTTCTACTGAGGGACACTTAGGCTGTTTCCATGTTCTGGCTATTATGAATAAGACCGCTATGAATATGGTTGAGCAAATGTTCTTGTTGTGTGCTGGAGCATCTTCTGAGTCTATTCTAAGGAGTGGAATAGCTGGGTCTTGAGGAAGCCTTATTCCCAGCTTTCTGAGATAGTGCCAGATAGATTTCCAAAGTGGCTGTACTAGTTTGCATTCCCACCAGCAATAAAGGAGTGTTCCTCTCTCTCCACATCCTTGCCAGCATGTAGTGTTGCTTGAATTTTTTATCTTAGCCATTCTGATGGGTGTAAGATGGAATCTCAGAGTTGTTTTGATTTGCATTTCCCTGATGACTAAGGAGGCAAATGACAAAGTCAGAAAGGCTGTGTAATTTAGCCCAAGTCCTGCAAATTTGGCTACACAGACAAGATTTTTGGACTCTGGCCTATTTGTAAATCTATGTTATTCTCAAGACTCACGAAGATCTGAGGTGGGTTTTTTGTCCTGATTTTATGCTACTATTTGGTGTGTTACAGTGTTAAAGTCACTGACAGCGAACACACAATTTGTTCAGAGGTGTATGACATGGCAAGCAGACTAAGCATTACACTGGTCCTTTGTATGATGCCAGAAGGTCTGATAAATGCCTCTACATGAAATGGTCATTAAAAATAAAAACCGTATTCCTAGAGAAATCAAGTGTGTTATAACGGTAATAACTGTGTCTAGCTTTTGCTCTAAAAAAAAAGAAAGCATAGCTGGGCATCATGGCACACACCTGTAATCCCAGCACTTGGGAGGCAGAGGCAGATGGATCTCTGTGAGATCAAGGCCAGCCTACTTTACAGAAAGAGTCCAAGACAGCCAGGGCTCTATGTAACAGAGAAACCCTGTATTGAAAAACAAAAACAGACAAGCAAACAAAGACACCTTCACCTTCTCTCAAAACTGTAACCAAGCTCTCCATGTGCTCTGGGTAGGCAGAGCATCCATTCACTGAGTTGGTTCTTTACACTCAAAGCTAGAATGTAGGGTGCTCAGCAACTCTGTTCACAGGATTCAGGAAATGCTTTTTAACTTTCCTTCCTCAGCCTTCAAGGGCTGGGATTTCACATGTAGATCAATAATGCTGATTTAGGTGTGGTTAAAAAAAATATAGAAAGAGGCAAGCAACCAAGCAAACAAAAACAATAATATCAACAACAAAAACTTGTGCTGTAGGGACTGGAGAGATGGCTCAGTGGTGAAGGCCACTGACTGCTCTTCCAGAGGACCTGGGTTCAAATCCCAGCACCGTCACAGCAGCTCACCACTATCTGTAACCCTGAAATATAACATTCTCACATAGACTTGCATGCAGGCAAGGCACAAATGTATATAAAATAAAGGTAAATTTTTAAAAGGAATGCTATCAGCTTTTTGTTGTTTTTTCAATTTTTTGTGTTGTTCTTTAAGTGCAATAAGGTAGCTTAAGAAACAGAATATATTCACATAACTGTAATACTATTTTATGGTCTCTCCAGAACCACTTCCTGAAGATTGCCTCCTGATTACCATTTCTGCAGCCTTTTGATTATGTTTTCATTGCAAAATAGTCATGGCCCATCAATAAATGAGTAGATGAGGAAAATGTAATATCAATAATGAAAATACATTTGCACATAATGGATTACATATGAAATTTCCCTCAGGGGTATGCTTGAATGTTTTTTCCCATGGGTTACATTGTATGAGGATGTTGTAGAAACTATAGAAAGTGAGATCTCGCTCGGGAATGTAGTCATTGAGGGCAAGGTTGAGAGGTATATGCCATCCCTGAAAGGTCCGCTTCATTCTCTGATTTTGAGATTATAATGGAATTGTATCATCTCTCCAATCTTTCTTCCCTCCAAATGAAGAGAAGAAGCCAATATGGACAAATACTTGAGGAGAAAGTCTCAGCTTTTTTCCATGGCATTTCCTAGACTCTTGGCTATGTCACAATGAACCTAAATATCTCCTTCTCAGCCACCAGCTATCAGAAACTCATTGAAGTTGGTGTCAAAAGATGGAAAGATCTTCCTTGCTTATGAGTTGGTAGGATAAATACAGTAACAATGACCGCGTACTGTCGCCATGTTCTTTTGTCCAGGGGGAAAAATACCAATTGGTTACCATAGCATCTTTAGTTAAAAGAAAAACAACAACTCAGTTTTCGTATTTTCATTCCTCTTTATTTTCTTCTTCCTTCCATTCCCTCCCTTTCTTAATTTCTCCCTTCTTCTTTCTATCAGTCCCTTCTACTTTCTTCTTTCAATCATTCTTTTTATTCATCCTTCCATCTCCAGCTTTTCCCTTGTACCTGCGATATTCGAAGTACTAAATAAGGAATTTTATTTTCAAGATAAAAGCATGACTCCTCTCCTAAAATGTGTCTTCTCTGAATTTATATAATCATTAATGAAACCATCACAAATAAATTACAAAATGCAACTGTTTTAAGTATAGCTGGTAATTCTTGATATTATCTATGCCTTTATTAATTTCCTTAATAATGTTCGACTGAGAAGATCTTGGAATTTGAAAGAAAAGTAGATGCAAGAAGAATGGTGTTTCATGCAAAATATTGTTATAGAAGAGAGAAGATAATGCTAGGGTCTGAGTTAAAGTCAGTGTAGCTGAAACAAAGAAGAGATGGGTAGATAAGAGTCACTGCTGGGCCAGAAGATTGTCTGGTCATATTAAGAAGTCCTTCTCTATCCTGAGGCTTGGGGATCCCTAAGAATGCTCCTAAGATAAGTAAGAAAGAGGCAAGAGAGATTTGAATCAAGTAGACTGATTTAAGCAGAGGTTTAAGCAGAGGAAAAAACGTGATCACACATTACAATTAGGTTATGGAAATTAACATAAAATGTGCATTCTGCAGATGTGAGAGGGTAGATGAAATGGGCTTGGTGAATTTGGATTTCAGTGGTGATAAAAAGGAAGTGGTGGCTTCAAAGGTCAGCATCAACTCCTGGGTTATAAAACTGGGACAAGAGCCTGGCATTAATGGCTATGAGGTGCGGGAGGAGGCCCAGGCTAAGGTAGAAGACACTGTTGTATTCATGGCCCTGCTGTATTTTAAGTGCTATTAGCATATTTAGTTTTGATTGGTCAAGTGATTAGGACTAAGGCTTGAACTCACCCATGTCCTCTGGACTAAAGTACCTTCGGTGTAATATTCTTTCTAGACAAACATCACAACAGATAAATGTTAATAAAGGAAAGATTATGCAGTAAAAGTCACACTAGTAGCTATTATAATAAAACAAATTCCATCAACCTTTTTGCAGATAACTGTTGACTTATTTGATTAAAGCTTACCAAAATTTAAATAGAAGCAAGTTGTGTCCATGTGATAAAATCCTGGACCATATAATCTTGAAAGATAGCTAATGGAAATTAACCTCATATGACTACAGGTGCAGAATTTCAGCAACAACTACTAAATAATGAGGTGAATTTTTCTAGAACTACTTCAGAGTGCATTTTCTATACCCTTTTCACATGGAAGCTTCAAAGAGCTCAACACTTGGAATACCATCACCCAGGCCAATAAGATCAGACTGTTTAGTGGATAGAAACAGCATTGGTAATTATACAACCCTGTGTACAGTCAAGATTGATGAAAACCAATGATTTATGGTCAGAAGTTTTATCTGAGACCTACTTGTTTACTGAGCCACTAGGGAAAGTTTTTATGAATAGAAGACTTTCCATTTTTCACCTTTTCTCAGTTGCAGCTTAATGACCAAGAGATGAGAAAAATATTACCCTTCTTCATGCTCTTAGGCAGTGACTAGACATGCTTGGAAGGTTTGGGGGAGGTAATAGACTCCAATTAGGAATTAGGGGTACTCTTTGCTTTCTAGATCTCTCACCTGAAGACAAAGCTAAAAAAAGGAGGCTAGAAACTGGAGAAATGTGTTTGGAGTGGCTAATATCTGGAGTTCATAAGATAAGCTAAGTGTACAAATGTAGAGGACAATGTCTGAAGTATCCCTGCTCAAAGGATGGGATTTGGACTAGATGGACCCAGGATCACATGGGAGCTTGCAGGAAATGTATAGTCTCAGGCCTTCCGGACCCATCAATCAGATCTCCATTTGGTTCACTTGCCCTTCGAAGACTGAAACATGAGCCTAAAAGAATGTTTTCCAAAGAATGCTCTAGAAAGTAAATCTCATGATGGATCAGGGACCAGATTAACAATAGCTTTATCTAAATCTCATGAGCCAGTCTTTTTTATGTGGCCTGGAATTTTTCACGTTTTATAAGAAAGCTGTTGACTCATATACAATGAATAAAGTATGAGAATCCTGGATTTGCAACTGGGCTGGGCCTAGAACAGTAATTCGAGATTGTTTACATGGGCACTTCTGAGTAGCTAGTCAAACACCACAAGGTAAAACATCAGCTAGCGCCCTATCCTATCCTGACCCTTACACACACTCACATCAGTGTCTATATGTGAGTCCAGAAATTCCTCCTCGTCAATCATTATGTTGATTATGCTGGACTCACAGTGAAATGGCAAAAGATCCTTATGTGCCCCCACATCTTTAAACCTCTTGCCTTGGAACAAAGTACTTATAATTTCTCCTTAAATTAATGGAAAGCATCAATAATCTTCAGTTACTTAGTCACAACTGAATACTTAAAAATGTCTGCCTCTAGAAAATAATTCTCTGAACTAAATTTAAAATGAAAATACGTTTCCTTCCTAGCAGTGTTTGAATGTTAAGTGAGTACCTGCTTTTATTTTATTACATTTGCTTATTTATTTATTCATTTAGTTTATATATGTGTTTGTTTGTGGGTGTATGATTGCCATGGAGAACAGAAAACAACCAGCAGGAGTCCATTGATTCTTTCTTCTTATAGAACTCAATTGGTCAGGCTTGGTGGCAGGCACATCACCATCTCACCCATCAGCCCTGACTATTCATACCAGTTTGATTATTGCTTCTCAAAGCTGTGTGACTTGTGTCCCACAGTGTAAGCCTGGGGATAGATGAAAGATCATTAACATTTCCAAAACCAAGAAAGCAGTAATTCTATGTTCAGGACAATCAGAACTCGTGAAGGAAATGGATCGTTAGAATGTTTTTACAAGCCTTTGTACATATGCATGTATTTACTTCATTGAAGGTTGTCTAAGCAATTTTTCTTCAATAATTTTTAACCTGAATTTATTTTTATTTGGTGAAAACATCGAGTATTTGTTGGCTGTATTCTATTCTTTCATCCTTTCCTGAGCCATGTTTTCCGAAGTATTCGTAATTTTAAAATATATGATAGTTTACACATTTGTTATTTTTCCAATGGTCTCACTTCCCCCATAGAGTAATAACTGTACAAAGAAAAGACCCTTGCTTATTTTTTCCCAATCCACACAATTAATAAAATGACACTTTCAACTAAGAAATACTTGATGAATGTCTATTTTATTGAAAAAAGATTTCATGTATTCAAATACTATTTGTGCATACGTGCACACATGTGTGTCTGTCTGTCTCTGTGTGTAGAAATTTACAATGTCCTATAATACAAAAACTTGTGTATTTTCTCATTCTCTGTATGTTCTGTTGTTGATGTCTTAATTCTGTTCTGTGTTAGAACAGTATTTAATTTGTATGTCTTGAATGTTGTTGATATTTGCTTCTCATTTAGGATATGATAAATCTCCATAGACAATTCATGTAAGCTGGAAATTAGGGGTTTTCAGCATTTGTATGAAATATTTTAATATCATAAAGTTGAAGCTGTTAATCCTTCACTGCTAGGACTGGCTTTCATTCAGAAAATGTGACTTTTTAATCTCTATTCTCTACAATTTGTGAAAATGTTGGTTTACACAATTTTGAAACTCTCAATTTTTAAAAATATTTAATTGAATCTTTATCATTCACAAGAACCCTCACCCCCCCCCAATCACTTCTGGAAATGCTTTACATTTCAAATTCCATGTTTTCCTGATATGAAGAGAACCATGGAGACTATTTTCAAACACTATTTTATTTTTATTTATAGAAGTGTGTATGTGTATCTGTCAAGAGGTGTACACAGTAGTGAAGGTGCCCATGGAGGTCAAAATGGAGTGTGAGATCACTTGCAAGCGAACTAACATAAGGTTGTGAGCTGCCTGATGTGTGTTGGGAGGCAAGTTCAGGCCCTAGCAACAGCAGAACATGCTCATAAGGCTGAGCCATCTCTCCAGTCCCCACACTCACTACTTTGACAGATGCTTGCATGAGATTACTTTTCCAGCATTTCTTTTCATCTTTTATTTATGTGTTGTTGTAGTGTGGAAATTTCTCTTGCAAATCATATGTTATTGGTGCTTAACTTTTTTCTTTTAAACATGCAATCTGTCCATATGTTTTCTGCCAAAAAATGCAATTATACATGCCCAAATCACAGTTACATACTAGTTCTGGGATAAAAAGAATATACAGTTTCTTAAGAATTTGAAGCAATATTGCTATACAATAATAATGTCTTCTATAGGCTAAAAATTAAACCATGTGCAAACACATCAAATTTAATTTTTATCACCATTCTCCACATTCAGAGCAATGAAAGTATAATGCCTTACATACACATATTCTTTCAGCAATTCTTATTATGAATATTGGTTACATATTATATATGGATATATATTACATATATAATGAAATATTGTATGTATAATCTTTTCAGCAGAAAATATCACTAAGATGTATCTAAACATTTGCCACTGCTCTTTGCATTTTTTTCTCTCTGGCATCTTTTATTTTTTTAAGCATATTATACTTGCACTCCTTTGAGACTGTTGTTGGTGGTGTGCATTGTTTTCGGAAAAACCTCTGAGGACATTATTCTTATATATCTTGCAACTTATAAAAATCTTTGGCTATGTGATGTTTTAGCTTTCAAATGTTGCCATTTCAAATATTTTCTAAACCCCGTTCATCCTTTCATTCTAAAACACCAACTGAACACAGCTTAGGTTATATGCATGTATCTTCCTCATTTCTTAACCTCTTTTTCTTATTTCCAACATTTTACTTTCTTTTCCTACTTTGTTTCTGAGTTGTACTTTTGGCCTCTAACTTATGCAAGCACTGCTTCGGGCTCCTCAAGTGCTGAGCTTGTGGGCATTAGCCACCATGCCAGGCTGGTAGTTAAATTCACCTTCTAGAGTTTCTATTACTGTAATGAAATACCATGTCCAAATTAATGTGGGGAGGAAAGGGCAACTTTGGCTTACACTTCCACATCATTGTTCATCATTGAAGAAAGTCAGGAATTGAATTCAAACAGAGCAGGAACTGGAAACTGGAGCTAATACAGAGGCCATGGAGGGATGCTGCTTCCTTCTTTGCTCATCTTGGCTTGCTCAGTCTGCTTTCTTATAAAACCCATGAAGACCTGCCCTGGGATAGCACCACCCACAATAGGCTGGGCCCTCTCTATCAGTCACTAATTACAAAGATACCCCACAGGCTTGTGTATAGCCCAACCTCATATAGGCATTTTTCAACTGATCCTCCTTGGGACTGGGAGGAGAGAAGTGAGTTGGGTAGCAATTGGGATATAAAATTAACAAGTAAATAAATGAATAAAAACTTTTTGATTCTTTGTGAATCTCATATCATACACCCCAATCCCACTCATTTCACCCATCCCTTTATATATGCCTATCTGCCCTTGCAATCAGAGAGAAGAGGGTGGAGGGAGGGGGAAGGAGGGAGGGAGGAGAGAGAGAGAGAGAGAAAGAGAGAGAGAGAGAGAAGAAGAAGAAGGAGGAGGAGGAAGAGGAGGAGGAGGAGGAGGACAAGGAGGAGGAGGAGGATGGTAAAAGGTAGAAAGGAAGAAAGCAAAACAAAAACTATCTCACTGTGGAAACTGCAGTGTGTTACATAGTATACCCTTTTGTCCAACCATTGTCACTTACAAATGTTCATTGCAATGACTCACTAGACTTGTTTGAGGCCTCTGGCTTCTGCTACACTATCAATATTGGGTCCCCACAGGGACTCCTCTCTAATATCCTGTTGTTGCCCTGTGCCATGGAGATGCTGCAGCTTTGGTTGTGCAGGATCATCCCTTTCATGTGCTCTAGTTCATACATGAAGTAGATGTTGGAGTGTGCCAACTTAAAGGCCTGGATTTGGACCTGGGTGGTAGCTCAGTTGTAAGTAGTAAGTCAGAGCCCAGCAGTTCTCTGTATTCACCCCACCAGGGCAAACTCTCTAGCACTGCTCTGGATAATACACTCAATGCTGCAGCCAGCAATGGGCAGGGCCAACTCTCCTGCTTTTATGCACTCAGGGATGGCTCACCCATGCCCATGCCACCAGGGCCAGCTCTATTGTGCTTCTTAGCAAAATTTAGGGCCTGCTCTCCAAAGAGCTGCAGCCTGTGAGGGATAGGGCTAGCTTTGCACAGCCCTTGGACAACAACATGGTCCCAGTGGCATCCCAGACCAGGATGCCCACTTGACCTTTAGTAGTAAGATGGGCTGTGGGCATCTACATAAATCCCTCCTGCTGCAGAGTTATGGACATAGATATGCTCCTCAGCACATCACGGGCCAGGATTTCACCATGCCCTCACATGCTCCAGAGGTTACTCACATCACTGTCCATCTCCAGTTCTGCCTCTCTTCATAGTGCTCAACCACTCCACTTCTCTTTCTCTCCCAACTGTCCACCACATACTTGCACATCACAGTGGTACCTGTTGTAGGGGGTGCCACACTGGTATCTTCTGCCTGCACATGCCTACCTAAATTTTGTATTATTTTTAGATTTATTTATTTACTTATTCACTTTACTTCCAAATCATCAGCCCCTTCCCTCCTCTCCTCTTGGTCCCACCCTCCTGTTTTCTTCACCCTTTCCCTTTCCTCTTTTCCTCAGAAAAGGGGTGCCCTCTTCATACCCACCCTCCCCAGCACACCAAGTTACATCAAGACTGAGCTCATCCTCTGCCACTAAGGCAGCCCAGCTGGCAGAAAGTGACCTAAAAGCAGATAACATGAAGACCAAGCTGTCCATCAGTTACATATGTGTAGGGGGCCCAGGACCAGTCCAACCACCAGGGTTGGTGCTTCAGTCTCTGTAAGCACCAATGGACCTAGGTTAGTTGACTCTGTTGGGCTTCTTGTGGAATTCTTGTCCTCTCAAGGTCCTTCTATCCTTCCCCTCATTCTTCCACAAGACTCCCTGAGCTACACCATTATAATGTTTGACTGTGGGTCCAAGCATCTGTTTCAATCGGCTGCTGTGTGCAGCCTTTCAGAGGACAGTTGTGCTAGGCTCCTGTTTTCAATCATAGCAAAGTATCGTTAATAGTATCAGAGGTTGCTCTCTTCCATGGGTGGGACTTAGGATGGGCCAGTCATTGATTGGCTATTTCCTCCATCTCTGCTCCATCTTTATCTCTGCACATATTATAGACAGGGTAAATTTTGGGTGGAAGGTTTTGCGAGTGGATTGGGGTTCCCGTCTCTCAGGTAGCCATTTAGCCTCTATGTTTTCCACTGCTGGAAGTCTCAGCTAGACTCATAAGCATTTCCTCCCAGAACAAAACCACAGCCTACAGACTAGGAAAAGATGTTCACCAATCCTACATCTGACAGAGGATATTATTCAAAATATAAAAAGAACTCAAGAAATAAGCACCAATGAACCAAATAATCCAATTAAAAAATAGGGTAAAAAGCTAAAACGGGAATTCTCAACACAGGTATCTTGAAAATATTTTAACGTATTTTTTCTTTAATACCTTCTATTTTACAGGAAATAATTATATCTGCCCATCCTTATATTTTGTTTTAATTATTTTGATTTATTAAAAACAGACTCATAAGGCCATCATACATAGTAGTGCAGGCCTTTAATCTCAGCATTTGGGAGGTAGGGTAAGTCTATCTCTGTGTATTAGAAGATAACCTGGTCTACATACAGAGTTCCAAGACACCCAGAGCTGCATAGTGAGATTCTGTGCTACCACCCGCTTCTCATCCACAAATACACAGACCTAAGAGTCAGTGTGCCTTTAACATTCCATGTCCTTCTTGTAACTCAAAGGAATCTCAGTATACTAAATAATACATTGAAGAAGTATTAATATAGATTTAAGTGTCCTTCTGTAAAAAGGAACAGAAAGACATTCTATGCTTTTATGGGAATCTGGACATATGCTATCTATGTTTAGCTTAGCAAGCCACTTTATTTAACTGATTTAAGAATACATTGTCCTCCTGTATTATCTATCATAATATGGGTAATCAGGCTCAAGCTCAATGACTAAAAATAAAGAATAGGGAATGGTGGAAATGCTGACCTGTGTCATTTTGGAAATAATGGGAGTTTAGAAATTTAGATTCAAAAGAGCCTGTGCGCAAATGCTAGAATATGCTTGATGCCATAATTTTTAAATATATTTTATTAATTTATTCATATTACATCTCAATGGTTATCCCATCCCTTGTATCCTCCCATTCTCCCCTCCCTCCCATTTTCCCCTTATTCCCCTCCCCTATGACTGTTCCTGAGAGGGATTACCTCCACCTGTATATGCTCATCGGGCATCAAGTCTCTTCTTGGTAACCTGCTATCCTTCCTCTGAGTGCCACCAGACTTCCCCATCCAGGGTACGTGGTCAAATGTGAGGCACCAGAGTTTGTGTGAGATGCCATAATTTATAATGGAATCTGGGCTAGTAATTCTGAAACGCTGTGCATGCCCATGGCTGTTGGACAATTAAATAACTATATGGCAAATAATGAGAGCCAACATTCTTATTGCTGAAGTGATAGAGGAAAAGAAAGGCTGCACATGTCTTCCAGTTTGAGAGTGAATGTCCCCACAGGATCCTGTGTTGGGATCCTTGGTCACCTGCTGGTGTCACTATTTTTGGAGGTTGTGAAACCTTTGTGCTAAGAAGCATGGCTGAATGAGATTGGTTATTAATAATGTGTTTTGATGGTGATGACCTGGTCCTATTTTCAGTCCCATATCTACTTTTCATCTGCCATCAAGTTGTGACCTGCCACCTTAGATTGCTGTTGATACAGACCCATCGGCTCCCATTGCCTTTCCTTCCCCGCCTTGATGGATTGATATACTTTGAAATTACGACCTAGAGAAAATCCTTCCTCCTTTAAATTGCTCCTGCAGTCATCTAGTTATGACAATATAAAACCAAATGACACAATTGGATAATGGATTAGATTTGGATACTTCAATACTAATATTTAAAATAAATGAAAATCTACTTTCTCATGTACTCTGGTGCCTCACATTTGACCATGTCCCCTCGAGGGGGAGACCTGGTGGCACTCAGAGGAAGGACAGCAGGTCACCGAGAAGAGACTTGATACCCTAGGAGCATATACAGAGTGAGGTAATCCCTCTGAGGAACAGTCATAGGGGAGGGGAATAAGGGGAAAATGGGAGGGAGGGGAGAATGGGAGGATACAAGGGATGGGATTACCATAGAGATGTAACAAGAATAAATTAATAAAAAAAAGTCAAAAAAAGAAAGAAAGAAAGAAAGAAAGAAAGAAAGAAAGAAAGAAAGAAAGAAAGAAAGAAAATCTAGACCATCAATTGGAGAGATGGCTCAGTGGTCGAGAGCAATAGTTGCTTTTTGAGCGGATTTGCTCCCACCATCTGCATGATGGCTCACAATTATCTGTAACTCCAGATCCAGGATATTCAATACCATCTTTGGACTCCATGAGCATCAGTCACTCACATATGTACACACCAACAAACATTCCTTTACATATAATAAAATAAATGAGCCCCAACATTTAAAAATATAGATCATTACATTGAAAATATTAATATGAATTACCTATATACAGACTCATATAACTTTAGAATCTATATATCATGGGCAATGAGCAGACCTGGCATTTAGATCCTGCCTCCTAACTGGAGTGCTGGAGTTTAATTTTCTGCAAATGCCTTGCCCCTAAACTACACTCCCAGCCCAGACACAACTAAACTGAAACCAATGAATACAAAGTTAAAGAAACTGAGTCTAGTCCCAACAGATACATCCACAGAATACCTCCACACCTAAAGCTCAAGGACTCTTACAGAGGAGGCAGAAAAACTACAAAAGCCAGAGGATCCGAGTTTGTCTCCTAGTAATGCCAGAAACTACAGCCATGAAACCTCATCAGACGGACTGCTTAAACGCGAGCTGAGTAAGGACAACAATGATAGACATGGTTATGTGCGTGGGAGGAAAGACTATGAGGCCTCAACCCTGTTCAGAGAAATGCAGACAACTAAGGAATGATGAGGTGGGAGATGAAGTCTTCCCTACAGAGGAGTATCCCAACTAGCAATCTAATATCAAATGATCAAGCCTCAAAACATACACACAATGGCATGATACAAACTGAGCAGATTATATTTAAGAATATATTCTTATATACACATACATACATGCAGTAACAATTAATGTAAAAAAAGGCCATGAATCTGAAAAAAATGGCAATGAGAGTATATGGGAGAGGACTTAAAAGGATGAAATGATGTAATTAAAGTCTTAAAAAAAATTAAGAAAGAAATGGATGGTTTTTGATCAAGGACAGAAAATAAGAAATTATTTTTAAATATTAAAGCCAAGGAAATTATTTTTAATAATTCACAATAGATGGGATATGTTCATGAGGCATGAATCAATTGAAAGAACACCTGATATCTAAAGTAATTCCAGTAATTCAAGCCACATGATGAATAATACGGTAATGAATTGTTACCAAAAATAAAAATAAATATTTGTGGCTCTATGGTGATATGAATAGATGATTGAACGTACAAAAAGATAGAAGGGAATTGAGAAATCTTTCATGCTCGATATAGTCAAATAATTTATGTGGGTACTCCACCCACAAGGGATTGGGCTATAGTGCCTCGCTCCTTAGTTATGAGAGTAAGTTGATAGTGTAGACACTTGACAAACACTACCTCAGGCATGTCATAGAGATTAATATCAACGATGTCATGTTGATACTATGTACCCTTGATATCATGATTGCAAGAATACTTTAGTTCTCTCATCTTTGATCTTCCTCCCCAAATGCTCATGGCCAGTGACGTCATGGGAAAAACATAAAACACACCCCAGTAAGATATTTCCTTCAAAAATACACTTGAATTCTGTGCAAAATGCACTTTGAAGTTAACTTTTTCAATGACTATACATCTTTATAGGCTAGAATATGAAGTCCATACAACTAGGTTTCATGTTTCAACTCTACTGTACTTTATTAGTTGTAGCACCCCATTGAAATGGCCCTGTGAACCTGTATTAAATATTATTTCATTATACATATTACTACCATCTAGACATCCAGACTGAAAACTTATCCTGAATAAAATCTCTCCAAACCAGTGTAATAACAGAGGTAATTTGTTGTGACGGTTGTAATAAGATATAGATCTTTGCTTTCAAATAAACCACAAAATATATAAAGAACTCAAAAACAAAGAATCAAAACAAAATGAAAACCCCTACACATTAAATAAAATGAGATGCAGATCTGAACAGAGAGTTATCAAAAGAAGAAATAAAAATGTCTAAGAAATGTCTTTAAAAAGTAATTGTTTCTAGCAGTTGGGGAAATGCAAATCAAAACAACCTTGAGATTTCATCTTACCTCCATCAGAATGGCAAAGATCAACAAAACAACCAATAACAAATGCTGGAGGGGATATGGGGGAAAAAATGAAAATTTATGCACTGCTTATAGTATTGAAAACTGGTCCAGCAACTCTGGAAATCAGTGTACAGATGCTTGAAAAAGTTAAAAATAAATATGCCATTTGATTCAGCGCTCCCTCTCTTTGGCACATGGTCAAAAAACTTGAAATCCTACTCCACAGATCCTTGTGCAGATCCATGTCCACAGATGCTCTATTCACAATATCTAGAAAATAGAAACAACCTAAATATTCTTCAACTTTCTAATGGGTAATCAAAATGTGGTATGCATTCACTATGAAATATTATTCATCTGTAAAAAAAAATGAAATCATGCCATTCACCAGTAAATAGAAAATCTTGGGTGAGAAAACCCGGACACAGAAAGGTAAACATCACATGTTCTCTCTCCTATTTGTGATTCTTAGCCCCAAATCCTCAGATGTGAGGGTAGAGCCTAGACTAGCTTCAGAAACAAGGAAATTAAAAAGAGACCATGAAGGGGAATAAACAAGGGAGTCATAGTGTGCAAGTCATTTGAAGAAGGAAATAGGAAAGGGGCTTTAGTTAGGGCTAGGGAAGGACAAGGAGATTAATACAGAGCAAGGAGAGAGGAGCACCGAGTAACAATAAGGATATCTGAAAAACTTAAAACCAGCCTATTATGTAGCTATCTACAATTACATATGACACATGTAAGTTTATGTATACAGGTACATACACTATCTAAATGAAAATGTCTTTTTAAATTTTATTTTATTAATTTATTCATATTACATCTAAATTGTTATCCCATCCCTTGTATCCTCCCATTCCTCCCTCCCTCCCATTTTCCCCTTACTCCCCTCCCCTATGACTGTGACTGAGGAGGACCTCCTCCCCCTGTATATGCTCATAGGGTATCAAGTCTCTTCTTGGTAGCCTGCTATCCTTCCTCTGAGTGCCACCAGGTCTCCTCATGAAAATGTCCCATCTGGACTCCTTTCCACAAAAGCCTCAACATCAGACATGAGATGTTCCCCTTTTGAGTTGTTGGTCAGGGTTGTACCAAAGACTCCCCAAACAAAGGCGATTGTTGTTTCCCTTGCTTCCTTCCCAGAGGTTGGAGGCAAGTCCCTTTTCCAGAAGGCACAGCATAGTTTGAACACAGGACCCAGAGGATTCAATCTAGTTATGACCTTGATGCCTCTTCCCTGTGGACCAGCTTTCATATTACTAGAAGGTACCATGCAAGCTTCCAAGGGAGGGAAGCTACCAATACTTTTAGCCGGCTACGGTTTTATGAACTAAAGCAACAATCAGCATGGCCCAATATCCCTAAGGGAGCAACAGTGGCACTCATGCCTTGGTGGTAACCAACAGCTCTTTCATTGTACTTAGGGCATGCTTAACAGGAGGGTAACCATGTGTGATACTGGAAACCTAGCCAACTATTAGGGTCTAGTAAGGTCATGAATTTTTGGAGGAGAATCTATTGCTATGACTTTACTAAAACAGCATAATTTCTGTTTTGCATTTTAAATATTTATTCTTATACCCTCAGATAAACATAAGTATCACTCATTTTCAAGAACCTATTTCCTCCAAACAGAAACCAACAACAGATCAAACGCATGGAACAAGTGACTGTGTGGTGCCCAGTTACAACTGATGCATCTACAAAAACTAGTTTATTTTTAAAACACATTTATCCATGGTTTTATTTTAAAATAGCTTTACACAAAAGGGAAAAATAGAGCTTAAAAACATTTACTGAGAATACTCACATACATACCTTCTGCCGTTGCCATCTTTGATTAGTTTGGTTAACACATGATGAAACCATGCAAGCCAAAAGCATCTACTACAACATAACAAGAATATGTGTTCTATATTTAACACTTACTGAGATTTATCAAAACTTTTTTTATTTTCACCAATGTATGTTTTTTAAACTTTTTTAATTATGCTTTTATTTTATAATATTTTTAAATGTACAAAAAAAAACCTTACAGAATTAAGATAGTTCTCAAGAACAACCTGCCCAGATTCTCTGATTGTTAATATCCTACCTATCATTCATTTGTTCCAGCTAATGAAGCAAAAAAGATGCAGCACTTTTAAGTGCATTTCCTACTTTAGTCAGGTCTCCATTACCTTCACTCATGTTTTACTTCTGACCTAGGATCCTAGGTAGAATAAATCTCTTCATATGTTCATGATGGCTTCTCTGAGTCCCTTTGATTCTGAGAGTTTTTCAGACCGGTCTTAGTCTTTGCTCACCTTACAAATTCTGAGGAGTATTTCTGGGATAGAATTTGTGTGAGCTTTTGTCATTATTAGATTGAGATCATGGGATTGGGAGAAGGAACCGAGATAAAATGTCATTCTCTCATTACATCATATCAAAAGTATGTACTTTCAACATCACATGTCACCACTGATGTTAACTCTGCTGACCCGCCTAAGGTTGTGTTCCACCCAAAATAGTCTGTTTGTTTCTCCTTCTCAGTTCTACTACTCTGGGGAAAAACTCCCTATTCATTATTCACCACTGACACTTAAGGACTGGCAGTTATGCGTCTCCTTAAAGGCAGAATATTTACATAAATAAATTGAAATTTACTGCACAAATTTGTCATTTTTTTTTTCAATTTACTTATTTAGTCAATTATTTATATTAGCATGAACTCTCAGATATCTGTTTTAGATTTGAGTTTATTTCCTGCGTCCACATATTATTTCACATCAATGGGTACACATATGGTGCATATACATATATGCAGGCAAGACATCCATACACAGAAATAAAACATCTTAGACATAGTTATGGGAAATTCAATGTACTATTCTTTGCAGACAGAGCCAAGAGTCAACTAAGCAGGGCTCCTGGGGATGGGGGAACTCAGGGACACTGAAGCAGTGGGGCTTGCATGGGTCATCTGTGCTAGGTTCTCCTCATATATGTTTATGATGCTGGCATGGTGTTTTGTGGGTACTCCTGATGGTAGGAATGTCTCTGACTTGTTTGCCTGCTTTTTGAATCCCCTTCCTTTTACTGTGTTGCCTTGCCCAGTCTTTTTATTTTTTTTTTTACGTCTTTGTTTTTTGCTCATATTTAAGTACTTCACAGCAACTGATACCTCAGTCAGGGGCATGACAGAAATGTCACATTCCAACAAATAGGAGACATTTTTCAGCATCTGACATTACCTTATGCTCATTATCCTTCTTACAAAGTATGTACATGTACCTCAATATTCTTACAGTTTATTTACTGCTTCCTGTTTGTAACATTTTTAAAATATACATCATCATCATAGGGTTACCTAGATATTAGTGCAGCTCACTTAACTCTTCAGCTCTATAAGGAATTACTAAAGGTAGAATTCCACAACTAATATTATCCAAATATGTAGTTTTCTTATAGATTAGTTTATGTAATGAATGGTAAGTAGAATTTTCTAAAAGTATTATGAATTTATATTTATATACCTGTAAATATATTTAAGTCTGAGGATTATTTTAGTAAAATTACTTGACTAGAGATATGTATTTCACAAGTTTTGAAACTAAAGTACAATCTATCCAGGCTTGGTGCTCATATTCTACCTCTACCATTTATGAATCATAGTCATTTCCTTCAAAATATTATGTGTATTCATGTCTCTGACATTAGACATGCTGCCCCTTCTTAGTGTAATATCCTCTTTTCTTCCCTGACTTTCAATTGCCTAAAATGACTTATCTTAGTCTGAAATTTTCCAGTCTTAGATAAAAATTGAATCCCTCTATTGCTTTTCCAAAGCACCTGACACCCCAGTCTTGATGTGATGGTATGCTCCTGGTCTTTATCTTGTTGTGTCGTGTTCAGTGGATGTTCCTGGGAGGCCTGCTCTTTTTTTTAGCGGAATGACAGGGAGGGGGCCTATCTGGGAGATATGGAAGCTATGGTTGGGGTGTATCACATGGGAGAAGAATAAATACTTTGTAAAAAGAAATGTTTATTGGACATTTTTCTTTTTTGTTTTGACAATTTCATACAGGTGTACAACGCATTTAGGTCATATGCACACTCCATTTCTTCTAGTGTTCTCTCCCCAAATATTCCTCGAAATTCATGTCTTCTCCTCTAATTAATATCACTGCATATATGTGTTAAATTGATGTTTTCTAATGTATGTAGTACATGTAAGACTGAAAATGTGGAACAATGAAATTCTATTCAGATATTGAGAGAAATAAAATCACAAAATTTACAAGTAAATGGACAGAATTTGTGTTTCTTTGTTTGAGAACTGTCTGGCCTTATCATTGCCCATTTGACTGGCACTTTTGGGTATTTTTTTATTTAACAATGAAGTTGTTTATAAATTAACCCCTTGTTTGAAGCATGTTTGAAAAATATGTGTCTCCCATTCTGGAAGCCACCCATTCTATCAATCATTTATTTTGCTGTGTAGAAGGTTCTTAATTTCAGGTGGTTCCATTTGTAAATGTCTGGGGTTATATACTGTGCTATTGGGGTCTTATTTGGAAACTTGTTGCCTGTGATTATACCCTGAAGCAGGTGTGTTTTTCTTTGGCAGTTTTTAGTGTTTTTGGTTTTATATTAAGTTCTTTGATCCACTTTGAACAGACTTTTGTGCAGGGTAA
Source organism: Acomys percivali (assembly GCA_907169655.1). NCBI lineage: Eukaryota > Metazoa > Chordata > Mammalia > Rodentia > Muridae > Acomys > Acomys percivali. The sequence continues at coordinate 11,490,198 of OU015742.1, read as the reverse complement.
GATGTGTGATTTGAATTTTGTTTTTCTTTAGGAGCATACAGATTCTCAGCATTGTCTGCTAAAAGGGCATCTTAAACACTGTGTGTGTGTGTGTGTGTGTGTGTGTGTGTGTGTGTGTGTGTGCAGTGATTGTTGTTGTTGTTGTTATTTTTTTCTATTGGGTCTACCTATGTTGCTCAGGCTGGCCTGGAACTAGCTATGTAACACAGGCTGCCCTAGCCTTCCAGGGACTGAGATTACAAGCTTGAACCACAGCACTCAGCCACTGCTGTCTCTCAGAATAAACACACATACATAAATAATAAACAAATGGTAAGTGTGCATCTGGTTGACAAGTCACTGCTCTCATCAGCATCCTGCATCACACATGCCACAAAGAAGCTAGAGGGTGCTTCCTTTGACTGAAACCATGGGCGTTCTAGGCTACATAAGGAAAGAAAACAGAAATTCCAAGCTGAGTCTGCTAAAGTCCATGGGAAAACCACTCCCTTTTTTTCATTAAATTGTCAGAAAGTGAAAGGGAAGTTGTGTTTGCTTTGTTGTTGTAACTCAAACTGCAAAAGTTCCAATGCAATACTTGATAAATACTTAGCAAGATGGAGAAACGTTAAATTATAGGGTTTCAGACATCTTCTGGGGATCTAAAATCCTATTCTCAGCAGATAAGGTGCAGATTGCAGTATACTTACACAATAGAATATTATAGAGTGTCATAAAACATGAACTACCCTATATGTAAAAATGTTCTAAGAGGGTATGATGTGCTGATAAATTAAAATTAAGCATAAAACGTTATTTGCGGAATTTTCCTTTGATATTTTCAGACCATGCCTACACACAGGTATCTGAAGCATCAGAAAATGAAAATCAGAAAAGGACAATTTCTGTGTAACTGTCATTATGTAGGTAAGAAGACAGATAATTTCTGATTTTAAAATTGCTTTAATTGAAGTAGATTACATCACTCTTACCCGTTCACTTTTCTCCTTCCAGCCCCTCCCAGCTACCCTTCTATGCCCCACTCTCAAACTGATAACCTTTTTTTCTTTGTTTTTTACACACACATATGTGTTCATGTACGAAGACATGTAAATAAATTTTCCTGACTCCGTTCTTGTGTGTATGGCTTCAAGTTGACCACTCAGGGTTGGGCAACCAGTAAAGGAGCTTATCCGTCCCTCAGAGAGGTTGCTTTTTCTTTGCTCAGCAGGGCATGGCTGTCTGTAGTTCTTTGTCTAGGGGTGAGACCTGCACGTTTTCCTTTCTTTCTCGTCAACAGGTCCATGTCCATTGGTGTCACTTGTGCTCTGTCCTTCTTTATGTAGCAACCTCTAGGAGAGGCAGCGTCACAGCAGATCCTAGTGTTCTGGTTCTTAGAATCTTTCCATCTCCTCTTCCACAATGTTCCCTGAGCCACAGATGAGGGAGCTGGGGTGTAGATAGGGCCACTGCAGAATACCATGAAAGCCTCTTTTACATACTTATTTCATTTGTCTTGTTGTGTTGAGGAGGACCTCTAGCTTCGGGATGAATCCTTATCTTAGTCCAGCTGTTAAGGAGAAAGCCAACAATTTTGTCAAGTATGTTGTTCATTATTAATTGGTAGATATCTATCAAATTTTCTTTTTAATTGTGACTACATATAAATTTTCATTTAAATATATTTCTTCATTTTTGGGTATAAATGTCCCTTATTATATCACCAGTGTATATTTTCGTAGGTAAGTTTTTAATTTTAGGCCTAGCTTGTATTTCTGTAATAAATGCAATAACATCACAATATATTGTCTCAGGAATATGTCATTTACAATATCCCCAAAAGGAAATGTTATCTATTTCAATATAACTCCCAAATAACATAAAAACTAATATTGTGCCTTCTGTCTGTACTAGCAAATATAATACCTAAAGTTTCACTGCTCATAAAATAGTACACATTCTTCTAGCTACTTGATCGGTACTAGTCTGTCTGATTCTCACTTAAAATACAGTATCATCCTAATTTTGCAGATATGGACATCAAGTATAGAGTTACATACCTTGACCTGAACTTTGCTCTAATTCTACAGCCAGAATGTTTTGTGACTACTGTACAGTGATGCGGTCTCCTTCAGCAGATGGTTCTTTCACCTTCAAGATCTTTTAACAACTTCTTCGGAGTCTGAAATAAAAATCCTTTATTTCCTTATGTGCTATTGCTTTGTGAAGGTAACTTGTATGGCAATGCCCTTATGCATTCTGTTTCATCCCCCAGTTCTCCTTCATCGTCCTTTCACCTGCAACGCTCCTTTATTCCCAAACTCACATCTTTTTGTCTTGTTTCCTGACACTCTGCTCTTAACCAGGGCTGTGTGGCCTCAGCGCTAGGACTACTCACTGAAGCCTGACAGTCACAGAAGTGGGAGTAGGAAACTCTCTCCCTAGAATCCATCAGTGTCCACAGAACTACTTCATGCATTGTAGGTTCAATTTTTATTAATAATACATAATAAAATCATATCTATTGTTATATTTTGAAAGAAAGTATTTGTGATTAAATTCCCAAAGTAATGAAATTTGCATTTTCATACGAGTATACGCGTGTGTTTCTTTATTTACAAATCTAGTGATAGCACGCTGAGATATACTAACATACTTCCTTCTCTCCACTCTCTCCTGGAATTAATGTTCTACTTCCAAATGCTATAAACTTTCATTATTCTCTATCATTTGACCGTTTGAAAATTTTACTGAAGCGTGTGAGAGGACTTTTCTAACACAGTCTGCTCCAATCACTGTGCCTTTTTTATCCTGATAATGTGCAGCTTATTTTATCAAATGAAATTGTCTTTCTTATCTTTGAGACATCAGGCTGAATGTTTCATGTGTTTTCAGCTTAAGGCTTCCTTAATGATTTTACAGTAACATGGAAAGCCATCTATAGCGGAAAGCTGTTACCCAAACATATCAATGATTTTTATTTCTCTGTAGTCATTTCTTAAAAGCTAAGTCTTGAGAATTTTTAAACAATTTAAATCACTAAGTGTCTATAAAATGCTACATTTTGCTTTTATTCCAATTGTTATCTGAATATTGAACATATATCATGAAACGTTTTTACAATTTGAAGTTTATTATATTTTATTAGGTTGTCAAATATTTCTTAAACAAAAGAAAAGAAGATACCAAAGAAACAATCACAGTCACATAAGTGGTTATACAAGCCAATTAAAATATGTAGTAACCAGAAAATTAGGAATAAAAATATCAACCTCAGTTTAGAAAATTAAATTAAAACTATAATTTAAATTCATATATATGAATATGTATTTGCTTATTTCACTTTACATCCTGGTTGTAGCCCCTTCCCTCCTCACCTCCTAGTCCCACCCTCCCTTCCTCTCCCCAGACCCCTCCCTTATTCCTCTTCCCATTAACCCCAGATCATTAACTCACATCAGGACTGAAGGTGTCCTCTTCTCCTGTGGCCTAGCAAGGCAGTCCTGCCAGGGGGAAGTAAGCAATTGAAAAGCAGGCTCAAGACTCCATGTCAGAGAGAGCCCCACTCCCATTACTAGGACAGCCACATGAAGCCTGAGCTGCACATCAGCTACATCTGTTCAACCCATGCAAGGTTCTTGGGCCTATGTTCAATCCATGCAAGGTTCTGGGATGGTGCTTCGGTCTTTACAAGACCCTGTTAGCCCTGGATAGCAGGTTCCATTGGTGTTCTTGTGGAGCTCCTGTCACTTCAGATCCCTTTCTCCTCTCCCACCTCACATTCTCACAAGGCGCTTACACATCACCCAAAGTTTGGGATTCGATGTGTGATTTAAGGTTGAGTACTGCTTCTTTACAAATGTGGGTGCCTTTGTATTTAGGTCACAGAAGTTCAGAATTGAGACATCATCTTGGTGTATTTTATCTAGGTGAGTATCTTTCCCATCTCTTTTGATTAGTTTTGGTTGAAAGTCTGTTTTATTAGATGCTAGAATAGGTACTCCAGCTTGCTTTTTGGTTCTGTTTGTGTGGAAAACTTTTTCCAGCCTTTTACTATGAAGTAATGTCTATCTTTGTTGCTGAGGTGTGTTTATTTTATGTAGCAGAATGATGGGTCCTGTGTTTTTCTACTTGGGTTAACTGACTTCGGTTGGAGTTTTCTTTCTAGTACCTTCTATAGGTCCGGATTTATGGCAGATACTGTTTAAACTTGGTTTTGTCAGGGAATATCTTGTTTTCTCCATCTATAATGATTGAAAGATTTTCTGAATATAGTACCCTGTATTGACATCTGTGGTCGCTTAGTGTCTGTATAACATCTGTCTAGGACCTTCTGGCTTTCATAGTTTCTGTTGAGAAGTCAGGGATAATTCTGATAGGTTTACCTTTATATGTGATTTGGCCTTTTTCTTTGCATCTTTTAGTATTCTTTCTTTGTTCTGCACATTTAGTGTTTTGATTATTATGTGGCAGGAGGATTTTCTTTTCTGGTCCAATCTATTTGGAGTTTTATAAGCTTCTTGTATGTTTATAGGCATCTTTCATTTGATTGAGGAAGTTTTCTTCTATGATTTTATTGAAAATATTTTCTGGACCTTGGAGCTGGGAGTCTTCTCCTTCTTCCTGCCATTCTCAGGTTTTTTTTTTTTTTTTTTTTTTTTTTTTTTTTTTTTTTTATAGTGTTCCAGATTTCTTGGATGTTTTATGTCAGGGACTTTTTAAATTTAATATTTTCTTTGATTAATGTATGGATTACTTCAACTGTTCCTGTTGCCACTATTATGATTCAACATCTCACCAAACTAATGTAAGGGAAAGAGTTACTTGGGATTATGATTTCTGAGGGGTCAATGCGGGTGGGTCAGTTTCTGAGCTCATGCGAGGTTGCACATCGTGACTGCATGGACATAGATCAGATGAGTTCTTCATCTCACTGAAGTCAGGCAACAGAGAAGAAGCGATAGGAAGGGCCAGAGATGAAACAGCCACATAATTTTCCTATGGGCCTCACATTCTCAAGTTTCAAGAACCTACTAGCTTGTCTACAGACTTTCAATCACTGGAGTCATGGGGGATAGCTCACATTCAAAGTATAAGGAAATGGAAACAAGAAATTTCTCCTTTCCCATATTTCTCTATTTCCATCCAGAAGTATCATTCTTTCTAAAACAATCTTTTTTCATTTATGAAAAAGTCAATAATTCTATGCTGTTTGAATTACTACTAAAAATCTATATTGACATCTTCTTTCTTTGATATTGCATAACATGAAACACATTACTTATTTTACACATTAGTTTATCACCAAGCATATGTTTATTTTAAATTAACATCTTAAATTTAATTTTCTTTTTTTAGGCACAAGATAAACTATTTATTTATTTTTACATAGGCATTTATATTATTACATATATACAATAAACTACCTACAGCAAGAAGAACCATGAAACAATGAGGAATTATATAAATGTTATATTCATAATGTTTTGGCTATTTGTATTTGGCAACCTTGAAGAAAACATCTTCCTTATCTTGATGCATCTAAAATTCTGAATGTAAATCAGTATCTATCATATATCGTCATTATCAACTTAAGACACCCATCTAGACCTAAAAACATCTTAACCCCTAAACAACTAAGCTTAATTGTCACTGTTCAGGCAGCAAAGTGTCTCTGTCATCTTCTCATTTGGGAAGCTGCTAACCTACACTCCCTGTATACTCACATAATTAGCATTATTCCTTTTCAAGTATCTGATAGAGTTGAACACCAGATAGTTTAGTTTTACAATTAAATTTAATTTTCAATGAGAAAAAATTCCACAGAACACTCTTCAGAACCTTTGGGCCTAATGTAGAATCCCTGCACTTTAGCTTAGTAACGAGATTTCTCGAACTATAAAACATTAGCATTTCTCTTCTTCCTCAGAGTGCATGACTTTATATGGATGCTGCAGAAGGCTTTCCCAGCCCCAGAATGAAGCTATTAGTGCTATTTATTGTCCTGCTTACACTTGGTGCACACCCTGCCATGCAGGAAGAGAGACCTTTTAAAGCCCTGACAAGTCTGCAGGTGTGCCAAAGGCTCCTGCTAACAGCAGGAGCAACCTTTATAGCATTTCCTCAAGACTGCTTTGGATCACTTTTCAGCACGTAAAACCGGATTTTCATTAATGGCACTAATGACAAGCTAATGGGGACGGGCAACACACCCAACGCCAGTGGCAGAGCAAGCGAGGCTGCAAAGAGGCCAGCCTGAGCGGCTTTAAGATGAAATGCCATCGGGTGTTGATACATTTCATTTCTTCTTGGATACCTGGCAGGCCCAGGACCTTGTTAAATGGGCTCCTTTGGAGGTTAAGCATGAGTAGATCGAGTTACAGTTTTTCACATAAGGGAATAGTAGAAGACAGAATAAGCTCAGGGTTCAGAAGTTTGCAAGCTGCAGCTGTTACTGGCAGGAGATTCTGAAGAATTATGAGCTGACATATTACCCTGGACATGACTGGGCATTGACCCTTTGGCTCTTTCTTCTCCCAAGAGTGGTGTTCAAGGCTACTGTTTGACATCAGAGCTACTGAGGACTCTATCAAAGCAGGGGACCCATCACAACTCTTCACTTTTAAAATACTCACAATCTGTTCTAGCTAGAAATGTGGAAGAGCAAATGTGGGCTATTTGTTCTTTCTATTGGGAGGGAGCTGAGGTACTTTGGAATTTCTGATCCCCAAACAGGTCTTCTGTAGGTCACCATAGTTTGCAAACAGATGCTACAAGCACAGAGGATGCAGAGAGAGGAACCATTAACTTTATTCTTATTCTAAGATCCATCAGCACAGGAAAAGGCACACTTTCCATTGTTTCCAGCTCACCTACATCTTCCTAAGGGATGTTGGAGAAATGCTGACCTGTAAAGCTTGCTTCAATATTAGAAACAACTAGCAGACAATTTTTCCCCAGGCAAAGGTATACAATTAAAACTCATCTCACTAGACATGGCAAAGTGATGCAAGCACCATCACTTTCTCCCCCATTGGCTGAAGCAAAGCCAGTCAGCACAGCAGAAAGATCTTGTTCTTCTTGTTCTTATCAGCATCTCCATTTTCCAGACAAGGAAAGTGATGCAGGGGAAAGTTATGAAACTTGCCAAGAACCACACAAAGGCTTGTAACAGAGCCAGAACTAGAAACTTGGTCTCTTGATTTTCCAGCCAACAGCTTTCAGTCTCATATTGCCTTTCTGGAAAATCCCTTTGAATTATGTTTGCTACACAGATTATGTAGCCATTTGCAGCCCCTTTGGTAGTCTAGGAGTTTGAGGGCTATTACCATTCAGGAGTTTAATTGTCTTAATTGTCCACTGGACATTCTTCTGGGTGTCATATCTGGTCCTTATAGAGGCTCCAAGCTAAAAGCTGAAACTGTTGCCAATTCCACTGACAGCTTTTCACTGAGACCCACAAAGGATATAAGAGAAAATTCTGATATTAAGTTTTATAGAACTGGGGTTTTTTTCTGCTTTTATTTCTCCAGTTATATAATCCTTCCCAGTTTTATACCATGCGTCTTTAATCAAAGCTTCTCTTGTTCATATTTATATCATCAAATGACTAAGAACTCTTCAGCATTCATTTGTATACAATGCTTGCTCTTATATCATTGTAGAATATTGCAAATGTGCCGCACTGTAATATCTAAATGTTCTAGGCAATGGTAGTGTCAATGTTACCATTATTTTCTTTCTCCCCTAATGTTTATTTGGATTTCATGTTGTCCTTTTCAAAAGCTGACTATCAAATGTCCCCCCAGGGTTGGTGAATTGTGAGCTTTGTATATAAATGTGCTGATATAAAGATGTTTCAAGGACTCCTGATAAGACCCTTGCAATCAGATTATATATTATAGGAATCAATATTTCCTGAAAATCTAGGATAACACAAATCAAAAACCAAAGTCAAGTGTTAGCAATTACTCACAGATAGAATGGGTACTTATAGTCTTCCTTGTCTGCTGGTTGAGTTTAGAGGATAAGATAAAAAATAAAGATAAAATTTTGTATAATATTATAGGCTACATATAGGTATACACATTTCATTAAATTACATTTTCAAGTAATATGAATGGCATAACTTTGTAGATAACATATATATGCATTTTTTTTCAAGTTTGTGCTCATAAAAAGTCTGTAGAAGTAACAAAGGAAATCATATGCCAAGGAGTGGGGCAGTTCACTTTGTCAAAGTGAGTAAGTGCAAAGTGACAGAGCAAGAAGCATAAATACAAGGAAGGATAAGAAACTGAGTTAGCTCTTACAATTAATATGTACATAGACATTCAAAATATTTGCTAGAATCTGGAAGAAGAAATAGCAAAGGAGGATGAGTATGATCATAATGAGAGAGTTAACGCAGCAGTAGTAAGACTCACATGGTATATGCTCACTTATAATTGGGCACTAGCCCAAAAGGCACGTCCCACGAAAAGTCTTCACTTACCAGGAGATTAGAATAGATGTGAGGACATCCTACTGAGACTCTAGGTAAGAGAAATAAAGGAGATCAGGAAATAGAAGAGCACAGAGGGTCCTAGAAGCCTACAAGAAGAACATCGTGATGAGCGGATTAGGGCCTAGGGGGTTCTGCTCAAACTATTGCACTAACCAAGGACAATTTAATAGTAAACATCGAACCCCTACTCTGATCTATCTAATGGACAAGACATTCTCCACAGTTATGTGGAGAGCAGGGGCAGACTTTGACATGAGCTCTGATGCTCCATATTTGACCACCTCCCCTTGGTGGTCAAGGTGGGGAGGCCTGGTGACACTAAAAGAAAGAATAAGCAGGCTACCAAGATGAGACTTGATAGCCTATGATCATACAGTGGGGGAGGAGGTCCCCCTCAGTCACAGACCTAGGGGAGGGAAATAGGGTGAAAGCGGGAGGGAGGGAGGATGGGATAACAATTGAGTTGTAATCTGAATAAATTAATAAAATTAAAATAAAATTTTTTTTAAAAAGAAAAAATAAAGAATAATAAGGTGGGTGAATATTACCAAAGTGTATTAGGGGCACATAAGAAACTTCTGTAATGAAGCCCATTCCTTTGTACTATTCAATTGCACTAATAAAAATTGTCTGTGTACATCCTAACCAATAGAGGCACATTTATATTCTTGGTTCAGAAGTCACTCATTCATTCTGAGGTAGGACAATGAAGGAGACTGTTTTCGCTCCAGTGAAACTGTAGTTGATTTGTTTTATTTCATTAATGCGATTCAAAAATAGAATAGTCATTTATGTGTGCTGGACTGGGATGTCATGCTGCCTACAAAATAATTATACTTAGTTTAGATTTTATTTTCTGTCCATTAAAAAGAAGTTACAATATACAGTGTTTTGAAAGTGTCAACTTATTCCAGACTTTCTTTCTTTTTTATTTTTAGTTTTTTCAGTGCTGGGAATTTAAGACAGAAATTTCCATATGCTAACCAAATTCACTACTACTGGGCTACATTTCTTAGTTCTTAAATAATTTCATGCTAATGACAATGTTTTATAATTAGAGAGGTAAGTTATAGACTTAGAGACAAAGTGACTGGCAACATTTAATGCTTTCATGGTCTCAGATGAACTAAAGTTGAGGAAAGGAAGGATGTGCCTTTTCCTTTGTTGCTGCTGAGCAGCTACACACCTCGTCTCTCTTTTGTTACACTTATGATGGTAAATCTAAGTTGAATGATTTCATCAGTTTTCCTGGACCTTGGCATGCAATGAATAGATTATAGGACTTTTCTGTTCCATAATCACATGATCAAGCATCTCCTTTCTATATATCTATTAGTCATCCAAAGTTCTGTTGGTTGGTTCTGTTTTTTTCTAAATAACTCTGATTAATATATTGGCATAGTGTTCAGAAAGTGTTTCTGCAAATCTCTACCTTAGGCATTTTGATATACTCCAAGAGTCAAAAAATCTTGATCCAGATACATGTTCATCACAAGGAAACAAATACATTTGTAAGGAAGTTGGCATGTTTTGTCAGTTTTGCAACTTCCCATTGTATCTACTGTTTATGAATTTGAAGTAGGTTATGTGGATTCCATCCCTCAGTTGTTATCTTCTTTGTTAATTTTCTCATATCACTTGTGATATAATGTTTAATTAATTTGTCTTTACCTGCTTGCTTCCTACAGGATTAAGAATATAAGAACTGGAAGAAATATTGCTATGTTCTGTTTTAGGGAAGTTTGGTAGAGATAAATCTAGATGACTGATTATTTCATTCCACTTATGGCTGTGAATTAGGCTTCTATACGAAGATAACTCTCATTTATTCACAGCAGTTTCACTGATTATTGGTCCCTGTAGAAGCACTGTTCAATGAAAAAAAAAAACTTTCACTTACAACTAAGGTTGCTAACAGGAGTCATCTATGTGTGAAAACAGAAATGTTTAGGAGGCAACATGATCAACACATCAAACAGGTTTTGACCTGGCTTATAATACAAACCATCAATCATCTTCTGTGAAGTAAGTTCTAAATATAACAGAAAACAATGGGTTGCACACATAACATTAGTGCATCAGCAGGGTTCCTGGATAGTGATAGTGTAAAAGACCGGTTTCATATTTGAGAGAATCATCTAGAATAATTTTTTCTAAGCAGACCCTCTAGCACCTACCAAAACCATAAAAGCTAACCAGCAATAAACGGTCTCTCATGTCAGTACCAAGGTGATTTTTCTGTCCTTCACACAACTCAAAGTATATGAAATCTTTTTTTTTTTTTTGTCATTTTGCTTTATTGTATTCTTTTTCTTTTTCTTTTTTTCTTATTATGGTTTATTCACATTACATGCCAATTGTAATACCTTCGTTTTATCTTCCTGTTCCCACCCTCCCTCCCTCTTCCACCTTATTTCCCTCACCAAGACTTCTTATCTCCCTGTTCCCATCATCCCTCCCTCTTCAGTCCTATCCCCCTCCCCTAGACCTCTGGCAGATGGGTCCTCCTGCCCCACCATCTGACCACAGCCTATCAAGTCTCATCTGGATAGCCTGCATCCCCTTCCTCTGTGTTCCACAGGGCCTCTCCACCAAGTGGCAGTGATCAAATCATGGACACCAGAGTTCCTGTCAGAGGCAGTCCCCCACCCTCCCTTCCCCAAGTGGAAAATGAGCTGTCCATCTGAACAGGGAGTCTAGGTTCTCTGCTTGAGATGTCCTTGCTTGGTGTATCATTCTGTGCAGGAACCCCGGGGTCCCGATCCGCCAGACTTGATAGTCTCCTTGTGGAGCTCCTGACAAATGCCCTATCTTTGCATTCCCCAAGTCTTTCATCCATCTCACAGTGCTCCACCTAGAGTCCCGCTGCAAGTCTCAGTACCTGTTCCTGTTCCCCACTGGGTGGAGTCTCTCAGAGGACATCTACATTAATATCCAGTTATAAATGAGTATATAGCATGCGTATCTTTCTGGGTACGGGTTACTTCATACAGGATAATCATTTCTAGTTCCATCCATTTGCCTGAAATTTCCAAGATTTCCTTCTTTCTGATAGCTGAATAGTAGTATTCCATTGTGTAAATGTACCACAGTTTCTTTATCCATTCTTCAGTTCAGGGACACCTAGTTTGTTTCCAGATTCCGGCTATTACAAATAAAGCTGCTATGAACGTAGTTCAGCATATGTCCTTGTTGTGTGGTGGAGCATCTTTTGGATATATTCCCAGGAGTGGCATAGATGGGTCTTGCACTAGCACTATTCCCAATTTTCTTTTCTTTTTTCTTTTTTCTTTTTTATTTTTTTTATTAATTTATTCATATTACATCTCAATTGTTAGCCCATCCCTTGTATCCTCCCTTTCTTTCCTCCCTCCCGCTACCCCCTCTACTCCCTTCCCCTATGTCTGTGACTGAGGGGGACCTCCTCCCCCTGTATATGCTCCTTGGGTATCAAGTCTCTTCTTGGTGACTTATTATCTTTCCTCTGAGTGCCACCCGGCCTCCCCATCCAAGGGACATGGTCCGATATGGGGCACCAGAGTTTGTGTGAAAGTCAGATCCCCTTCTCCACTTAATGGTGGAGAATGTCCTGTCCATCGGCTAGACTGGGTAGGGGTTCGAAGTTTACTGCTATATTTTCCTTGGCTGGTGCCATAGTTTGAGGAGGACCTCAGGGCCCAGACCCGCCTGTATTTTTCCAGGACCCACTGGATCCCTCTATTTCCTCATTCTTCCAGGCTTCTCACCCCTAAAGTCTCAATAGGATTTTCTCCCCTCTGACCCACTTTCTTGGTAGGTAAAGTTTATCATGGGGGCGTACCCCTTGGCCTAGTGTCTCGATATAAGTGAGTATATACCATTTGACTCTTTTTGCTTCTGGGTGAACTCACTCATTATGATAATTTCTAGTTCAATCCATTTGTCCACAAATTTCGGAAATTCCTTGTTTTTAATAGCTGAGTAGTATTCCATAGTGTAAATATACCACAGTTTCTTTATCCATTCTTCTACTGAGGGACACGTAGGTTGTTTCCATGTTCTGGCTATTATGAATAAGGCAGCTATGAACATGGTTGAGCATATGTCCCTGTTGTGTGGTAGTGCATCTTCTGGGTATATTCCAAGGAGTGGAATAGCTGGGTCTTGAGGAAGCCCTATTCCCATTTTTCTGAGAAAGCGCCAGATAGATTTCCAAAGTGGTTGTACTAGTTTGCATTCCCACCAGCAATGAAGGAGTGTTCCTCTCTCTCCACATCCTCTCCAGCATGTGGTGTCAGTTGAATTATTGATCTTAGCCATTCTGATGGGTGTAAGATGGAATCTCAGTGTCATTTTGATTTGCATTTCTCTGATGACTAAGGAGGTCGATTTTCTGAGAGCAATGTTTTGTACAATGGTGAAGACGGTGACATTACCCTATTTAGCTGTGAAATCTGCGGTCACTCTCCATAAGCCTTATCATTCTTTTATCTTAAGGCACTTCCCTGGGGCCACCATATGTATCTCACCCAAGACAAGTTCTGTAATGTGGGCTTATACTGCTTGGGCAAAATCAGAGAGAGAGAGAGAGAGAGAGAGAGAGAGAGAGAGAGAGAGAGA
>OU015742.1:11463086-11476714 GCA_907169655.1 Acomys percivali | reverse complement strand
GGGGGGGGGGGGGGGGGGGGGGGGGGGGGGGGGGGGGGGGGGGGGAGCGCGCGCCAGAGAGCACTGTCATTTTCTATACTGCTTTATGAGTTGGTTTCCGGATTCTAACCATGGTTGACATCTCTCCAATAGCCACATCTGATTACCCAAAAAGACATAGTACAACTGTCATCTCAATATAATTTTTGCCTTAGAGGAATATACCTGGGATAACTGCCTACCTGTACCATTTTTTCTTACTCCTTATCTCAATGCTTTTGTGAACTGTTGTTGAGCATTTAAAATTTCCCAGTAGTTCACAAGCACTCAATTAGAGATCTTTCTCTCTACAAGTCTCAATACATGTTCTTTTGAATGAACTTCACAGGACCCTTTACCTACTTTCCTTTTGTTTTGTTTTGGCTATTATTGTTGGTTTGTTTTCTCATTTAATCATGCATGATTTAATAACTTCATCAAATTTTCATGCCTTTCTAAATAATTCCGATTCACTAGGGCCTGTCTTAATTCTTGACCCATTATGGATTGAGCAAAGCCCCTAAAGTCTTACGCCAGTACCAATGATTCTGTTGAATCCTTTTTCCCCCCATTGGGTTCTGTAAAGGGCTAGCTTTCATCAGATTGCCCCTATTATGCAGACTTTGTCTCAGGAAGAGAAACATAGTCATCTCTTGGCTTCTCTGCATTTGTGATATAACCAAGCAGGGTACATATGGGCTCACAGAGACAGAATAAGCAAAGGGCCTGCATAGGTCTGTGCCAGATCCTCTGTGTGTATGTTATGGGGTAAGGGGACTGACTTTTTGTCTGTTCTTGGAACTCTTTTTCTTATTGGATAACCTGGTTCAGCTTTGATATGAGGGATTTTGTCTTGTCTTATTGTACCATATTTTGTCTTGTAGGGTTGTTATCTCTTGGAGGCCTGCTCTTTTCTGAAGAGAACAAAGAAGAGTGAATCAGGTGGAGAGGGTATGGGGGAACTGTTACTCCCAACCCTGTTTTTGGCCCTGTCACTCCTATTTGGGGAAAGAATATAAATTATATGTATAAGAATAAGCCCTTTAATGATCCAAAAATATGAAACTTATGAGAAAAACTGGACAATGAGGAAGAGAATAGTTAGGTCAATGATAATAGGTAGATAGATAGATAAATAAATTAATAGATAGATAATCCTTCACATATTCAATTTTTAATGCTCAGAAAGGGAAAATTCAAGATTCAGAGCACAGACAAGGACATTAAAAGTGGCCCAGAACAAGAAAGTTTGATAGTCTTTCTCTTTGGTATACCTGATATAATATATGGCCAACCAATGCATTAATTTCCCCTTCTTTCTGTCTACCTTTTCTGCCATATTAGAAACTAATTGAAGAACAGAATCTATGTGTATTTTTATATTGTCATTATTCCTTTACATGGGCAAGTTCATTGAACCTACTTACTGTTGTGTCTCATGTGGGTTTTCAGAGATCGTGATAGATACCCTAGGCCATTGATTGTTTTGATAACATCTTTTTATATTCATGTGGTGGACCACATTCATCTAGAAAACATGACACCCCATGCCACAAAGAGGAAGACAGACATCCTGGGTATTAGTCAAGAGTACTGCAACTTCAAATGACTCAACTTCAATTGCATATCTTATCATCAGAGAAGAACCACAAAATTGAAAATTGCCTATAGCAGGGGGAGCATCATCCCATGATATATGAGGAAATATAACCATATTGGTATTTTCCCTTCAAATTCTCAGCTTTCAGATGTATCAATCTTATTTACATGTGTTATTGCCTGTAGCAGGGGTGACACAACTGTTCCTCCCAAACCTGTCTTTGGCTCTGCCATTCTCTATTTGAGTTTCTATTGTGATTTTTCCTGTGCAAATGTGAACCAATTTCTATTCATCTCAGAAAGAGCATGGATAACAAATTGAAGATTAATTCAACTCAAGTCTATTATGGTAAATCATTTAGCTTATTGAGGTCAATTACAGGATGATAGATGAAGCAGGAGCATAAATTACTCAAGCAGTGGGACCATCAAATATCCCACCATGGCAGAACTGGCAGAAATTCACAGAAGTTGCATCAGTGGCTTCCCTCGACAACTTGTAGACAGCTATACGGAAGAGTCTTCTCTCTTCTTACTATTGTGAGTCATGTAACTTCCTAGAGAGCTTTTACATGGCTCCCATTCCTTTATTTAGTAACTACTTCATTCTGGAGGAAAGAGATGCAAAACAGCATGACAGAATTTTATTCTTGAGGAAAATGCTCAACTAAACAAAACTGTATATGATTGACAGAATGTATAACAACATATACCTTGAATATTTATTGGCTGCTTTAGCTTATAGTCACAACCACCCACATGTAGCATTAATCTTTTCTGATTTCAAATAACCATTTCTGTACCCTCTAAACTCATAGGTAAAATCCTCTTGATGCCCCAGTTTTAAGTAAACTACTGGCCTTTGGCAAAGTACCATGTTTAGTATAATATTCAAATGATAGCATTTCTTGAAATTTCCAACCTAGCTAAGCTCTCACCTTGTCAAAATGTCCAATTACAAGCATGCCTTTCTGAGCTAAGTGGAGTTGGGGACAGCTTGGCTCACTTTCCTGCATCCTTGACTTGTGCATACTACAGTTATTATATTTTTTAGCAAAAAAAAAAAACATTAAACTTAGGAAAGATTTTCAATTTCATGTTAAATAAAACAAATAGGAGTAATCCTTATAAAATGGCTTAGCATTTTTTCAAAGTCTTTCCACTTGATTCTTTGTATACAGAAGGAAGTGGACTAGATGAATCCACACTTTCAACTAAGAGTAAGAAAAATTGGCCTCAATATAAACACTTGAAAGTTGGTAGGCATATAAAATGTTGATATTTGTATTCATATTTTCTATGTATTCTTTGATAATTTCACATGTGCATAATATGTATCTCAATCATGTTTATGTCCGCTACCTCCTCCAACTCCTGGACCTCTCCCTAACATCTCCCCTCCATAGTCATGCTCTTTTTATTATTATTTAATATTTTGGTAATATTGGAGTTAGACCCCAATCTATTCTGTATGGTAACAAGAGGTATGTATCTGGGGGAGCTTTTACTATTACTTTATGACTTGGTCACAGACAACTAAATCAGCAAATTGCCACAGGTAAAAGGAGCTTAATGATTGAAACATCCTCAGGGAATATGGAAAGAAAAAAAGAGAATTGTAAACAATGAGATGTGACGACTGTAGCTATCATCTCTTAGTTTCAAAGGATTACTATATTAACATTGAAATTGTTCTCTTAATCCCCAGTAAAACATCCAAGGAGGAGGGTTTTAATGTAGACTTATGACATGTCCCAACAATTCCTTTAGTCTTTGTTGATTGCCATTTTTGTAATGTGAAATGATACGTCTTAAAAGTTTTCTATGGTATTCAAGTGGAATATATAGGATGAACTGAGAAACTTGATAGAAACTCCCAGGGGAGAATGTGGCCCTCTCACTTCATTCTCCTTGCACCCTTCAAGGTAACAGTTATTAATAACAGCAAACATACTCCTCTTTGAGGTTGTGATTCTTTACTCTGAAATTCTTATCTTAAATTTGTAATTCTTGATTTTTTAAAAGAAACTAAAATTAATCAAAGATTACATATATGTTATACAGGTAATTTATGTGTATATGTGGGATATATATCCATCCATCCCCACAAACAGCTGGGTATTTGGCTCAGTGGAAATGTTCTTGCCTAGCAAGAAAAATGCTTTCTGTTTAGTTTCCTCCATTACCAAAATGAACAAGAAAAAAGTCTAAAATAAAATCTCCATGCTGTCCATTATCTTCATTCCTGAAATATTGATAGTATATATGTTATATATCCATACGTCTAAATCTACATGAATTTATGTATTTAAACTGTAATTATTAAATTTTCTAAAACTTTTGGTAATTAAGTTGCCGATAGCATAATGTCATAACTATTCTTCTGATAACATGTTTATTTTCCTTATTACCACCAACCAAATATTAAATCCAGGAAATTTGACCATAATTACTTAATATATGATCCAACCATATGTTGTTAGTTTTCAAACTAATGTGTTCTACAGCTATTTTCTCAGATTGGTTTCTACTCAGATCCATGCAAAGTGCTTATTTTTATGCATCTTTACATCTTTTAGTAAAGTGTTGTTTCTCAACTAGTATATAAGGACTGTAAGATAATGAGTGTGCATAAGTATTTTCTTCTCTCAATCCTCTCATCAATGTTGAAGTTCTGTTTAATCTTATTTTTAGCAAGAAATACAATAGATAAAAACGACTTTTATTTAACATATTTGGATTAAGCAGTTCTATACTTTCACACCTGGATAGTTGAAAGAATAAAATAAAAATCAACTTCTACAATTCCCTGTGGCCAGAGAAGAACATTTGGTTTGATGAAGTAGAAAGTAACCAATGGGAGAGGAGGGGTCCTGCAATCTTATGGTAGATAAGACTTCAAGCTAGTGGCCGCAGAGTTGACTGGTGGGGTTTGGTCTCTTGTGCCTGTGACAGGAGAGCTAAAAGGAAGAATGTGCATCTAAAAAGGTAAGCTTTGATTTGACAGTTCTCAGGGTTTGGATTGTTAGGGGACCCTGAATGCATGAACACATGTATATAATTAAACAAAATTATGTTGTAAAAGTTTCTCCAAACAAAGGGAGTTCAGCATGCATTTCACCATCTGATATCTCACAAAAATAGGCTCAGGCAGACTGATGAAGGGAATGGAAAACCACATGTGATGACCTACTTTTTATAGGGAATTCTACCCTCCCTTCAAAAAGGAACCTAGAAGCTGTTTAGTGGCTCTGCTCCATGACCAAGTATATAATAATAGTCACAACTGTCCTTGCCCTATATCCACAAATTTGGTCTCTTTTATGGAACACAAAATTTACTAAAATTGGCTTTTTAAAGAAGCCCTGGTTTGTAGCCTAGTTGAAAAAACAAAACAAACAAACAAACAAGCACTTGAGAGCTCTTCTTTGGGTAAAATCTGGTAGAAGAAACAATTCAGATGTATGGTGGGAGAAAGCTTCAGTGAGATGTTGTTTTCTTTAGAAATAGTATTGCATGCTTTGGTAAACATATAATGTATTTTTATTTCACAATCTCATGTGGATTTTTAATTTCTTAGGAAGATCTTGACAATTCTTGATTTTTGTTTGTTTGGTTGGTTGGTTGGTTTTTTGGTTTTTTGAGACAGAGTTTCTCTGTGTTATCCTGGCTGTCCTGGACTCACTTTGTAGACCAGGTTGGACTCAAACTCACAGATATACACCTGCTTCTGCCTTCTGCTTGCTGGGATTACAAGCATGTGTCATCACTCCCAGCTTGGATCTTGACAATTCATCAGGCCAGAGAACAGGACATAAATAGGAATTATAGGGCATGTAATCATGTTCATACATTGAAGTGCCTAATTTTTTAATTTTTTAAAATTTTTATTTATTATACTTTATTCAGATTCCTTCTCAATTCTTATCCCCTTGCTTGTATCTTCCCATTCCCACCCTCCCTCCCTCTTCTGCCTTATTCCCCTCCCCTAGACCTTTGACAGAAGGGGACCTCCTCCCCTACTGTATCACCACAGCCTATCAGGTCTCATTCAGATAGCCTGCTTCCCCTGCCTTTGTTTGTCTGCACTGCCTCCCCACCAAGGGAAAATTATCAAATCTCAGGCACCAGAGTTCATGTCAGAGGCAGTCCCCTGCTTCCCTGACAACCATGGAAAATGATCTGTCTATTGGCCAGATCTGAACAGAGGCGGGTCTAGGTTCACTGCATGAATTGTCAGTGCTTGGTGCAACGGTTTGTGTATGCCTTCCTGGATCCAGATCCGCTGGCCTTGATGGTCTCCTTGTAAGGCTCCTGAATCCTCTTAGTCCTTGTATTCCCCCATTCTTCCATACCAGCATCTGTCCTGATCCCTGCTGGGTGGAGTCTCTCAGAGGACATATATGTTGGGCTAATGTCCACTTGTACATGAGTATATACCATGCGTGTCTTTCTGGGTCTGTGTTATCTCACTCCAGATAATCATTTCTAGTTCCATCCATTTGTCAGCAAATTTCAAGATTTCCTTCCATTATATAAATGTACCACAGTTTCTTTATCCATTCTTCAGTTCAGGGATATCTAGGTTGTTCCAGATTCTGGCTGTCATGAATAAAGCTGCTATGAACATAGTTGAGGAAATGTCCTTGTTGTATGGTGGAACATCTTTTGGGTATATGTCCAGAAGTGGTATAGCTGGGTCTTGCATTAGCCCTATTCCCAACTTTCTGAGAACACATCAGATTAATTTCCAAAGTAGTCATACAAGTTTGCACTCCCACCAGCAATGAAGAATTGTTCCCCTTTCTCCACATGCTGGCCAGCATGTGGTGTCACTTAAGTTTTTTATTTTAGCCATTCTGGTAGTTGTAAGATGGAATCTCAGAGTTGTTTTGATTTGCATTTTCCTGATAACTAAGGATTTTGAGCATTTCTTTAGGCATTTCTTGTCCATTCTATGTTCCTCTGTTGAGAATTCTCTGTTTAGCTCTGTACACAAACTGAGAGGAAAAAAACCACATGATCATCTCATTAGATGCAAAAAAAAGAATTAAAAAAAAATCCAACACCCATTCCTGTTTAAAGTCTTGGAGAGATCAGGTGTACAAGGCACATACCTAAACATAATAAAGGCAACACACAACAAGCCAATAGCCAACATCAAATTATATTGAGAGAATCTCAAAGAAATTCTACTAAAATCAGAGACTAGACAAGGATGACCACTCACTCCACATCTCTTCAATATAATACTTGAAGTTCTAGCTACTGCAATAAGACAGCAAAAGGAGATCAAAGGTTATTCATATTGGAAAGAAGGAAATCAGAGAATTGCTATTCTCAGACGGTATGATAGTATACATAAGTGACCCCCAAAAATTCCACCAGAGAATTTCTACAACTGATAAACACCTTCAGCAGTATGGTTGGATACAAGATTAATTTTAAAAAATCATTAGCTCTCCTGTATACAAATAACAGACTGAAAAAGAAATTATGGAAACTACACCCTTCACAATAGCCACAAATAAAATAAAGTATCTTGGTGTAATTCTAACCAAGTAAATGAAAGACTTGTATGAAAAAAATGTTCAAGTCTCTAAAGAAAGAAACTGAAGAAGATATCAGAAAATGGAAAGATCTCCCGTGCTCTTGAATTGAGATAAACAACATAGTAAAAATGAACATCTTACCAAAAGCAATCTATAGAGTCAATACAATTCCTATCAAAGTACCTATACATTCTTTACAGACCTTGAAAGATCAATTCTCAATTTCATATAGAGGTGCTTTTTTATCAGTAAAATCTGATAGTAAGAGAGTACTGATTTTCACCAATTAAGAATTTTCTAGAGATTGCCATTATCTTTTACTGAAACTTCTTAGACTTTATATTATTTAAAATATTCACAAGCCGACAGTAGCCAGGAGCTTATTATTAGTAAGGAGAGTCCAATATGACAAAGACAGGTCTTTACATATGTTCAAGCCCTTGTTCCAAGTGGAACCATCTGATGATTCAAATTTTAAAAGCTAAAAATTTTCAGATAAAATAAGTCATAGATAAATAGTAACAATATTTTATGGATAGATCTCACCACTTACAGTTATTTTTTTCACAGTAGTAAAGAGCACTTCTCTCATCTCTGTAATTTCCATGAAATAAGAGACATTTGGGGCATGCCTATAGTGTTGCATTGCTGACTAGTGATTATTGTACAATAACAAAACTGAACACTTATCCTCAAAATTTTGTGATGTCCCCTTCTTTAATTTCATTTGTTTCTCTGAGTATGTCATTTTCTTTATTTTCTTCACTTACGATTTACAAGGAAGATGACGCATTTCTCAAAATTTAAAAATGGCCACCATAGACTATTTTGAGTTCTGTCTTGATAGACTGAAAAGTTGCTTTTTTTTTTTTTTTTCAAAAAGTGAGCTCTCCTCATTGGTCTTGTGCTTCACTACTTCATGAAGCCTCCCTTTCAGCACTGAGTCACAGTTTACAAACTCCTGGACCAACTCTATTGGCCACTGTTCAGTCTTGACATTCAATTAGCACTGGCTATTTCAACAGCTTATTTAGATAAACTACCAAGTTGACCTACAGGATATGACAAAACAGAAGCAATTGGAGCCATCAGACACACTTGGTCTGTTAGCTCTGCCTCACTACTATTATGACGCTTGATTTAGTCAAATAACTGCAGTTGATTCAGTTATTAAGAAATTATTGTCTCTTGTTACTCTGAGCCTAGATTTAACATGAAAATCAGTCATTTCATCCAAAGCATGGGCCTCTTTATTATTTTAAATAATATAAACATTGGAGTTCCAAAGATGAGTTAGACTAAGTGCCTCTGCCACAAACTCTGGTGCCTGAGATTCGATCACTGCCCCTTGGTGGACAGCTCCTGTGGGAACACAGAGGAAGGGGATGCAGGCTATCCAGATGAGACCTAACAGACTATGTCCAGGTGGTGGAGGAGGAGAACCTCATGTGTCAGCGGTCTAGGGGAGAGAAAGCGCTGAAGAAGGAGAGAGTGTGGGAACAGGAAGATAAGAGGGAGGAGATCACAATCCGGATGTAATGTGAGTAAATTATAATAAAAATTGAAAAAAATGACAAGTATTCATGTTAAAGGAGGTTTTTGGATCCTTTCTACCTTATTCATGATGTTGTTTTTCTATTTAGGGGCCTTTGATTTTCCTAGTTTATTTCAACCTGGTAGCATGCATGACTCAATTCAGGAAAAGATTTGTTAATCCTACTACTTAAGCCTTGTCAAATAGTCCCATAATTAAGCATTCCTAGAGCAATCCCACATTCTCTACACCTGGCTAGGTGAAACTCCAGTACCCGTAATGAATGAGCTAGCTGGCATACCTTTGTTGTACCTATATCTCCCTCGTTTCACTTACTTCCTCCTGCACTACCTTCAGAAACCTATGAAGACACTCACTGGAGTGTTTTTAACTTCCATAGCAAATTAGAAACAGTAGAGTTATTGAAAGTATTACAATAAGCTCATATTTTAAACTCATAAATTCATATTTAATAAATATATGAGCATGTTTTATGATGTTGTGTAAAGGCATGAAACATCCAATGGTGTGTTCTTAATTTTTAAAAGCTGTGCTATAAAATTGTTTCAAAAACATTGTACATGCACAAACCATTCCTGGACACATACAAACACCAGGTATGAGAGTACACATACATATACTACACAGAAACAAATGTACACACCATGCATAATCACATGCATGTGTGAACACACATACAACACAAAAGACTAGAAGTTAGAAGATACAAATTTCTCCCTTTCCAAATTTATACATAAGTTCTCTAAATGATTATATTGTTAAGGTTATTTTTTTCTGTGCACGTCAGAAATTTACATTTCCTCCGCCAATACATTTTTATTTGCTTGGCTTTCTTAAAATATTGAAAGACTTCTGAGAACTGTAAGGAAAACTCTAGCAACAGCTAGACATGTAAAAGACACAGCCAGTGTCGAGTAAGGTTGTGGCCATAGGAGTGGAGAACCTTCCTATGAATCCAGGACTCCAGGACCCTCTACTTCAGGTCCAAGCTTCCTTTCCACAGATTTCTTTATCCCTTTATGGTAGAAGGCACTCAATCATTCCCTCACAGTCTGTTTTCTTCTCTACATCTAAGCTAGCTGTAAGTGAAAGAGGAAGTTGCTTCAAACTTACCTGCAGCCCTGGAAAATTTTCTCCACCCATTTTGATTATAGGAGAAATATTTTAAATTTCTTTCTGTTCTTAAGCCAAAGTTTTTGACATGCTTCAGAGCTATGCCTAGACTTTATATATTTTAGTAGTAGTAGTAGTATGTGAATACGTAGATAAGTCACTATGTAAATAACATTATTTTAGGATTTTTCACAGCTTATTAAGTTTATTATAGTTCAGTGTCTCTCCAAATACAACAGAAGTTTTTACCACCGTCCTTCAAACAACAAAGGAATGCTAATATGATTAATTAAATAACAATCTTATAGACAACACTGGCATTATTTCTTTTCATTCAGCATTAAAGCCAATAATAATTTAGTTTGGCTTTCTATTGGATATCAACACATACTTGGACCAATTTTCAAGAAATATTCTTTGAGTCATAAAGTTTGGATTCTAACAACTGACATTTAGCCCTGTAAATACAATAACGGACAAGAGTAGGCCTGCTTGTAGAAAGTATCTGGATATGGGATCTTGGTTTTGTTTGAACTAAGGTGGGTGGAGGCATCCAACCTCAATTCTCTCCTCTTGGAAGAACCTTTTGTTTGGCTGTCTTGTATGGTGATATCTTCCTAGGTCTTGGTTAAATGGAGGCCAGCTCTTTCCTTCCTTCTTGCTTTTTCCTCCAGTAACACTGTCTCTTGCTACAACTGAGTCAGAACTTCAGGACTGTAAGGAAGTGTGAAAACCCATGCAGACCTTCCCAACCTATTTCTCTACTCAAATCTCTACAATGAGTTCCCTTCAAGAAACATGCATTGGATCCCTGTCTTCTGTCTTCTCTTTTGATCTTATATAAGTCTTTTTGTGTAGCTCAACTTGGAATGGAAGTCTTTATGTGGTCAATGTTGACCTCAAATACCTAATTCTGCTGCCTGAGTTTTCAAGAGTTTGAGATTGTAAGCATGTACCAACACATCTGACTTGCTTATACCACATTTTTGTCCATAGAAATTCTCTTATGTTGCTCTATCTCTATAGGGGCCATGTCAAGTACCATAAAACTTCAGACCCATGGGAAAATGACAAAGCCTTCTCTCCTGGTCCACATGTGAATGTTGATAGTGTGTGCAAAATCCACTTATCAAAGCTTTCTACCACAGGATATTTACAGCTGAGGACTACTTCCCTGTAGAGACTGCTCCTAAGCCCGTCTATTTATTTATTCAGTTGTATGCAACAACCACATGGCCTTGTTCAACTGTGTAAACACACTGCATTTCTGAGATGCTGTGACTACTCCATCAGAGAACCAATCCACCCAATTTCAGCTTTTCTATGTTTGTGTTTCTATTTATCTGTCTTTTCTTCATTCCATCAGGCCACAGTCAAGTCAAATCCCTCAAGCCATGCAAAAGAGCATACCTCTAAGAAAAAAAAAAAAAAAAAAAAACTTCAATTCACTAACAACCACAATTTAGGGTCTAAGTTTTGAATTTCCTACATTAAAGAAATGTATCCAATGGTTTCAGTTTGACAACTTACTTACAAAAAGTGTGAACTAGCCTTGGAGTTCCCTTATTTCCACACTATGTCTGAGCTGGGTTAAAGATACAGGAATCATCCCTTCAAGGTTTTACAACAAAGCTTTTTTAAAAAAAATATTGCTTTCAACAGGTATGTACTAACCATGTCTAAACTGCCACCCCATCAATAAGACTCTACAACCATCACCACATAAATCAAGTCCTGCTAATGATTTCCATAACAAAAATTATGACTACTAGTGCTTAGCTGTCTTTAACGTGAGTGCCTGTTCATGAATACACTTAGTACTTTTGTCTGGTAACAGGAAATGTAATTATAAAATGGTGTTAGATCTTCCAGCCTTAAAAGATTATTTTAAGGTAACAATAATCTGTTGCAGTGATCTTTTTGTGAACTGTGTAAAGACTGTCATTGTATTAGTCAAATGCTGGTTTCTGTACCAGCAGAGAGCTGAGTGCTGGCTGGACTTTGGTATTGATATCTTTTAGCTGCATCATATTTTGTAAACATTCCCTCCAACACTCTCTAATTGGTTTAATAAAGAGCTGAACCAGACAAAGACAATACGTGCAGTAAACTTCGAACCCCTACCCAGATGTAGCCAATGGACAGGACATTCTCCACAGTGGAGAGTGGGGTCTGACTTTCACACGAACTCTGGTGCCCCATATTTGACCACGTCCGCTGGATGGGGAGACCTGGTGGCACTCAGAGGAAGGATAGCAGGCTACCAAGAAGAGACTTGATACCCTATGAACATATACAGGGGGAGGAGGCCTCCCTCAGTCACAGTCATAGGGGAGGGGAGTAGGGGGAAAATGGGAGGGAGGGGGGAATGGGAGGATACAAGGGATGGGCTAACAATTGAGATGTAATATGAATTAATTAATAAAATTTATTTTTTAAAAAGAGCTGAACAGCCAATAGCAAAGGAAGAAGAGGGTGGAGCTTCTGAGAAGAGATGGGAACTCTGGGAAAGAATCAACAAGAACAAGAAGCTTCACCAGCTGGACACAGGAAGAAATGCTTGCCGGGACTGAGAGACTGAGGAAAGGTAACAAGCTACCTGGCAGACCATAAATTGCCATAAACAGGATAACTTAAGAGCTAGTTGGAGAATAAGCCTAAGCTGAGGCCAGGCATTACTAATTAATAAAAAGTGCCCACGTCATTATTTCGGAGCTAGTGGTCCAACGACAGTCTGGTTATAATTGGCACCCAATGTTTATAAGTAGCTTCACTCTCTACCACTTTATTTTTCATAAGACTACATGGAGAGTAAGGCCATCCAATCCTCTCTCCCTCTCCCTCCCTTACTCTCCCTGCCCTTTTACTCTTTCTGGCCTTTTAGTTTCTGGAATGCTTCTGGATGAAGGAACATATAGAATGCCAAATAATGAGTCAGTTAATTTTCTTTATTCCCAGCACTGGCCTATTGCCTTACCCATAAAATCAGCAAGTTTAGTTAATCACAGATGCCTATATTCTATATCCCAACACAATTTAAAACCTGATTCTCATTAACCTGGTGGAAATGCTTACCACTTTTCTATCATATAATCAAGAGCATAAAATGACTCCTGGAACTATTGAGGGTCAAGTTATAAAACCCATGGACAAAACAAATGTCTCACTATGATGTGTAAAACATGTAGCATAGATGTGATATAAGTGACATAAGTCCTTTCTATCTTACTATGACACTGTTTAAGTCATGCATTTTCTATCATTTAGCCCAAGATTATCTGGGGAGTACCTCATGAGCAAGTACATTCCACAGATCATTGAAATGGGAAACCTCTGCCTTGTCTCATTGGAGCCTACGTTAGAGAGATTCTAGCTCACCTATCCCTGCTTAATATCATGCCCAACATCCACCAAAATAAGTTTATCAGGACCTCCCAGTGTGATGCACTGAGTATACCATGATCTGTATAGTGAACCAGAGGTTCTTTTTAAAACAACTGTCTTACCTCACATTATAACCTCCTAGTGAAAGAAGAGGGATAACCATAGCATCTTCTAGGCATCCATCATGAGCAGCAATAATATTCCTTGCCTCTCAGAGTCCAAGTGCCTGAGTAATACCCTTCCCTAGAGTGTACCTTCAGTTTCTTGTCTTCTGCCTAGGGAAGGAACCACAAAAAACCATGGGTTGACGTTTCCAAGATACAGTTATAAAAGCTCTGTGTCTTCTACTACCTCAGGCCAGTGTGTGTGTGTGTGTGTGTGTGTGTGTGTGTGTGTGTGTGTGTGTG
>OU015742.1:11387449-11433632 GCA_907169655.1 Acomys percivali | reverse complement strand
TCTCTCCTTTCCCTGTCTTTCTCTTTTACCTAGTAATAAGAAGTGAAACTAGGAGGATAAAGTGTTGGAAGAAGAAGAAGTCACAAAGTACTAAAGCCTAGCTGGGTTGGTGTCTCATTCCCTTCATTGGAACTATTGCCTGGTTAAAGGAGATGGCTGGTTCAGGCTCTGTGTCCCCCATTGTTAGAAGTCTTAGCAAGGGTCACCTTCAGAGATCCCTCAAATTTTCACTTCCCTGGGTTTCTAGCTTGTCCCAGAGATGCCTCTCCACTCCAGTTGTCTTTCCCCGTACTCTTTCCCTCCATCCTCCCCGACCTGATCCCGCTTGTTTCCATCCCTACCCTTGACCCTGTGCAGCCATGAAGTCTATTCTATTTCCTCTTTCTAGTGAGATTCACCTGTGCCACCTGAGCTCTCCTTGTTACTTGCTTCTTTGGGTCTGTGGATTGTAGCATGGTTATCTTTTACTTCGCAGCTAATATCCACTCATAAGTGGGTATATAGGCATGTTTAAACAACCTATGATTATTGAATCCTTTTAAAGACATTTCCTTCCTGGGACAAGGATACAGGACAGTTGGTATAAGGTTGCCCCAGCATGCTTGAAGCTACCACATAGGTACTGTGAAGCCAACCTAAGTGCTCCGTAAAAGCAACCAGTACTCTTAACTACTGAGCCATCTCTTCAGCCGACACTCTGCAGGCTTTCTTATCAACACCATCTACTGGTAGGAAATACAAGTTGGTAGAAACATTGTGAGATTCAGAAGTTGGGGAAAGCGGAAGAAACCATTTCTTTTTGAAATCTAAGGATTGCCACAGTCGTGAACTTAATACAGCTGTGGTTGCCTGAATAATACTTGCACAAAAAATGCAGCCAGTTAGCATTCCATCATGGTTGGTGCATAGGTCCACAAGCCACAACTTCTAGCTGAAGAGCTATTTAGAGTTGATGGTTACTAGGAGAAGAAAAGTAGGGATTGTTTTAAAGGATGTGTCTTCTGATAGGTTGCTGTAGTAAATGGCTCTATAGACATGGATATATGCATATCACAAATTGGGCTTATTGAGTTATAAAAAAAAAGTTTGTGAGGAGCTCTAACAGAGGACCTGGTTCAGTTTCCAGACCACACCTTCTGATTTCCATGGTCACAAGACATGCTCATGGTGCATATACATGTGTGCAGACAAAACTTTCATACACATTAAATTAAATCTAATAATACTTTAAACATAAAGAAATGAGGGCATCAAACTGGAGATGAAGTTAGAATGAGATGTGGCCTGAGGACTAGATTGTGGGAAGAGTGGGGAGTGACTATGATTTAAATATGTTGCATGCATGTTTGACACTCTCAAAGAATTAACACAAAAATATTTTTAAAACATCATGGTGGGTCGACCATACTAGAGTGAGTGGCGCCATATTCATGGACATATGAGCGACATGAATAGAACTCAGGGGGTTATTAAAATAATGATATGAAGTTATTAGCCGACCCATGATAGCTGATGGACATAAAAAAGGGTTATTGGGAAGTTTGATGTAGATATGATCAAAATACATGGTATGCATGTTTGAAATTCTCAAAACATTACCTAAAAAATATTTTTAAAGAATTAATCTGTTTGAAAATGGAATGAATGATTTGTTGCCCAGACTTGCTTCAAACTTACTGTGTAACCAAAGATAGTCTGGAACTCATCCCCCTGGCTATACTTGTAAAGTATAGGCATTAAAGACATGTGCCATAGCACCTGGATTGGGCTAGTATATGTGGTAATGACAATCATACCCAAGACTTCATGCTGGGGCAACACCATACCAACTGTCCTCTATCCTTGTCCCAGGAAGCAAATGTCTTTAAAAGGATTCAATAATCATAGGTTGTTTAAACATGCCTATATACCCACTTATACGTGGATATTAGCTGTGAAGTAAAAGATAACCATGCTACACTCCACAGACCCAAAGAAGCAAGTAACAAGGAGAGCTCAGGTAGGACAGGTGAATCTCACTGGAAAGGGGAAACAGAATGGACTTTTTGGGTGGACAGTGTATATAAAGACCTGCAAAATGTAAATATACAAAATAGCAATCAATAAATGGTCTAGTAAACTGGATAGGCAGTTCCCAATGGCGGCACCAAGTGTGCACAGTATCTGAACAGCAGGGTGGTAGTAAGAGCAGAGCAACTGACTGGCAATGCTTTGAAGGCGAAATGCCCCAATATCTGTGTTTGCTAGGTGAGACAAGAGCCTACAGTGTGGGAAACTAGCGGGTCTAACCTCAGGTCACCCGGCTAAACTCTTAAAAAATTCCCAGGCTACCACTGATATGGCCACAGCGTCAGGCCACATGCCTGCCTCCACCATTTATGAATACCTTCTGGGTACCTGGGGCTGCACAGCTCCAACCATGGACATCCATTCTTTCTACCATACAGTGGATACTTTCTGGTACTGGATTACAACCTCAACCTTTGGCCTTCCTGTGAATTGGATACCTTCCACGATGTGGGGCACCCACTCTCACCGCTACATGGCAGATAATTTCTGGGTACTGCAGCTTATGGCTTCCCATATAATGAATATCTTCCAATACCTGGGCAGGCAGCTCCAATTCTGGACTCAGTGAACACAGTGTCTGTATATAGGGTCTGGCCAGGAAGACCTCACTGCCTTGAGCAAGAAAGCCAGTAGTGGAGCAGTTGACTCCTGGACTTCATTTGGCAAGAGGAGAGTCCTTGGGCTCCTGAACAACCCACTTGGTCCCCAGGATCACACATCCCTGAGAACCACCCATCGCAAACCGCTGAGAACCACCACCAGGCCAAGACCATTCCCAACAATTTGAAGAGGACACCTATAGGAACTTCCAGCTTCCTGCCCAGAGTTCTTCCTACAACCCCTCACACCCAGAACTCCATCAGGCAACAGGATATATCAGCCAACACCATAGATAACAAAATGGCTAAAGGCCAGTGTAAGAACACAATCAACAAAAATCAGAGCAATATGGCAACTTCAGAACCCAGTTGTCATATGGTAGGCAGCCCTGGATCCCCTAACACAACTGAAACTCAAGAAAATGACATTAAAGCTATTCTTATAAAAATGATAATGGAGGAAACAAAGAAAATACTTAAAGAAAAACAAGAAGGTATAGACAAACAGTTTGGGGCTTTTAGAGAAGAAATGAATAAATCATTGACAGAATTACAGGAAAATAAAAAGAGGCAAAAGAATTGGGAAAAATCATTTTAAAAAATGGAGGAAATGCAAACAAACCGTTGAAGGAAATCAATAAAACAGTTCAAGATCTAAAGATGGAAATAGATAACAATAGAGATAGCACGAACTGAGGACATCCTGGAGGGCAAAAACTTAGTGAAGAAAACAGGAACTATAGAAGTAAGCATTAACAACAGAATATAAGAGATGGAGGAAAGAATCTCAGGTGTAGAGCCACAATGGAAGAAATCCATGCATCCATCAGAGAAAATGTTAAATCTAAAAAATTCCTGACACTAAACATCCAAGAAATCAAGGACATCACCTAAGAATAATAGGAATAGAAGAAAGACAAGATTCCAGGCTCCAAGGACCAGTATATATTTTCAACAAATGCAAGGAAGAAAATTTCCCCACTCTTAAGAAAGGGGGTGGGGTGGGAACAAATGGGAACAAAGGGCAATGACACCTTTGTATGAAGACTCCATGATGAAGCCCATTGTGTTCTATGCTGACTTAAAAGTATTAATTTTAAGAAACTAAAAATGGGGGTAGGGTGAAAATACATGGAAAATAAAGAAGCAAGGCTGGGTGCAGAGAGGATTTAGGTAGCTATGTGTTCTAACACAATGTTTTCTAAACTCTAAAATACATTCAAGTGGGAGGGTGAAATGTGGGTTCTGACTTAGCAGGTCTAGGGATTGTCTGGGAATTCTATATTTTTAAAAGTTTTCAAGTGATTCTGACACTGCTCTTCAGAGGACACAATCTACAAAATAAGAGCATGAAGGAACGATTAATTAGCCATCAAAAACAAAAGCATAGCAGAGTAAAACAAACCAGATTCTATGTACCTGAAGATTAGGTTGGAAAGCACTGGTTTGAGCCCATTCACAGGTGACTGGGTTAAAACATCAAATTAACCAGAAGCTTTCTGAGCTTAGATGGCTGGCCCCTTCTACGTTCGCAGCGTTTTCTGGAGCCGTTGCCCTAGCCAAGAAGAGAATAAACAATCTCCAAGCTGGTTCCAAACTAGTGATGTTTGAGAACAGTTGCAACTAGGCAACTAGAAGCAGAGAGAGAAGATTATGTTCCACGTTGAAAGACTAAAAACTGCAAAACAACTTGGTGCACAAGGTAGAGTGTTCAGGAAGACGGAACAGGGCTAAAGCGAGGGCTGCCCCCGAGACTTTCCAAGCTCAGACACAGCAGTCTTCCTGTACTCCTCCTTCCTCGAACTCACTCCATGCTGTAATTGTAGCGCTAGCCTTTCACAGCATGGTGACGTTGCTCAGACACTGATTCAGAATTAACCATGCATATTGCCCCCAGGTGTGACCTATATGTAAGCTGTATTTCAAAACCAAAGAGCAAGGCATCTTCAAAAGTACCTGGTGCTGTTATTGTTGCCAGAGCACAAGTCTTATTTTAAAACTCAGATGGTTGACTATACCAAGGAAAACAGTAAAAAAGGCGTTTTCTTCAAGGTGCTCTTACCATATAAAATTTTAAGGAATTCTATAGAATAAATAACAATTTTCTGACATAGATTGATCTTAAATATTTTTAATTGGGATGTTGGTAAGTATTAAGTAATTTAAAAGTTAAATAAAGAATGGCTTAAAATACGTACCAAAAAAAAAAAAAAAAAAAAGACATTTTGATTGGATTCCAGGTAGTATCTTCTATTATACTTAGCTTTGTTTTTCTTTGGGCAGCTGGTACAGTTGTATGGACTTGCTTCACTGGAGCTGTTGCTACGGCAACATAAGAGAAGATTAAGGAACCAGTTCATCAGTTCTTGCTGTCTCAAGCCTCAGCCACTTTATCAGGATAGAGACTAGAAACTGAGATTGCACAGAAATCTGTAAGTGTAGTTAAGTATCAGTGAAACAACCAACAGGAATGATACTTATCCCTTTCTTCCAGCATGTGAGTCAGAGGGAAGCTACATGCAAAAGTCCGCAGCCACCAGGAATACTGAAGTGGAAACACTCTCTTCCGACTGAACTTATCATGTCAAATCAGGACTTTTGGGAAAGCTTAGCACAGTTCATCTTGAGCTGGCAGGAGGGAGCTCTGTCAAGCCTGTGGCATCTTGCAGGTATAGTGCTGTTTGGATACCAATGAAAAACAGGGCTCATCTTGTGTGCTTATCTTCAGGACATTGACAAGAACTGTGTTTTATTTTTCTGTTCTGCATATAAATTATGTGCACATATGTTTGGCACTATAACTACTTTTAGAAGTTGAGTAATTAAGTTAAGCAAACTATGAACATTTATCTTATGAGATCTGAACTAATATTTTTCTAAGCTTTATTTTAATCTCCAGTTTTTAATTTTTGGCTTATAGAGCACTTGTTCTCCTTGGAAGCAGATCCTGCATACAGCCTCTGCAATGTGTAGTTTACATTTTAGGAGTTTTCATACTTTCTCTTTTGTTCCTATTGCTGCTCTCTCTATATCCTCACCATAATTTCTGGGTCATATTTATCTTCTTAAGTTAGAATAGTTTGGCTGTTTTTTTAAGGAAGATATGGACATAGATGCTAACAGCATATGGTCAAGAACATTTGGTTCTTTAGATATGTGAATAAAACCTGACTTTGTATTTTAGCCAAAACACATGAACCAAGTACTCTTTAGGATATTTATATAATAACATGACAAGAAAAAAATGTTACTCAGTAGAAAATATTATGGCAGAAAGAAACAAATATCTCATTGACTTAAGGTTGCCAGATAACACCAATGCAAGATCATGCACATAATGTATTTGTTTGTATCTAAAATTCACTTCAATTTAGTGTCCAGTACAGTCACATATCCTAAACAACAGATATATACATATAATTAGAAATGTAATATTTCTTGGTTTTATCATTGTATAGACCACACACAAGTAAAGATAGATACATCACTACTAGGTAATAGAGTCTTACAGGACCACTCTCACATATGTGGTTCATTGTCATTATACATAACATTGTTATGTGGCACATGACAGTATTTTTATGTGCTAAAGAAGGCGTCCCTAAGCTGCTACGATGCGCCATATTGGGTGATAGAACCACTTTCAATGCTCAAATGCCTATCGTGCTCCCTCCAATAGCCATTGAAACCCCACACTCCTCTTCACCCAGAACCTTTTAATGCTGGAGAGCTTTTTAAATTAATCCTTCTCAAAAGAGTCCAATCGTTCCCATGGCTCCTTTAGCTTTGCACTAGGATGATAATTTTACCTGTAAAATTTCAGGAGCACGGAATGTGATTGTGCTAAATTTAGAAAAGAAATGCTAAAGACACTGGAAGTCACAAGCCAACAGAAGTATTGTGTCTTGACTGGTTTGCAAGGAAGCTTCAGTAGTGCCTGATGGCAGATGTTGATGTCAGTGAGCCTGGCTAGATTTCTTGGCAATGATGATAACTAATCAAAACTGAACTTAAGCAATGTATTTATCTTCCATCTCTTTCTTAATTCACAAAAATGCAAAGAGATTAATAGATTAAGCATGTTAAGGTTTTCAGAATGGTAGCAATAGGAACTGGCTGTTGCAAAATCAAATGTTGATATAATATGTAGTGTGGTATTCATTCAGATTGTTTTGTTTACCTAAGTACCTTGCAATTTCTCTTTGATCCATTCATCTGTCTTTGGCCATTACAATTCTTAGAAAAAAAACCCTGTTATTTCCCAGATGTTTTGCTCGCCTCCTTCCCCCTGAGGAGTTGTGTAGTCAGGGGAGGTAGATAGTTGGCTACAAACAGTAGGTCAGGCAGCACTGTGAGTTTCAGCCAAAAAGATGCTTTATGCATGCTTTTCCTAGAGCATTGTGGCCATTTCTCTCATCAGAGTGGTGGACAGATCCCATCAACGGCTAGGCACTGCTTCCAACACAGGCTGTAACCCTAGCTCACTGTTCTTCAACAACAAAATCTAGCTTTTTTGAACAAAGTACAAGTCTCTGAAGCATTAACTACTTAATAAACTTGCTTTTCCAGGTTACCTTGTGATATGCTACACACTCTCAGCTTCTGTTGTATTTAGTGCTGGCTGATAGTGAAAGAGGCCTGCTGGATCCCTTTCCCTGAGTTTAAATAGTCATTTTTTCCCACGTCTTAAAGAAAATCTTCTTCAGGTGTTGAATCACTTCTTATCTTATTTTTATTAATATACCAATTGTTCATTTTCTTTATTTACTCATCCAGTACCTTCATAAGTACTTATGCTGAGCAACCATTATCCCAAGCTTTGCAATAACCACTTAAGAGGGTACGCATTAAGGTACACCCTAACTCACAGGGTATATTGGTAGCACAGAGCTAAGGTTCTCAATCCAGTATTATGAGTTATAGAAAGCGTCCTTCAGAGCATGACAACCAAGAAGAGACATTATGCATCTGAGAAAAGAGCTAGGAGAGGTTAGGTGCAGGATGGCAAAAGGAACTCTCCCAGCTGATGGCATGTCTCTAGAAAATGACATGAGACAAAAGAATAAAGCATTTGGCTCTAAGAAGCAATGCTCCTTATGAAGTAAAAGAAGCAGAGATGTCACTATACCTGTCACCAAACGCTATGCACAGTCTAGTTACCTTTCCAAGGAAGATAAGCAAGAATACAAAAGTCAGGGAGTTAGAATAAGAATTGTACTCCAGTGGCATGAGTATTTGAATGCTTGCCTCTTGCTGGCACTGTTTGGGAGGTTTAGGAAGCAGAGCCTCGTTGTAGGTAGGCGTTGAGTGTGTGTGGCCTTACCCTATTTCAAGTTCATCCTGTTTTCTTGCTTACATTTAGAGACATGAGCTCGCGGCTCCTCCCTCTCTTGTCATTCTTGCTTCCATACTTTTGCAACAGGATGCACTCTTATTCCTCTGGAAACACAAGCTCAAATACACTCTTCCTCCTATAGGTTGCCTCGGTCATCATATTTTATCATGGCAACAGAGAAATACCTCTACAAATAGTATAGTTAGAGAGGAGAGGTGAAATTCAACAAAAAGCTAAACCACTGGCAAAAATAGATGAAAAGTAAGCACACTATCAGTGATTAATAGGTTGCAGTGGATACATAGGAATGGAGAGAGAATGAGAAAACATGTTTTCACTGGAACAAAGCTATACCCAAAAGTGTAATGCGAAGAAACAACAGGTCAATGTTAATTTACTTGACAAATCATATCCAATGTTAATTACACACAAACATGTATAAACATAATCTTTCAGGTGTAAACAACTTTATTACATATGCAAATATCAAAAATTCAAGGTAATGTTAGAGTAAAATTTTTCCTCAATGTCCTCAAGTTGCTTAAATAGTATTTACTATCAAAGGTTCAAATTTGTTTCGTTGGTAGTTATAGATTCCATTTAATTTTAAATATACAGATGTAGTTCTTGATTTTTGATGGGGGTTATTTCTAGATTGACAATTATAAGATTGAAAATATAATAAGTGAGACTTCATTTGAGGGCCTAGAGAGATGCTCCTGTGGTTATGAGCATTTGGTACTTTTCTAGAAGACTCAGGTTTAGTTTCTGATACCCACATGGCAGTGCAAAATCATCTCTAACAACAGTTGTGGGGGTTTTAATATCACCTGGTTGGATTCTCAGAAATTTGCATATATATATGTGTGTGTGTGTGTGTATGTGTGTGTGTGTATGTGTGTGTGTGTGTGTATTATGTATGTCTATTCAGACTGAACATCCATGCACATGAATAAAACAAAATTTAACAAATGAAATACATTTAAAGAATCCAATATACTGAACACAATATCTTAGCCTCTCCAAATTTATATTTACTCAAAAACATTTATACTTGGGTAAAATCATGAAACACAAAGACTGTTTTAGAAGAAATAATTGAACATGTGATACAACCTGCTTAATTCTATACTGGCAAAGGAAATACTGTAAGAAAAATATGATGTATATTTTCAAGTTATCATAAAGTTGAAAACAGTAAGGCAAAACTGCTATGTCAAGCATAGCTCCAGGAATGGATCTGTCTGGGGCATCAAAGGAATAAAGAAACTACACAAGCAGATACACCGACTGACATCTAGGACCAGGTGGCATGGCCTCTCTACTGGAGAAACTTCAGCACTCATGAAGCTCAGAATGCTTATTATATAGAGTTGAACAGAGATGAGTTTATTGCAAAATGGTAAACAAGAAGGTGGCATTTATGATACATCTTAGTAGAAGCAGTCTCTGAGTGGCAGTGATTTTAGGCCATAAACATTCAAGGGGAGGAAAGTTAAGGTGGGCATATTGGCACACAGTGTCAATACTTGCAATCCATCTCCCAAAGAAAGCATTGCTGTCCCTCTGAACCTAAGGCTATGGAGTCCTCAACATGGATATACAGGCATCAATAACACATTCAGAATTTCACTCACTCAGGGTTTCCTATGCTCCCTACACAAAGCGTCATAACTAAGGTGTCGTCTCTATCTTGTGGTTTTTCAACTACATTCTACATATCAATTTACAAATCAGTTTCCCAAAGTAAAGAATACCATTGGTCTCCAGCTTCTATTTTAACAAAGATACTCCAACTAAAGCAATTCATTAGAGAGGTAAAAATGTAAGTTTCCTACCAAGATTTTGGTTAATCTTTGGCCAGCCAGAACCATGTCTCTTTCTTCACAGAACTTGGAGCCAGCAAAAGGAGACTCGAGCTTTCCAGCCAAAAGAGAGAGAAATGAAATTCCTGGATAACAAACCGACTGATGTGTTCCCTAAGATGGCTGGAATGCAAGACCCAAAGGAATGAGCAAGTTCAAAACATAGAATAATTATGTAGTACCAGCCAATGTGCCCCACTGGGGGTGTACAAACTATTCAAGCAGAAATGTCCAGCATGAGACTCACCTATATCAGATACAGTAAATTTATTATGGATATTAGGCTTTCTCACAAGCTGACAATGAATATACTTCTTCATTGCTCATCTTCTATAATGAAGTCCAACAGGGAACCCTGGCATACTCAAATTGTGATGAACATAGGACACAACATGTTGTAGAAATTTCTGGATGTCAAGTGTACATATGAGACCACAATGCCAACTTTCCAACTCACACCTTAGACAAATGCTTCTTGAGAAGACAAGATAAAATGTAGTGAACTCTAGGGATACAGGGAAGAAATAGCCTCTTATAATGTAAAACCAACACTGATGGATGGGGCCTGTTGCAAGACATTCTGCAAGGTGGCCATGATAGATTAGTCTGGCATTTTCAAAGTGCAAGTGAACTTGAAAAACTTTTCTGTGCACTCAGGAAACTCTATTATTTGCAAGCTGGACAAATGAGCCCCTCTACAAGAAGACATGGAGATTTCTCCTTAATAACACCAGCTTTAACTGATACTCACATAGCCTGAATTCAACTGCCATGTCACCCTTCCATATTAACAGATTGGCCTATGAAGGTCCTTGTGAAATGTGATGATGCATTTCTAAACTACAGACCTTTGTCAAGATCTTATTTTTCTATTCAGAAGCTGCAGGGGAAATCAGATTTATGTTTTAAGCTTTTGAAAGAGGCTTTGCTTGAATGCCAAAAGTTCATCCAAGCACCATCAGCAAAATGCTTTTACATATTTTTGGACCAGTACTTATAACAGTCTGTTCTCTGCTCCTTAGTGTATGTGTTCACTACATTTATTTCTGTATCTTCTCCAGACAGACAGCTCTCTGGTACTCTTCGTGTTATCCAGTGTGGAAGTGAGACTGCATGCAGCACATGTAACATTAGTTTCTTCCAGGTTAATTTTCCTAGTCGTGAATTAGAACAGGAGAACAAGAAGAAAATGAGAGGGGGCATCAGGAATGACACAAAAAGAAGAAGAAGGGTAGCTTCCAGGAACTGCTCAAAGAGCAAGCACAGGACTGGAAATGTTCATGAAAGAGAAGTTTCAGTGGTAACAGAAACTCATGATGTTGGATGCTTTTGTTTAAATAAAAAGCCATCCTAATAATGAAGTATAAGGCCCAAGCATGGATGTGTTTTTGTAAAGCACCCATTTCACGCTTCAAGAGAGAAATGAATGGTGTAAGGGTTATGTCTATTGTGGTTCAACACCCACAGCTTTCCAAATGTATAATAACAACACTTGTTTGAATAGTGATTATAAGGAAAAAAATCCATCTTTTTAGGGCTGATTGGTAAGGAGGATGAAGAAGTGTGATGCACTGAACTTAGAAGAGAGCAAGCTTTGCACTGTGCTCTTCTTCTTCCATGGTTGGTTGGGCTATAGGAAAAGATTCACCACCTATTGGTGGAGTGACAACACAGATTAATTTTCTGTGGAATTATGCACGGAGCCCGAAGCTTCTCACTATAGTCTCTGCCGTTTCCAAAAGAGAGTTAGTACTTCAGTTTTTTTCTAGTTGTATACTGAGTGTTAAAATGCAACCTGTTTGCATTTCTCTGATAAACTCTGACTCTTGGAGAGAAAGTAATAGAGAGTTGTTGCCATAAAAAAATAATCATGAATCTGAGGTTATTTCAATAGCCAGTAAGATACAAATGAATGAACTGTCCTATAGTTTTTGTTGTGTAAGCTGTGACTTATGGTTGTCAATTATTATTTCAGGGAAATCCACAATTAACAAATATGATGAAGATGTTTGGTATGCAAATGCTAATTTTATAGAATTATTTTAGTTGTCTGGGAAGTCATTTTTTCATATAATCTCACATTTAAAAATTACAATTTTAAAAGGTTAATATATATTTCTTAAATTTTAAATTTTTCACTAGGAGAACACATTTCAACCCCAAAGCATGGAAAACAGCATGCTTTTAGTCTGAGGAATGTTGGTGTTCTTTCCACAGCCAAGACACTTGGGTCAAGTGGCTGTAATTATTTATGAAACCAATATTTCTTCAAAGGCTTGATACTTCTTTGCCTCCTGGAACTGCTGAAAACAAGAATGAGTCACATCATTGCACTCATAACCTTTGCTTTTCAGAAAGGGGCACATACAGACTGCTCAGAAGACAGAAAAAGAGTAAAAAAAAAAATCAATTAATCATTGGAAAAAGTTTCAGATTTTTAAAACACTATTTCACATTACTTGATTATAGATTTACAAGCTTATAAAATTAGTGTTTCTGTCACTACTTTCCATTGCAAAAGCTAAGCAGTAATAATCACACACACACACACACACACAAAAAAAAAAAAAAAAAAAAAAAACCCTCAAATTTATTACAAGAAAAGAGAGAGCAAGAGCTACATCACTCCTCCTTGGCTGGATCTGATCCTGTTCCGAAATATATGCAATCTTTGCCATATTCAGGGTTTATAGAAGACAGTTGGGGAGTCCTGTTTTCTTCCCACAGCAAGGGGGAGTTTTACAATGTGAGCCAGTGATAATCATACTGATTTATGAAAATTACTCTTGTGAAGATATCAGGGCCACACAAGAGAAGCTTGGGGGTCTGAAGTCAAGTTCTTGGCAGGGAATGGGACAGATTTTAAACAAGAGAGCAATTAGTTCTGGGCTTTCCTACTTTTCTACTTTTCTGTGTCCAAAATCTACCGTTGGGGGGCAAATTAGGCAGTTACTTCAGCCCACTCTCTGGAGTTCTTAAAACAAATCTCCACCCCTTTCTCTTTTATTCTAATATGTTCTGTGGCAAGGCAAAATTCCAGGCCTGCCACTTAAACATAAAAGCAAAGCCACAAAAATTTGCTCTCTCAATTTGAATTCCAGAGCATAAAAGTGAGTCTCAGGTTACTTTCAGCCTCTCAAGATACAGGATGAACTTAGGACCAGTCATTGCCCTGAGCTGGTCCTCACTCTCCTGTCCATAGTTAGAGTCCTGTTGTCCATGTTGTAGAGTCCTCCTTTCTGTGGCATCTGTTCCTTGCTGAGTGCAACTGGAAGCTTAAATGAATTGGAAACGTCTTACTGCATCTTCTCAGGGTAAACTAGAGGAACATTCTAGAGCAGAGTGCACATCAAAATCTTCCGGCAAGCTTAATAAAACACAGAATACTGGGCCCATCCCAGAGCTTCTGGCTGGCTGGGAGCAGGTGAGAGGAGAAGTACCAGACGGGATTTGTATTTCCAAAGAGTTTCAGATGATGCATTTACTTTTACTTGGGAGCAATTCTTCACATGGTACTTGTTTGGTATTGATCACAAACACAAAAACATTAATGAATAAATCTCACATTAATCACGTGAATCCACATCCCAGGTCCTCTGCCTCTATGATGCACATCAGAATAAAGCCTATGGAAGGACATCAGGCACACATCTTGAAGTTATGGTTGGTTTATGTGGAAATATGCACCAGGAGAAGTGAGGTGGAAAGGAGGAAGGGCTCTAGTGCTTACAGTGTGTGAATGGTATCAGAAGTTGGCTCAAAGAGTTTGAAGAGAAGATGATTATGTTTTATGTTGGTCATTTTCTTCTTGTGGCAAAATGCCTGACATGAACAACTTCAGGGAGGACCAACTAATTGTGGCTCCGGTTCCAGAGATTTCAGTCTATCAGCCTGTTCTGTGGACGGTGCTATAGAAACCAGATATCCATTCTCAGAATAGTGAAATCATATCCACATCTCTCATCATGTAAGAAAACAATTCAAAGTACAACAAAGAGCTTAATTTAAACAAGAATGCTGAAACAGTAAAAGAAAAACATAGGGGAAACTTTTCACAGTGCTGGTATAGAGAAGCACAGTAGCATGAGAAATAGCCCCAAGAAATGACAAATAGTGTTACATGAAATTAAACAGAATTTTGCACAGCAAAAGTGAAAATTAACAGAGTGAACAGAAAGGTCTCTGTAATGGGAGAGAAAAGTGCCAGCTATATTTCAGACAGTAGTTTAATATCTAAAATATTTTTTAAACTGCCAAAATTAAAGACAAAGAAACTCCACAAGCTTACCAATAAATAAAACAAGCCAAAGAATTGAAAAAAAAAAACAGTTGTTAGAAGAATAACTACAAGTGACAAGATGACTTAATGGTTAAGAGCACCTACTGTTCTGGCAGGTGACCTGGATCTGGGTCCCAGCACTGATATGAGGTGGCTTACAAGTTCTTGTAGCTATAGGTCTTAAGGGCCTAATGCTCTCTGATCTCCGTGGGCACTTGCATACACAAGCTGCACATAGAGTCACACAGGCACACACAGACATAAAATAAAATATATGTATATGCATATGCATATATATATACATATATTTAAAGAACAACTACCAATGGCTTTGAATGTTTTTTTTAAAGTTCACCATCCTAAACAATGAGGAAAACACAGACTAAAATTACTTTGCTATTTATACCAGACAGAATAGCTATCATCAAGTAAACAAATTCTGTCAAGGATGTGGGGAAAGAGGGACCCTTATTCATGGTCTATAGGAGAGTGAACTGATTGGAGCTTTCCCAAAAACACAACAGTAGAACTACCATACGATACACCTATATCATTCATAGATATATATCCAACAGAATCTACATTGTACTATGGAGATATGCTCATATTCTTGTTTATTACAGCTCTATTCCCAAAGGTGAATAGATTAGATTCCAAAATGTAATCAACTTAGATGCCCATCAATGCTATCTTTTATTCCTTGCACAGATGACTTTAGGAAAACAACTCCCTAGATATCTACATTCCAGTGGAGTACCCTTGTAGCTTTCTCCCCAGATTATCTCTGTGAATAAAAAATTTTTCAAATGGGCTTTCATTTTTGTGTACTACAACTGTCAATGGAGAAGAACCGTTCTTAGGACACCATTCTTGTTGGCCCACTCTTCTTGGCTTCTCTTTAATGGTGCTGGCCTCTATCAACAACAGTTAATTTGCTTGCACTTCCTTTGTCAGTAACTTTAAGCATGTTCATGTTCTACTTCTTGTCAAACTACACTTTTCAAATTCTTCCACTCTGTAAACTGCTATAAATCCGACTGAAAGCAACAGCAGTCTATGATAACCTAAATGCCATATTCTCTTCACCTTGTAAGTTAGCCTTTCACATTTGCATTTAGCCCCACTCATGTTTTCAGGACTTGACAAAATATAGATTGGTATGTTTCTAGATTACAACACAAATGGCCTGTAGTCTAACACCAAGTAGAATCTTTCCATCAGAAGCCTTGTGGGCACAGTATTTCCTGTCTTCACTTCTGTCAGTATGCTGACACTTTTGAATTCACACATCAATGTCTAATCATAGCTTTCCAAGGCTCCTATGTACTCGAAACTCTTTCCAATTTGTTTTCATAAGCCAGATACAAAGGCCAATGAGCTACATTATCAGGTTTAGTCACAGCAGTGAGCCATCATCTCTCAGCTGCTGATTTTCTCTATTTATTATTGCCTTATTAGTGCTAGAAAATACGAGATA
Source organism: Acomys percivali (assembly GCA_907169655.1). NCBI lineage: Eukaryota > Metazoa > Chordata > Mammalia > Rodentia > Muridae > Acomys > Acomys percivali. The sequence continues at coordinate 11,418,007 of OU015742.1, read as the reverse complement.
GAAGCAACTTAATGGAGGAACATTGGGTCTTATGGTTTCAGAAGTATTAGTCCGTTGTGGCAATGAGTCCATTGGTCAGAGTATATGATAGAGAATCCTCCATTCACAATGGGCAAGGAGTCAGAAGCTGGGTTATAAATTTTTATGCCTACTCCTAGATATCTACTTTTACCAACTACGTATCAGTCCTTAAAGGACGTAAAACCTCCCAAAATAGCTCAACCACGAAGGAACAAGTGAGCTTTGAGGGTGGGGCGATATTCCAGAATTAAGCCATAACAATTCTATGGGGCACTGTTTGGAAAGGGTGTAGAACCTTTAGGATATAGATTATTCCTGGAGGAATTATACCACTGGGGAGGGACAACTTTGGGGTTTTATACCTTAGCCTTGCTTCCTGTTTACCCTGTCTTCCTGACTATTGAGGCAACGCAAAGAAATGTCCTTACTCCGTGCCATCATGTCTTCCTGATATGATGGACTCTTCTCTCTAAAAACTTTAAGTCAAAATAAACTCTTTCCTCTTTAAGATTTCTTCCCCCTCACCCTTATATATTGAGAACTTTTACATACTATTTGTACAAAATGGATACTCTGAGACATGAGTTAGGATGCCAAGCCTTCCTCAAATTGCTAAGGCAGAGAAACATACAGAATGGGTACTTGTGGAAATTGACAAGTAGATACTAAGCGTTGAGGCCAGCAACTAAAAAACTGAGAATGGTCTATTTGAATTATGAAGTAGGACATCATTAAGTCCTGTATATTAAAATAATTTAGGAGATTTCCAATTATTCAAAGTGAATTGAATGTGGCACGGTCATTTCTGCATCTCAACAAGTAAGAAAATTTGCTCTTCGCAGAGCTGAATGCTTTCCTCAAGGGTTTTAGTTAGTTGCTTTTTGTGAAGAGTGAAATAGGTGACGGGCTTGATGCTTGTTTGTAAGATGCTGACAGACTTAAACTTGAGTAAAACATAAAAGTTTCACTGCAGTGAGGTGGGCTGTGGAAAAATGAAGTAATGGATGGAGTTATTCAGAAAGTTCTTTTTTATACCTATACCATCTAAGGTACTTCCTATGTTTTCTTCTAGAACTTGCAGCATTTCCAGTTTCATATTGGAGCCTTTGATCTACATAGAGTTATTTTCTGTGCAATGTGATAAACGTGGGTCTATCTTCATACTTCTGCATGTGACCCTTCAGTTTTTTCCACACCATTTGTTGCAGATGCTGCCTTCCTTTAGTGTGCGTTTTTGCATCTTTGTCAAATATCAGTGGTGGGGGAGTTATGAAGATACTTATGTATAATGCCATATTGTCTACAAATAGGGATGGTTTACTACTTTTCCTATTTATATCACTTTGATTTTCTTCTCTTGTCTTGTTTCCTGTACCTAGGTCTTCAAGAACTACATTGGAAAAGTTGAAAAAAAAAGGGGGGATTGAGTAATTTAAACTTCAACGTGTCCAAAAAACTTTTACATGAGAAACAAGAAGAAAAACTACAGATAATTATGGTCAAGGATACTGTAATGCAAGACCCCCTCGCCCAAGTTCTTGAGGGTTCTCTCAAAAGACATGACTCAAGATGCAGATTGAGATTGTTGAAGTGTGAGAAGCCAGGATCCCCAGACAAACAGGAAGATGTCTGAAGTAGGTTAAGGAAGAGAGACCTGCAAGTACTAGTGTTTGAGGTGCATCAGAGTTGTCTAGTTCACGGGAGGGGTGCACTCGAAAGGGAGATGCATAAGAACATACAGGTAATAAAAGGTATAAGCAATGTCATACACATTTCTATGCCCTTCCTTATGTCTTTACTCCTCTAAATGTAAGCTCCCGAGAATGGGTTGTAGGAACTAAACTAGGGTCCTCTGCAAGAGAAATATATGCTCCTAAGTGTTGAGCTACTTCTCCAGCCCCCAGTAATTGCTTCTTTTCATTCTAATTTTTATTGCATGTATATTCAGGAAATTTAAGAGTTCCTTATTGCTACGTATTGTGAGCTAAGGGTCATGATAAACAGAAAGAAACGAAGAGATGAGATTGACTGGAGAAGACTGGCTCAGAGCCATAAGAGGGTCCAGGAAGACCTGGACCACTGACCTTGACAAGGAAAGCCCAATGGGATGCATGGAAGTTAACACTGAGTACGAACTCTCTCCTCTACTTGTTTCTGCACTCAAAGGAAACCTTTGCAATAGGTGTCAGATAACTCTCCATGTGTTTTCTGCTTTCCTCTCTTTCCTAATATCACATGTTCATTGTTTTTCAGGCCCTGTGGTGTGTCCCACTAGGGTGCTGTGAGATGCTTGTTGTTTGTTGTTTGTTTGCCTCTCTGCCTTCCTGCTGCACTCCCCATTTCTCTTTCTTTAAAGGCCAGCTCTGCCTTTCTTGGCAGTTTATATCTCTCTGCTGGAAGACACTCCCCACAGCCTCTGGCTCATTACTCCCCATGTATACTTTATTAACACGTCTTTAGGGTACCTTAGAACTAAAAGAGTTTTGAGAAACAAAACAAAAACAGCTATTATTCCTCCAGTATTCTGGAGCTACAAGCTGCTGACATCAACTGCCCATTCATCCCATTCCCAGGAAGCTCCATTACCGACAGAATCGGAGCCCATTATAAAATGCCAATGCCTCCAAACAGGTTTATCTCCAACTTCCGATAACCAGAGATGGAGATAGGGAGGCCAGTGCTGTCCACCTTACAGTCCTCTGAGTTACGTTACGAATAGACTCACGGGCTCTCCCAATGCCAGTGTAAAAGCATGATTCTTAACTGTTCTGTTTTGTCTTACAAACACGGAGAACAAACACAGCCCACCCCGAAGAGCTGTGCTCATAAAACATAATAAAGGCACCACAAACAAGTCAGGATTTAGATGCGGAAATAGAATGCTGGAGAAGCTCTAAAAACCGTGGGGTAGAGAACTCCCAGCAGTCTTCCAGCTGGGCGTATCCTGAACACCGAGACGTGATACTCGGCAGAGGAAGTGGTGCCACCCTCAACCTTTCTTTTTCTCTGACTTGGAATTTCTTTTTTGATCTTCAAGACAGATTTTTTTTCTTCTCACCAACTGCTCCTTTTCTTCCCACCAAAAGCCCCCATCTCTCCAGTCCTTTGTGGAGAAAGCTGCATAATTGCCCCAAATTCTTTTCTCTGCAAAAACTCCAGAAGTTGGGAATCGGTTTGCATACTCATAAATAGTGAGTGGATTAATACAGGCTGTATTCCTGGTAACAGAAAATGGTTTGTTAGGTCCGGTAGCAAGGTTAAAACTCTGAACAAATATGTGAAATGTTCTGAGTTGTGGTTAAGTGTTTACTGGAAACAAATAACAATGTAGAGAGGAGGTCTCGTGTTGTTCGTAGCTTTAAGCATATTTCAGTTATTATAAAAGTGGCTGTTAATTCCACAGCCACTCTTGAGGGTCAACGGTCTATTAACTGCAGAAATTAGTATGTTGGGGACAAGGTTCCTACTTTGTTTCAAGAGAGCGGGTAATAAATAAGGCAATTATATCTCCCATATCCTCCTGAACAAGAGGAACCTCTCTGGCTGTGACCTAGTACTATAATATTTAGGAAACACAGATAAGTCTATTTTTCACTGTACATGCATAGATTATCTAAAACTCTCATCTCTCCCTTCTATCAACATTGTCATTCGTTTGGTATATTTAAGTCTTCTGAAACAACCACTGTTGCTGTGACTTAGTCATAATCTCTCCACGCCATAGTGATACTCTCTAAGATTTATTGGATAATTCCTGGTTTTTGAAACCTTTCCACATGTGTTACCTCACTTGATGGAGCCCTGTAACTAATCCATAATTGCAAGAGATGTCTCTGAAATAATAACATTTTCTAATGGAAAGGTACATTCCAGCATGTTGGAAATTAAAGAAGAAATAGGAACAACAAAAAAAAATTAACCTTGGGGGCATTATTGGTCGTTTATTTGACCTCGGTGGAGCTAATAATTATTTTAACACCAAATTGGTGGGAGATGTTAACTGAGCTGAAGTTAGCCAGATGTCTCTTCTCAGTCTGCTTCACTTTGGGGCTCATCCTCTCCGACATGGCCTATGTGTAAAGCAAGATCAAAGTCACACTTCAGAGCAAGTCTATACTTTTGTACTTATGATCAAGTGATCTGTAGAAATACATCAAAAACAAACTAAAGAAGAAATAAGTCTTTTCAGAAAGTGGAATTAGGGCCATAGATGTTCACACATCCCAGCATGAAGGGAGACCCTTCCTTGACCCAGAGTATGCACATCACTTGCTGGGCTAAGGTGCTTGGTTTTGGGAGCATCAGGATAGCACTTGTACGTGCTTAAAGGGTTTTTAGAAGTGTGAAATGTTTGCGTTGACTTGTGATGGTTGCCATTTCATCCAGCTGTCAGATTTATAAATAAGATACCTATTTTCACCCATCTCTCTAGGAAAGAAAAATAGTCAAGTAGCTTGCTGGGTCTGAGACAGGGGAAGGCATAGAGTAGTGGTATGGGAAATAACTGGAAATGAATACTCTGGACCTATCTGGCATGGTTTTTTAAAAGCTTTACACATGGTTCATGATGTCAACTATAAAACTCAGCATTCCCCAGAAAATCATCACATAGTTCTACCACATAGAAACAGTATCTTAATAAATTTTACACACATTTGGGAGGTATAATTGAATTTCCTTTACCCACCTTGACTTATGTAGGAGTCTTTTCCCTATATATTTGCTGTTACATATGCATTTTTGCATCCAGTTGTCTCTGGATCCAATAATTCACTACAGCAAAACTGTTGTAGAAGCAGAGGACAGGACTCCATTCCTTCTTCCTCTATCTCTCCACCTCAGCCCCTCTTGGCTTCCAAGTCTCCATTATGTGCTCAGCATGAAAACTGTGGGAGCTTTGCTTTGTTTTGTTTTGTTGTTTTCTCTTTTTCAGACACTCCAGAAAGTAGAATCAATCACCTTTGCAGCACGGTTTTGTGTGTGTGTGTGAAGTAATTTGGGAATACATGGTTCAAAGTTTAAACAGCAATGTTATTCAACTAATTGTAAGTTTATTGGTTTTTTATTAATCATTAGATGTATTTGTATGCATGAATGATTTTTATATATGCACATATGAAATTGAGATTATCAGAATAAATATATTCTGATGCTGGCATATGTGAAACCACTAAATGAAATATTTCTAAGGTCATCTTCATATCTAATTTATGGCTTCATGCCCCAATGCATATACAGTGTCGATTGAACAGAAGTGATGTGATGTTAACACAATCTGCAATGAAGCAGAGAGGTATTAATATGTTCATTAATTTTAAACAGCACTGATGTAGATAATCACTTTGAGGTGTTAAAATTACTTTCAGTTTTAGACTGTTAATGAAAAGCATACAGTATCTAACTCGGACGCCCACAGTAGACAATCAGAATGTCAGCACATTCTTAACTTAGAAGTAAAGTTATCATGGCTCTTCTTGCTGTAGGTAGTTTATTGCATATATGTGTAGTGAAATAAATGTATATGTAAAAAATATTTACTAGAAAAAACATAAAAAGAAGTCAGGTTATTATTTTTTTAGTCAGTGAGGCTGCTATGAGGCATTCTATATTGAGTGATGCAGGATAGCTTGCTCAGGGTGGAGGGGAGAGTCTAGAAGCAAAAGTTGCTTTAACTTCCCTGTGATATAGGGTCCACCAGAGGTAGGCCAGAACTCTGTCTACCTTTGTTGGCCTGGGAATTCTGTAATAGCCTTTTCCAGGGAGAAGAACAGACACTATTTGTCTTAGAGTAAAATAAAATAAAGGAGCAAATGGATGGCATTCCTAGAAGTGCCATGCTCTTTTTCACAGGGACTTGATTTCACTCAGGAAAAAGAAGCAGTTGTCCACCTTAAATCACTAAAAATATAACACAAAATCAAGCTTCTGCTTGGCTAAGCCTCCTGCTCTATACTAATACCTCTGTCTCCTGAGCGTCCGTGTCCCTCCCTGTCTCCTTCCCTGAACGTCATAGGTAATGTTTATACTAGCAGCCATAGAGAAACTCCGAAGAGATGGCAAGTGTCTACTCTACCCCTGATCCAGATAGCTGCCTCTCCCGGCCTGTCACTGGGCTCGGAGTACATGGAGCGAGGTTGCTTAGCACAGCCTTGCAGGATGCAGCTACCAGTGGCAAGGACCAATACAGCGCCTGGCTGCTAGCCCATTTCAGCAGAATTCTCCTGCCTGGGTCTCTGCCAATCATATAATAACGAATTGCTTTGGTGGAAAAGATCAAACAGTGGGGAAGGCCTCAAGAGGAAGAACACATCTGTTAAAAACTCCCATCAAAAATGTTGCAAAGTGTTTTTGTTTATGAAATAATTCAAGTCTGAAGCTGACTCAAGGACAACTTAGCAGCCTGAAGAGGAGAGGAAGGCAGACCTGAAGACTAAATCCACCAAAGATAATTTTAAAACAACGTACACACACTCACACACGCACACACACTCAAACACACGGGAACGCGCACACAGATGGGGGAGGGGGATGATATATGGGATTATAGGTAATTGTAAGTATTATCATACATAACTTCAGACTTAACTTTTTCTACGCATGTAAGAAAAAAGGACTTCAGCAATTCACAGACATGCTTTAGACACAGCACATGTGATCCTGATTTAGTGTTGTTTGTAAAGATTTTAAGTTCTTGGCTTTGGACTTGATTATAAGTAATTTAAATGAACGGAGCTAAACGTTTGTTTTCTGGCATAAGTCCTAGGAATTCTTTCTGTTAGTCAACAAACAGTATAAGTTCCAGTAATTACTGGACATTTGTATTGTCCACCCACATTCTATAAATAAAATCTACCTTAGGAAAAGGAGAAGGGGAAAGCTTGCCATTCCTCCAGGATGTTAAGGTCACAGATGAGGCTCCTGTTGCTTTAAACCTCGGTCCTCAATATTCTAATAATGGATTTCATTCTCCTAAATGAGTCCTAAGATCACTTTAGCATGGGGTTTTCAGTCTAATGACTATTAAGTAGCCCCCCCCCCCCCATAAAGAAAATCTTTAACACAAAATTTCAAATGTATATCTGCCGGAATTGTGAAATTAGAGTGAGCTTTAACACTTCCTAGCCCGGATGGCTGTTACAAACACGTAGCCAGGAAGCCTCCCGCTGCTTTTTCTTCAAATGCAAATCATTCTCCGGACCTGACAAAAGCCCAAGAAATGGGACAAAGAGTGACAGGCTTTGGACAGGAAGAGGGAGTCCCTACCACAGAGTTAAAAATAGGTTTCTTTTGCGTGGTTTGCATAGTGAGTTCTCCGGGTGGCCTAGCCGCGCAGGGCTGCCGTGTCTTCTCACACACTGTCAATGCGAACAGCAGGAAAAGCTGCAGAGGGAAGGGAACAGATCTAATAAAGATTAGCCAATGCTGATTGTAATCCCAGTCCTGGGGGCAGCGAGGTCATCCAAAATGCAAATGGGGTCCCGTCACAACCACAAGGACGGTTCTCCCACGGCACACAAAAGAGACTTGTGGCAAGACTCTCTGCAGACTTTTAATATGTAGAGACTCAAGTCCCTTTTACAAAATGGCCTTGTATTGGTACCTGCCCTGTATGCTCTGAAACATTCTAGATTATTTATACCAAACGAAATATGAATGTGTGTACATACTTGTTAGACTGCACTCTTTGGTAAGTTAAGACACACGCAATTTTTGAAAGTACTTTCTGTCTACAATTGGTTAAAGATGTAGGTATGTGACCCCATCTACTGAGGAACAGCACTGTTGTCACATCCAAACCACTTGCTGTTGCCTTGGTTGTTGGCTCTGATTTCAAGTACTCTCCCCTTAGGCTGGGGTAGAGCAAACTACAGCAAACAGGAAGGGCACAGGTGGCATTCCTGTATTCCTGTGCTTCAGAGGGTAAGTGCACAGTAGAAACTGGATGCAAGGCCTCCTGGGATTTCTCAGGGAGAGTGTTTGCAAGTCTGTAAGCCATTCTGTTCCCCAATGAGCCTCAGGCTTTATGGACCTGGGCATCTCTGTGTTTTAGCTGTGATCAAACAATGTTATCTTGAGCCCACTGGGCAGAAGTGTAATACTCAGGGAACATGTCTGCTGTGGCCTTTAGTCTGCTTTTCTCTAAACCCCACAGCAATGCACAATTTATTTATTTATTTATTTATTTATTTATTTTATTTTGTGTATGTGTGTGTGTATTTTTGTGTAGAAGGGACAGGGAATACATTCACAAGCCTTAGTAGATGCCTAATATTATAAATACTTCCAAATCATATATGTACATATATGCAAGTATATACACACATATATATATATGTATGCACACACATACATTCTGTACATGCATATCTAGGACAAATTTATAGGTGAAATACAGTAAAGGATTAACAACAGTAACTAGTAAGAGCAATTATAACAGAATATTACCAATGAAAGTTACTTAGATGAAAAAAGCTAAATTAATGACTTTCTCATTTCTGAAATTTTTCATTCATTAATTTGAACTGTGGCTGACTGGGACAAATAAAATTGTAGGTCATAAAATGTAAATCAGTCGGGCTTAGTACATGCTTCTCTCTACTCCTTCCTTGATTCTGAAGTCTCAGTGTAATGGGGTATCCTGGGCTGAATTTGCTTCAGAGACAAAAGCTTTAAGCTGAGGAAATAAGACAGGTCTGTGCTAAATGTTGCTGTATCCTGCATGTGGGCAGCATCTCATTCTACGGGAAGAATAGGCTGGCCGCATTTGCCCTTTCCACACCTCTGGGGCTATGTGCCTTCAACCTAGGTAGGTCTTGCTTCATAAAGAAGCTATAATTGTGAGCAACCTCCAAATTTCATACAGCTCTCATTGTACATTATAAGAATGTACATATTAAAAATCTTTCATTTTTAATATTCAAAGGGCCCTTGGGCTTTTACAATTCTCTCTTTTCACAAACGAGGAAGGGAGGATGAATACAGTAGCTTCAAAACATAAGTATGTAAACATTCGCATACATTTCCTAGTAAAATACCCAAAATTTTAAGGGAGGAATTCTAGAGATATATAGATTAGCCTTTTCACCAAATGCTTAAGAATTTCTATTGTGGACATACTACTGAATTTTCTTCTTCTAGTCTGTGTGCACCCGTGTGTGTGTGTGTGTGTGTGTGTGTGTGTGTGTGTGTGTGTGTACTTATGGGTATGTGAATATGCATGTGGAGGCCAAAGGTCAGGTGATCTCTCACTGAATCCAGGGCTTCCCACTTCATCCAGGCTGTCTGACAAGTGACATCCAGGAAAGATGTCTGCCATCAGCTGTGAGGGCTGCAATGAAAGTAGAAGAACATTTAGGAGATGGCGCCAGCTTGAGGAAGGCCATTAGAAGGTGGCCCTACTTCCTCTTCCGGTATAAACTGCCTGTCGCCATGCCTTCTCTACGATAATGGATTGTAGCTCCCAAAACTGTCAACAAAAATAAAACCTCCTCCTTGAAGTTGCTTCTTGTCTAATGCTTTAATTTTTAAAAAATTTTTGTAACTGATCAAATTAATCCACGTGATGGTAGTGTGGGGCCTAACTTTTAAAATAAGACCAGAAGATAAGTTTGAATGTGTGGCTTTGAAAAGATCTGTTTTCTATGAACTTTCTCTCCCCTCTCTATAAAAACATCTATAGCCTTTACATTTCCACAAATTAAAAGCAATTAACCATGCATTATTTCTTGGCAGATTGTTCAGTAGTTGAGTCTAAGAGTTGAAATAAAACTATGAAATATTCAGCTCTAAAGCCTCCTTTTAAATATTGTTTGTTTGTTTGTTTTTACATATTTTCCAGTGTTGTTCTGTGTTTAAATATTTATGGTAAGTAGACAGCCAGAAGGTGAAATAATTAGGAGACTTTTCATAGGGACACAAGGACCCCTCATTTATATAGAGCTGCAATAGGGCCAATGTGACATAAGAGCCTGTGGTCTAGATATAAAGACAAGGGTCCCCTCTCTCTGTCACACACACACACACACACACACACACACACACACACACACACACAGTGGAGGGGGATGCTCTTGCTCCTTGTCTCTGACCTTGGCAACTCTTCCTTACTTGTCTAAGAAAGTGAAAACTGCAATAAAGGATAGCAGTCTCGATTGACAGAATACTTTAAAAATGACAACAAGACAGCCAGCACCTTCTAGTTTGATGTCATCTTAGAACAGAGGAATTACTTAATCTGTGGACAGCAGTTTTCTGTTGTTGACACATAGCATAAACTTTCCCAATTCTGGAACATGTCATTGCATTTCCTGTCTTCTTTGTACCCTTTCTTTCAGACCCACAAATAACCATGTGTCCCCAGTGTTAGAATATACATGCACAAAGAACCTTTGCATCCTGGACGGACTTAAACACTCTAATGGCTTTTCGTACTGAGTCCCAACAGAGTGACCCTGTGCTCATCAGCAGCACAAGGCTGAAGGTGTGGTTTGATAATGCAACGAACGTCTCAGCCTGGGCCCATGCTACTCTGCTCTGCGAATAACAATTTTTAGGTCATTTATGACCCATAAAATGTATCCACTAAGGCTGAGTCCACAATCTTGGCGAATAATTATAGCGAAGAGCCAATTACAGTGACCACACCTTGGAAGTAGTATCTCTGAGCATTCCAGAAGATTCTCATTTTAATCAAGCTACCTACATTTGGGCAAGTGTCCAAAGTATTTGACCTTTCTCCCCTCTCCAGTTCTAACACTCACATTACCAAGGGGGAAAAAGGCAGAGTTTAATTGGGTTGATGCTTTATTCTTCAATTAATTAATTAATTTATTTATTTATTCACTTTATATACCAATTGTAGCCCCCTCTCTCTTCTCCCTGTCCCATCCCCTCTCCCTTCCCCCTCAGAAAAAGCTCTCCCCATCCCAGCAGGTTAAGTCCTTGATGTTTTATTATTAAAGTTACATTATAATGTTAATAATTCTTCTAATGTTGACCATGCGCGTATTCATATTCGACCTAAAAGAATAAACAAAGAAGATATACCTAAGCCAAGTGTTGTCTCCAGAAAGTACAGGAAAAGCAGCTTGTTGGTCAAATATTATCAACTGTCGCCCTCTGCTGGCTGAATTTGGGAACTCAGTTTCCAAAGACAGGATGTGTGTGGAAGCTGGAAGCACCGAAGCTTAGCTGAGCCTCCAGATTGTTCTTCTTATAGATTCACCATCTCAGACAAGGTGAAGCCAGGCTGAGATTCACACCTGCATCCACTAAGGAGAATTCCCATTACAGAGCAGGGGACGCAAGTCGTTCATGAGATACACCTGTCTCCTTTTAATAGGCCCAAAGAGGAGCCAGGCCCTATGGATGTAACTACCTAGTTCTACCACATGCTTTTATGAGTGTTCAGGACTACCTGAAGGTCTACAAAGAATACAGGGAATGTTAACTGACATATTCCTCTAAGGGGAGTGTCTCAAGGCTTCACCAAATATAATATTAGTTAACATACTTGGAGAACATGACTGAAATGGGTATTTAAGCCCCACAAGTCCCACAAGTATGTATTGCTAAGTCTGTTTTATAGATGTGAAGACACAATCCCAGAGAGGCTAATGGCTGCACTGTCCAGGGACGGAGCCAGCGCAGAGCCAGGACCACAACCTACTTCCAGGAGCCCTGCCTTAACTGTTTCCCGTGTTCTTTCTGCACTATCCACACAAGCTGGTCACACTGGTGCATCAGAAAGCCAGCAAGAGCCCCTCTGCCAGTTGTTTTTCTTGTCACTGTGATCAAAATGGCTAGCAGCAATAACTTCCGGGGAAATGGTTTATTTTGTCCCATGTATTAATAGAGTTTGGGCAGAACACCTTGTAGCAAGAGCCTTTCCTTGTGCTTCTTCTCTCAGGATTACCTACCATCTGCCCGCGTCATACAACTCATCAGCTTATCTATTTTTTTGTCCCTCAAATGCTTGCTAAAAGACATTTTATCTGATGAGAGAAAAGCCATTGCTTTTCTCCAATACTTCTATGTAAGAACTAACCAGTGAGGTGTCTGTTAGCATGTGGCATCCCATGCATAAGGGTGATGCTCAGGAGTTGTGGGAACTTGTTCTGAGGAGATCTTAGCAAACATCTATTCATACCACACCACGCAGCACAGCAGATGGAAACAGAGAAATTGTTCCACCCAGGTGGAGTGTAGAGAGAGCCGCTTTGCTTAATTGGGGTTAGGCACAGGATCACCGACAGTGTATGGGTGGCCACACCACCAACGTATCCTTCAGGCAATTACAGTTGCTGAGTTCACCAGGATGAAGGCCATGGCACGCCCAGAGGACAGGGGTCTACAACAGCTGGACTTGGGGACAACTTTCCCATGTGTGTCTGCGTGATGTGCCAAATGAATCAATACCCTTTATATTCTGTAATCTGCTGTACCACTCAGTGCCACTTTCCAGGAATATAAAATGTATTCTAAGAAACCTCCGTAAGCTGACTGGCAAGGTGGCACACGCCTGCAACCCAAGCAGTCTGGGAGGCAGAGGCAGATTGCTTTGAGTTGGAGGGAAGCCTGGTCTCCAAAGTGAGTACCGGACAGCCAGGGCTAAACAGAGAAATCCTGTCTGGAGAAAAGAAAGAGAGAGAGAGAGAGAGAGAGAGAGAGAGAGAGAGAGAGAGAGAGAGAGAGCTCTTGACTATGCCACTAGCACTCAGTGGGATGATGTAAAATGGCTACCATGAGCAAAAGCCGAGCCTGAGCCACAAAATGAGCTCCAGCCCAGCCTCAACTACAGGGTCAGAGCCTGTCTCAAAAGCAAAAGAAAGAAAGAACCAAAATTGACTCCACCACCATGTCTGCATTTATTTCCACGGGCCCACGTTCTGCAAACCGTCTTCTTCAAGCTCTTCCAGTTTCCTTCAGAGGTCCATTCTCCACGTGGACCTCACCACTGTTGTCGGAGGGGATCTCTGAGGTCAAATTTCAAAGCAGAGTTTGGAGCTCAGGATGTTTATTAAGGAGCCGCATCAGTGGGTGTCAGTGAGCCAAGGAGGCCTCATCCACCCAGCATGGAGCTCTGGATTAGCCTTGGGACCGGGCCCCAGTGTGTCAGTATGTCCAGGTGTCTGTATGCTGGGCTCTCAGCCCATGTGATTCCCCAAAGGCATGAGACCTCAATGCAACGAATCCTAAATGAGATAATCAAGCCACTTATTTATTCCTGGGAGTTGGGATGTCAGATCTTCCTTGACGGCAGTGGTTCTCAACTTTCCTAATGTTGCAACCCTTTAATACAGTTCCTCATGTTGTAGTGACAGCCCCCAAACGTAGCATTTCATTGCCACTGTTAGGAATAGTAATATAAATATCTGACATGCAGAATATCTGATATGTGAGCCCCAAAGTGGTCGAGATCCACAGGTTGACAAGCTTTGCTTGATGTGATGTGGACATCTGGGTCTCTCTGTCACACTAAACCTGTCTGGAAACACACAGAGTACCGTGCCTCCCTCCAGTCTATTCCAGCTGTGCTTCCCTGGAACCAGAGGCCCAGCTGTTTACTGATGTATATGCTTTCTAGAAAGTACATTATCAAAATGTAGAACAGCTGCCTCCCCCATGACTCTGAGGAGACGACCAGAGAAGAATCATACAACAGGACCCATCCAACCTGCTCAGGTGCTCCTCAAGCTCCTTGAGCAAGTGGGATGAAAATGTAGCCTGTTTGAATTCTTCAGGAAGTAGAGAGGAATTGCTGGCTCTCCCTTACCTCAGAAGCTAACCTGTGACTTTATACACACACCAGGATGGATCATCCCAGAAGCAGCCCCACACAGAAAAATCAATGCATGAAAATATTGTTGGGAGAATTTTACCTGAAAGATGAAGAGAAGAAGCAAGAGGGAAAGTCTTCGTTCAAAATATAAGTGCAAATATCCATCAAAGAAGATGGAAGAGAAAGGAGGATGAACTTCTGAACACACCATAGCTGTGAAACGGAGCTGGCCATGTCAATGGATGGTCCATTAAACAGATGTGATTTGGGTGACTGCACTCAGACCTCAGTTTTCTTATTCGGCCTTATCACTGCCTGGAAAAGCTCTGGGAGGATCAAGGCACAGAGGCCACTGTGGATCAAAAGCAACAAAGGCATCCTAAGAGCTTAGCCTCCTCAGGGAGGACTCTGTTCCCATGGTGATCTAAACGATGTACTCTCAGGACTATTACCACTGTAAGCTTACCTTGAAGCATTGAATCCTCAAATATATGAACACACACACACACACACACCATTGACTAGATGGTTATAAACAGGTATGTTATATCTGACACCTTTGGAAAGGCAGAGAAATACAAGATAAATGTGCCTCCACACCTTCCATCTGATGAGGATCTACTTCTTGAATACATATTTGAAGATTTTCATTCTCTTCCTGTAGCAGAGAGGAGATAGGGCAATAAATAATGGGAAACTCACTCTCTCCTGTCTGTTTAAGGCTACCATCCCATTTATGTGAGTTATACACCCACAATTTAATTATTTCCCAGAGACCCCACCTTCTCATTTCATCACATCAAGTTGGGATTTCAGCATAGAATATTGTGGAGATACAACCATCTTGAGTACAGCAACAGTGAATTTAAAATGACACATATGCATGTAAATGCTCTCCCTTTCTCCTTCATACTCACTTTATTCCTAATCCCAAGCATGTGACTTTTCTATTGCTGTGATAAACTCCATGACCAAAAACAACTTGGTGAGGGAAAGGTTTATCTGCCTTACATATGCCAGGCCACAGTCCAAGGGAAGGCAAGGCAGGAATTGAAGAAGCGTGGAAGAATGCTGCTTACTTGCTCCTCATGGCTTGCTTGCACATCCTGCTTTCTTATACCACCCATGACTGCCCAGGGGTGTCAGTAACCACAGTGGTCTGGGCCCTCTGGCATTAGTCATTAAAGAAGCAATGCCTCACATACTTGCTTACAGACCATGTAATGGAGGGATTTTTTTCAACTAACCTTCTCTTACCTCAGTTTGTGTCAAGTTGACATTAAAAAAATCACCTGTACGATGAACCAAGGAAAACAAAAGTTTCTAGTCACACCACACCGCCTCTCCAAACTCCTTTCTGCTGTGGCTGAATCAACACTCCACAAAGAGAGACAGTTTCTAGACTCCTAGATGTATTTAAGCCTTTCTAACCATAAAATGTCTCATGAACACACAGCATCCCCTCAATTATGTAAAATTACTCAAATGCTCTCTATATAATATATATGTATATATATCATATATTATATATATTTGAGTAATATTATATAAGGGTTATATATTATATATGGATAATATATATGTTTTCTAATTATTTTGATAGTTTTGCATAGTGTTTTTGGTTCTTTTATATATTTGTTTGTTTTCGCTTTCATTTTCTGTAAAAGCAACATCGGCAGCCACGAGAGCACAATGATGCGTGAAAAACTCCTATCTTCCATCTTTGGCTTGTTCCTGAGGGAACAATATCTAAGCTTCATAGTCTGAAGCAAGTGTTCAGTCCAGGTCTGTTCTACTTTTCACAACGTCCCATTCAACACTGTAACCTCTATGCTTTTGTGGCTGGTTCTTGAGCCATCAATGAGAATGTAGCTCTTGATGATGTAGAAATTCTCCAAGACATCACCTTTTTGTTAGTAAAGCAATAGCAAATCTTCTTCTAAAAGATGGTGCAGGAATTCAAAATGCCAATTGGCAACATTTTTTAAAGTGTTTCAAAGGAGGAAGGTTGGAGCATGCCTTCATTGGTTCTTGGTATCTATACTCAAGTGTTTTAAGCAACTGAGACTGGACAATAACTATTCCAGCCTAAGACCAAGGACTTTAAAAGTGAGTGCAGGTATGAAAATGTATGCTGACTGAGACGTTCTTCCAGACTGCCTTTCTCTGTTCTGTGACGACTTTGCCCATGTATCTCCCAGTACCACTTTCACGCCCCCTTCCCAGTAGTTACATCTTGTGTTTATTTCTCCACTTACTTCTTTTTAATACCTGGCGGCAGCAGCATTCATCACTCTCAGGTTTGTCACTCACTCTCTCAGGGATACAAGAACTATAGCTGGCCGAATGGACGACAGGCACAGCACTGCTCCTGGAGGTTCGCTCCTCTCCAGACTTCCACATCCTCTTCTCTTATGACTACATCCCTAAAGCAACAGTCCTCATGGTACCGTTTCCCCTTGCATGGATTGTTTTTTTCTCACTGTCAATAATTTGGACTCGTCTGTAGCATTCAAAACCTTCGCATGTCATGAGCGGTAATTTTATTCTGTTAGAAATCTGATTTTTAAAATATTCCAAACAAAATACCACAAAATATTTTAACAGGAATCATTCTAGAGAAATTATCCAGCTTATGGAAGAAGTTTTGTGGAAGAGGAATTTGAGTTGAGCCTTGATACTTTCTGAGAAACTCGGGTGAGGGAGAAGCTGGGAGTCACACTCTGCTTCTGATTTGCAGTCCCTGAAGAATACCACTACCTGCCACTGGAAATTATTACAGTAAACATTCACTCATTAACCTGCTTATTAATGTAATTCAATACAAGCTGTGAGGACAGTAAGTCACAACTTAAGAGAGTTGATTCTTTGAAGCTACTGTTGCATATCACATTATGTATGAATAATCTCCAAAATCTGAGGGTTCGCTGCATTTCCTGACTGACTTTGGACATGGGTGAAAAAGGTAGTCCTCTGTTTGCCTGAAGTCATATTTTCTGAAAGTAGAGTCTGAGCCTTGAAATTGAGAAAAAAAAATATTTTCAAAGTCCAGAAACAAAAAAAAACATTGGTTCAAAAACCATTTATTATTCTGAGTATAACGATAAAACATGACACTTTCACCTGGCTTATGAATCATCCTTTTGCCAGTGTATCCACTCTGAATATCCTTACCCATTCATGGGTAGTCACTTCAATTATCAAACCAACTGTGGAGGTGATTGTGTTTAAGTAACTTTTACTTTTTAGTGATAGTCTCAATACATAAATGGAACAATGATGGTAAATTGGGGAAGTCAAAGAGAAACTAGAAAAGCCTTCCTCTGTGTAAAAACAGGCCTGGTACAAAGTGATAGAAAGAAAAATAATGTCCTATGCTAATGGAGCTAAGGCCCATAGTAAATTATTATCTACATTTTTTATCTTACTGTGGCTAATGTATAAATTAAAACTTGTCAGTAGGTACATATGCAACTCCCACATGAATATACTATAAATGCAATAGTACCTATGGCTTCAGGCTCACTTTGGGATCTTGAGATATACTATTAGTATTTACTGAGGAAGTGTCTCAGGATACTCAGCAATAGGGGAGCTGATGTAAGAGCTGGAGTTAAGAAAATTTGTGGCCGGTCTTTTCTGGAGAGCTGATGATGCTTATGCACCAAGGAGTTGGTCTCCTATGTTACAAGGCAAAGGGCTGATCTTCTGGACTTCTTGTCTTGACTTTCCTTGCAGACAGCTCAGAAAGAAGGCAGCTGTGAGGAATCAAGAGGCAACGTCCTCCAAATCTGAGGCAGAATTATAGACCCTGGCAATTGTGGTTGTGTCATAGCTGGACACTAACAATGTACACCACTATGTATTTGAGGGCATCCGTCTCCCTCTAAGTTACTTCCCACCATAGTTATAAACTTGGCCAGGATAAGCTAAATGTAGACTAAGCGTATTTATTCATGTTTGAATGAATAACAATAAGTCATACAAATACCAACGCATTCTTATACAAACTGCCCCACTTAACTAGTTTCATTTTTGAAAGTTTGGATTGTTACATCATGTTCCTTTTTCAAAACTACATACATTTTTTTTTCTTACACTCCAGTGTGTTATTGGAAATGCAGAGGAGCTGAGAGTTATAAAGGAATGCCAAAGCACGTGTGATTGCAGGAAGGTGGGGAAGAAAGCGGCACAACTCAATGTTGCAGTGATCATAACTGCAGCACACAGTTCATAGAAGCCCCTGAAATAGCCAAATAGTTAGATTATTGTCCTAAGGGTAACAAATAACAGTATGTTAACAAATACGGACAACAATGATTTATCCACTTGAAATTCTGCAGGCCAGAACATTGACATTACAATGGCATCTGTGCTGTCTTGGAAATCCCTTGCTTGCCTCCAGCTTTTGTTGGGCACTGTGGATCCTGGCTATGACAACACTGCTCCCTGATGACTTCTCATAGTCTTCTGTATGATCCTATATCCCATTATCTCTCTCTTATCATGAATTCGGTGGCAGTTTTCAAGGCTTATTCAGAGAATGCAGGATAATCCTATCTCAATGTTTTTGAATTATATCTGCAAAAACATATTTTCCAAATTAAGCAACATTTATAAGTCCATGGAATAAAGACATATTACTTATGAGCAATTGTTGATGTACTGTAATTGGAATGTATAGGCTATCTTAAGTCAAGAGAACATTACGATCAAATTTATATTTAAGGGAAAATAAGAACTTTGCAGCCTTATAGGAATGGATTAAACAGTTAATTCTGAAGATAAGGAAACCTTATTAATTCTTGGTTAACATTTCAAATGATTAATGTTTATAGGATGCACACCACACACACACACACACACACACACACACACACACACATACACACACACACACAAACACATTGGTGATTGGTAAGGCATGAAGTGGTCAAAAATATGTTTCAGAAATGAAAGGAAGATTACATGTATCTGGAAGACTCCAATATCTAAGGTTCTAGATAGTATATCTGCATGGGTAGGCACACTCGTTGAGGTGGTCATATCTGGTGGAAGAACAGGCTTGCTAAAACAAGTGATGTGGGTTTCGTTGTGGCTGAAGTGCAGAAGATAGATAGATCCAGAGGAATGTAATCCAGTGTAGTTGTAATAGATCTCTCCAGAAGATGGCTCTCATACCATTTCTTTGCTTTCTATTTCTATCTTGTTTGGGAAAAGTCATTAGAAGTTTACCATGATATAATACACTGATAGAAAAATACAGGGTATTATTAATATACAATCATAATATCTCTTTTTTTATTATTAATTTATTCTTGTTACATCTCTATGGTTATCCCATCACTTGTATCCTCCCATTCTCCCCTCCCTCCCATTTTCCCCTTATTCCCCTCCCCTATGACTGTTCCTCAGAGGGATTACCTCACTCTGTATATGCTCATAGGGTATCAAGTCTCTTCTCGGTGACCTACTGTCCTTCCTCTGAGTGCCACTAGGTCTCCCCCGCCAGGGGACATAGTCCAATGTGAGGCACCAGAGTGCTTGAGAAAGTCAAATCCCTCTCTCCACTCAAGTGTGGAGACTGTCCTGTCCATGGGCTAGATCAGGGTAGGGGTTTAAATTTTACCGCCTGTATTGTCCTTGGCTAGTGCCTTAGTTTGAGTGGGACCCCTTGACTCAAATCTGCCTATCATAATGTTATACTTGTAGGTTTCTAGGGCCCACTGGATCCTTCTACATTGCTATTCTCCCATTGTTCTCTCATCTAGAGTCCCAATAGGATGTCCTCCCCTCGGTCCCAGTTTCCTGGTAAGGGAAGGTTTCGTAGGACATGCCCATTGGGCTAGTATGCAGATATAAGTGAGTATATACCATTTGAGTCTTTCTGCTTCTGGGTTAACTCACTCATTATGATCATCTCTAGCTCAGTCCATTTATCCACAAATTTTGGGATTCCTTGTTTTTAATAGCTGAGTAGTATTCCATAGTGTATATGTACCATAGTTTCTTTATCCATTCTTCTACTGAGGGACATTTAGACTGTTTCCATGATCTGGCTATTATGAATAAGGCTGCTATGAACATGGTTGAGCAAATTTTCTTGTTGTGTGCTGGTGCATCTTCTGGGTATGTTCCAAGGAGTGGAATAGCTGGGTCTTGAGGAAGCCCTATTCCCAGTTTCCTGAGATAGCACCAGATAGATTTCCAAAGTGGTTGTACTAGTTTGCATTCCCACCAGCAATGAAGGAGTGTTCCTCTCTCCCCACATCCTCTCCAGCATGTGGTGTCGCTTGAGTTTTTGATCTTAGCCATTCTGATGGGTGTAAGATGGAATCTCAGAGTTGTTTTGATTTGCATTTCCCTGATAACTAAGGAGGTTGAGCCTTTCTTTAAGTGTTTCTCAGCCATTTGATATTCTTCTGTTGAGAATTCTCTGTTTAGTTCCAAGCCCCATTTCTCAATTGGGTTATTTGGTTTGGTGGTGTTTAATTTCTTGAGTTCTTTATATATTTTGGATATTAGACCTTTGTCAGATGTAGGGTTGGTGAAGATCTTTTCCCAGTCTGTAGGCTGTCACTTTGTTCTCTTGACAGTGTCTCTAGCCTTACAGAAGCTTCTCAGCCTCATGAGGTCCCATTTATTAATTGTTGACATTAAGGGCTGGGCTGTTGGTGTTCTGTTCAGGAAGTTGTCTCCTGTGCCAATATGTTCCAGGCTCTTCCCCACTTTTTCTTCTAACTGACTTAATGTCTCTGGTTTTATGTTGAGGTCTTTAATCCACTTGGATTTGAGTTTTGTGCAAGGTGACAAATATGGGTCCAGTTGCATTTTTTTACACATACACATCCAGTTAGACCAGCACCATTTGTTGAAGATGCTATCCTTTTTCCATTGAATGGATTTGGCTTCTTTGTCAAAAATCAAGTGACCATTTGTGTGTGGATTCATATCTGGGTCT
Organism: Acomys percivali; assembly: GCA_907169655.1. Lineage (NCBI taxonomy): Eukaryota > Metazoa > Chordata > Mammalia > Rodentia > Muridae > Acomys > Acomys percivali. The sequence continues at coordinate 11,397,245 of OU015742.1, read as the reverse complement.
TCAGTTCAATTCCACTGATCAACCAGCCTGTTGCTGTGCGAGTACCATGCTGTTTTAATTACAATTGCTTTATAGTACAATTTGAAATCAGGTATGGAGATTCCTCCACAGCACCTTTTATTGTACAAGATCGTTTTTGCTATTCTGGGTTTTTTGTTTTTTCATATGAAGTTCAGAATTGAATTTTCAATGTCTTTAAAAAATTGTGTAGGTATTTTGATAGGGATTGCATTGATTCTGTAGATTGCTTTTGGTAGGATGGCCATTTTTACTATGTTAATTTTCCCTATCCATGAGCAAGGAAGATCCTTCGATCTTCTCGTGTCATCTTCAATCTCCTTCTTCAGAGTTTTGAAAGTTTTTTCAAACAAGTCCTTCACTTGCTTAGTTAAAGTAACTCCTAGATATTTTATATTGCTTGTGGCTAATGTGAAGGGTATGGCTTTCCTAATATCTTCCTCTGCAAGCTTGTCATTTGTGTATAGGAAGGCTACAGACTTTTTGACTTAATTTTGTATCCAGCCAAATTGCTGAAAGTATTTATCAGCTGTAGGAGTTCTCTGGTGGAATTTTGAGAGTCACTTATGTACACTATCATATCATCTGCAAATAGAGATAGTTTGACTTCCTCCTTTCCCATTTGGATACCCTTGATCTCCTTTTGTTGTCTTATTGCTCTGGCTAGAACTTCGAGTACTATATTGAAGAGATATGGAGAGAGTGGGCAGCCTTGCCTTGTTCCTGATTTTAGAGGAATTTCCTTGAGTATCTCACCATTTACTTTGATTTTGGCTATTGGCTTGCTGTATATAGCCTTTATTATGTTGAGGAAAGTGCCTTGTATCCCCGATCTCTCTAAAACTTTAAACATGAATAGTTGTTGGATTTTATCAAATGCTTTCTCTGCATCTGAAGTGATGATCATGTGGTTTTTTATTTTCAGTTTGTTTATATGGTGGATTACATTGATGGATTTCCATATATTAAACCATCCCTGCATGCCTGGAATGAAGCCTACTTGGTCATGATGAATGATATTCTTTATGTGTTCTTGTATTCATTTTGCAAGAATTTTATTTAGTATTTTTGCATTGATGTTCATAAGAGAAATTGGTCTGAAATTCTCTTTCTTTGTTGAGTCTTTGTGATGTTTAGGTATCAATGTGACTATGGCCTCATAGAATGAATTTGGTAATGTTCCATCCAATTCTATATTTTGGAGTAGCTTGAAGAGTATCGGTATTAGCTCGCCTTTGAAGGTCTGGTAGAATTCTGCACTGAAACCATCTGGCCCTGGGCTTTTTTTTGGTTGGGAGACTATCAATGATTACACCCACGTATTCTAATGTAGTCGTTCTTTCCAGTCCTGCATCACTGGGGCATAATAGCATTGTATCTGGAAACCAGAATTTTATATTAAATGAGCAGGGAAGAAGGGTATAATTTCTTCTATGTATCATGGTTGTATAATAGCTGTCAGCCTACTTATGATTTCTGGATGCATTCACTTGAGATATGTCAATAAGATAAGCAAGAGGATCTGTATAAGACACACTCTTGCACATCACCAATGCCATCTAAAAATGTTTTTAGAAAGGCTTATTCCATAATATTCTTCTAAATAAATTGGAGAACTTGACATGTATTTGGGAGAGAACAAGAGAAGCAACATAAAGCAAAATGCCCTCAGCTTTCTTCCTGACAGTATCAATTGAGGAAAAGATGTATGTAGGATAAAGGCCACGTCTATTACTATTAACATTCCATTTGCAAACAAGGCTTATGTGTGAATAATCATATTTTGTAGCATTTCCATGAAGTTAAGCCTTGATGCAAGCTCAAATCTCGCAGGCAGTTCGGTCTGGAAATAGGTTCTCTTGAAAACATTTGCAGTGTGTGCCTTTTCCCAAATGTAGTGTGATTCTTTGAAATCCCAGAGCCTGTGGATTTTCCATGGGGTACTTCCCTGGGCATTGGGCCACTTTAAATGTTCATACAGGGGCAGAAGTCTCCAGAGAAGTGACAGTGAGAGAATCCCAGCTTCCTAGGCCCTAGAGCACCTTTGAGGAGTACTATGACGCGTCGCTTTTGAGGGCATCTACTCATCATTTTCATTCTGTTTGCCCTGCTTCTCTGATCCCCTTCTGCCTTCTCCTATATAGGATGGCTTCGGCATAACTTCAGTCTCAGCATTTCCCTCCATGGAACCTAACCCAACCCAGAGCTCTAGAACAGATGCAGTTGCGCCATATCCTGTTTCCCGTTGGCACCTGTAAGCAGCTCTTAGTTTTACTGCTAAGTCTTCCAGTTCCAAACCTCCAGATGTCATTTCTAAGCTGGCAAGATGTCCTGCCTTTCAAGTTGAGTACATTCTCTTTTGGAAGTCATGAAAGCGTCACAGATGGCCTCATGATATAAATAATTAGTGACAAAGACAATTATTGCTCATCTGCGATGAATCAAAGTTCTTTTATTTAGTGCACAACAAGCTGGACATAGTCATTACATTGCCCTGGGGGCTGAACAGCCACACAGTTTAGAAGGTTGTACTGTATTTTATTTTCTTTTGCCTCCTGGGGTCATGTGCTAAATATTTATACGCAATGTCTCTGTTCATGTGATCTCACACTATCAGTTTTCATGTTGATATTTTTCATGGCAGTTGGTCACAGGCTCTGCTGTACAAACTACAGGTTTCAGTTGTCAGAGATTCCCTTTTCAGTGCTTTACAATACCCTTCAAAAAGAGAGACTGCTCTTCTGGTGATTTAAGTAAGATACCCAGAAATGCAAAGCAAGCACTTTACCAACCTCTCTGGGAGGCAGAGGACCTCTTGCTGGTTTTAGTCTGTTTTTTGGCAATCTCTATTTCATCTTCTTCTCTGGTCTTTATTGATTAAAGCTGGGATATTCTTTATCCCTCCTCATCAATTTGGCTTCAGGAATTTATCTATATAAAAATTCTCATATAAGCTCGTCAACAGACAGCACAGTGAGGAAGAAGTTGGAAATCCTCAGTGATGATCTATCTCCATCTTAATTGCTTCTTGGCTTTGACCAAGTGTGTAAATTTTAACTTTTTAATCAAGTATTTTCTAAAATGAAATCTGACATCATGATTTCCAAATTTTCGTTTAGGTGCAAAATTACATGACTATGTTTCAGGTAGAATTCATTAGGACACACATGTATGCCTTTAAAAAATCAATAATTAGAATTTCATGGATGGTTATCAATGTGTTATACTTGAATCAATGATACTACATTAATCCAGGACTTATAGGAAACTTAAAATATTGGTCCTATCTAGAGAAACTGACACAAAACTTCTGAGGCTAAGGATCATTGATCTCATTTTTATTTAAGTTTGAGACTTGGTGAATCATTAAAAGCAACAACAGCAAAATAAAATTTAAAAACACCAAGTCAAGAACCATCAAGATATTACAAAAGACTCTATTTTACTAGACAAGAGTTGCTTGCTGTCAAAATTAGTAAAAAATGGTTTCACAGTTGACTTTGCAGGTGATTTTGATTAACAGATCTAGGAGAACTTTCAGGAATCTGCACTTTAAAAAAGACCAGTTTGAGGACAGTACCTGAGCTGCTATTCTGCCCTTCCAGGATGTGGCATGATGGGAGAGTAAAAGAACTAACCAATGGAGGAAAAGAAGAATAACTGGGGTTAATGAGGAGATAGATAAAGCAAGAAATAGAGCTGAAGAGCCTGTCTACTATGAAACAAAAACAACTGAGTAGCCCTACTTATTGCTAGAATATAAATCTTACTGGAAGAACTTAAAGACAGTTCTTGAGAAGAGATATTGTGTACTTTCTAACTACATTGCTACCAGTGGAGAGCAGAGACAAGGAAATAGCATAGCTTCATTTCCTACTTGTTAATGGAGCCAAGGGCAAACTATATAAAGTGCATCTAATAGCTACATTTGCAAAACCACAAGGTGCTCTGACCTAGCATTGTCTCCAGAAAGCAAGCCGTGTCTTCAAAAAGCTATTGGAAATGCAGTAGGTTCAAGTTCCAAAGCAGATATCCTGGCTGACTCATCCCTGCTGTTCTGCCATCTTATAGTAGAAGCATCATGACACAGTTATAATTGGAAAAGAGGACTTGGAATTTTTATAAGAACTTGTCTAAATACAAAGGCTGTGACAGTTTCAGATATGTCCATCAACAGGACTCCTTTCAAAATGTGGAGGCTGGTTGCCTTTCAGAATTTCCAGGCTCAGATAATTCCCCAGAGGAGAGAAGTGGTCGAAGTAAGATTGTGTGCTAAAGTGAGGTCAGAGGTCATAGGAAGCATTCTGCCTCTGCCTTGTCTTTTATCTAGCTTCTCTCTCTCTCTCTCTCTCTCTCTCTCTCTCTCTCTCTCTCTCTCTCTCTCTCTCCACTCTATCTCTATCATCTATCTCTATCTCTCTTAATTATTTTAATTTTCTGGGAACTTCATAAGTCAGCACTGCATTTCCATAACTCCTTCTCTTTCCAACCTCTTCCACGTTCCTTCCCAAATTCATGATCTCTCCTTTAATTACTATTGTTACACACGCATGCACACAAACACACACGCACACACATACATACACACCAACACACACACACAAACACACTCATAGCCACCAAATTCATTTTAGCTTTGTTCCTATGTACATGTGTCCAGACCTGACCATTTGGGATTGGACAATATACATGGGAGTTCATCACTGGAGGAAATTGAGTCTCAACTTCTTTTTCTTTTCTTTTCTTAACAGCAAATACTTTCTTTTGTTGATATTAATTTTTTGAGTTAGCATACAAAGTAACAGGTTTCACTATGGCAGTTTTCATTATTTTTTATTAAATATTTTTGACATATACATTTATATCAGTACACATATATTTCTAATCAACAATTGATCGCCTGTAGCTCTTAATAGTGGTGATATGATGTGTAATTTCCCCTGTTCACTTTAGCTTGTCAACTGGCATTATTGTTATGCTGATCTTGTTCAGGCAATCATATTATTGAGAGTTATAGGTTACCTAATTGGATATAATATGTCTTTAACTATTCTGGCAGATGTCAGTAATGCTGTGAGAACACTCAAACAGTCTGCAGATAGTAGCAAAACTGAGGAGACCTCCTGCCAATTAGGAGCCTTACCATGCCTACCATAGAAATGGTCAATTCTCTAGAGATGACAAAAACCAAATATTCAGATGAGAGAATGTATATGTATTCTGTGAATGCCAGCCATTTGGCTCTGGAAACACTAGGGATTATGGGGGGGGTCACAAGTACTCCCAATTGAAGGACACTATGGCTGTTTCACAGGATGGGTTTAGGAAACATCCGGATACAGGCAGCACTTGGCCCCATTTTGAGGCAACCCAATAGAATGCATGGCATTGTTGTACAAACCTTACTTATCTTCCCATGTACAGCAAGTTCACAGTACAAGACAGAGACTAAAACAAGCCCAGTTTAGCACACGAGAAGACAGAGAAGATCTATAGAAACACAGGAGCTTATGGCACCTGCTGTTCCACTACCACTTCCTTGTCAAGCAGATGACATGGCAGTGTTTTACCTGTGATCAGAGACCAGTTCATACAACTCCATCTCTCTGAATGCAGAAGAGCCTCAAGTGAGGGGAGACATCTATGAGCAATGAGGAAACCTTCAGGGATTCAGAGTGAAGATGACATTTTTGATGGATAACAACTTTTCTATTAATTTTGTTTTGAGATACATCAAGCTTGACACCAAACTCTCGACACGCTTGCCTCCACCTCCCTGATTTTAGACTCCACCATGCCCAGATTAACTGTTGTTTTGAATGTAGCAATCAAAGACGTCAGCACAGTAATTCAGAAGGTGTAAGAGTGTTCTAGGCAATGTGATCCCCGCATCTGCTGGGTGGCTACGCAAGCCGTATGGATGGTGACTCCTTGAAAGGATCCTCTTTGGGAACAATATATTCTACTTCAGCTGGATCACAGTTCCCAGTGTCAACGTATATTAAAGACACTAAGAGTTTGTTTGTTGGTCATGACATCAGCTCAATATGCTTGTCCACATCATCTGTACTGAGAATATGAAACTTCTATCTTTACCATTACAAAGTATTGTGGCACCAGGAAATTTGGTAAGCTACATGCTGGCTTTTAACCCCTGAAGTGACACATATTCTATTGGCTATACTAGATGCCATGTAGATACCTGTCCTGAGGAGAAGAAAGTGACTGCCTTTCAATATTCCCCAGAAGAGGAGAAAACATAAAACAGAATAAATATTTCCTAATACTGATGTCTATATAATGTAGAAAAGTAGGATGCTCTAGTCTTTATCTCTTCTTGGCTAGAAATGATGTCTCAAAACTCATATTCATAAATGGTACCTCCTGGACAACAGGGTGAATGTCTACATTTTCCCTATTATAGGATGGAAAATCAGAGATATGAAGATATGTATACATTTTGCCCTTTGTCCAGAGGCAACCCACATAAAACCAGATTTATTGCTTATACACTTCCTTAGATACTTTCAAAACACTGAATGGAAGTTTTCCTGTCAGTTTATACAATTATTACAAGTAGCACAGTGTTCTTATGGCTGATGGATAGTTCAGGAACCAATGCTCAGGATGTTCTCCCTCCACTAGCTTCTATAAAGTGTTATTTTGCCTGAATTTTTCTACAGTATGGCTCAGCCTATAGTGATGACTCAGGCTCCTCTTCTCTTCCATGTGAGGACCAGTTGAATACACAGAACACGGCTCCAATCTGCTTCTGTACACATTAGATTTTATAAAGGGATATTCACAAAACAGATGCCTACAGTAGTTCAGAAATGAATCTATCTGGGATTAAAATGCAATGTTTGTGTTGTTGTAACTGGAAAGCCCATATTTTGTGGGCACCCATAACAATCTATCATGTCTATCTCATGTCTTACCAATATTTTCTTCATATCTCAATTTGTGAGACTCTTTCTCAGTGTGAGTTCCCAAATATGGTTAGAAATAAGACTTTTTTATTGATAGGATGTCTTTGAAAATGTCTTCTCCCCTCAAAGCTCATGTGGAATTCCCCATTCTTTCTCCATTTTCCCAATCATTTTCCATTTTCAACTGTACTCATTTTAATTCATTCACAGAATAGTAGGCAATAACAATTAACGCTATGCATTTCCATAATTAATAGTACTTTCTAGGAATAGTCACTCTCATATGCTTTTCGTTGTTTCTCACTAGTGGAAATAATGGTATTTTTTGGTAAAATGCTAACAATAGAGTGTAGTTTTTAAACATTCCAATGAGCATCTGATTTTAATGGCTGGCAGAGATCATATTATTGAAGGTAGAGATGTTTGAAGGTTAAAAAAAAAAAAACACTTTTGAAAGAAAAACAGATTTCTGCATTTAAAACCTGGCTCTAACAATTATAAGTCACAAGAGCCAAGAAGCAAACCACAGCCTTTATGCTGTAAGATGCACTATAGAGAGGAGTTCATAGGAAGCAAAAAGTAATCCTCAATGCCATGGACATTGATGGGGGATGAATGAGCACCTGCTGTAAGGAAGTGGAAGAGCCAAGTCACAAGACCTTCTTTCACCAATGGAGAAGTGGCCTGGAAGAGATAAGTGTTCAGAGTATGTTGGGATGCTGCTGGTTCCAGCCCAATCTGACCACTCTCAGGATTCCCTGAGGCCACCTTTTCATAGAGAATCTCTTTCATAATCCAGGAACTGACTTTCTTGGGATGTCTACTTTCCTCTGTCTGCTGGTGCTGCCAAGAAACCTTTTTCAGCTAGTCGTTACTCAGTTCTAGGTGCAAAGGTTCTATGTTCTCCATGTCTTCCCTTCCAGGTGAATGATGTCTGGGATGTTTGTCACTTTCCACAGCAACTCCTGGGAACACACTGATCCTGGACATCAGATGGGCCCAGGTCAGTTTGTAGCTCTCTTTTCTCAGCACCCTGCCTTCACTTCTTCATAGGGACAGCTCAAAGTTTTATGGGGCCAAATATTAACTTCATGTTCCCATAACTATATTTTCTTAATATACCCAATATCCTTAGAAAGCTTAATCTTGCCCAATCCAAGTAAATTCAGTCACTTTTGTTTTATACATTACGTTAGGCTTCTCCCCTCTCTCTAAACATCCCTATTCTGAATTTAGGTGATGAGAGAGTGAGTAGAAAAATGGGGTGGTTGAGTGTCCTCTGTGTATCTAGACAGAACGAATTAGAGAATTATTATGTAGGGGTTTGGCTACAAATAAATTGATGCTTCCGTGCTTCTCAAATGGGCACAAGAAAGAGAGTACTGACAAAGCCGTGGTGGCCAGAAGAACTCACCCTTAACCTTGGGAAAACCCTGAGCCTCTACTAGTTCTATTCCATAACAATAACAGAGTTTTCCTGTCAACATCTGCCCATCACATGCATTCCTCTCTCTAATCCTGATGCTTCGCTACCTTGAATAAGAATGCTTGTTTTAAATTAGAAAGAGCTTTAATTTATGAAAACATACTTCTCTGATGCTGGCTGAAACTGCATAAAAGATAATATCATGTATTTGCATAAAACACTCCCTTCTCTTTTTCTTTATGAGATCTCTTGCTCATCTTCAGGTGAAAAAAAATTGATTACTTTTTTATTGGTGTGGAAAATAGAAAGAGAGACATGTTTTCTGCGCTGTCAGGTTTCAGAGCTCTTGGTTATGTCAGTTAGTCACAGAAACACATCTTCAACTATTTTCATGAATATTTACACCCACAAAACAGAAAGTGAAAGCCAAGGAAGTGACTTCCTAGACCAAGGTCAAATGAATTAACTGACAACAAAGCATTCAATAGCAAAATCCCATTTGATTCTTGACTTTAGTGCATATTTTACATGGATCCCGTTTCATAGTATTTGTGGGAACTTGGGGAAGAGTTACAAGAAAAAGCTGGACAGTTCCCAGAATCTGGAATTGGGATATTGGAAGGATTCTGAATACCACATCTCAGTAGCTGTTCGTCTATCAGGAACCTTTCAGAAGGCAAAGCTGATCTTGATTTAAACTGACTCGAATGGTCTAGTTTCTGCTTTAAGGAGTATATGATAAAGAATAAATTGAGGAGGTCTGAAGAGATAGGTCAGTGGGTAAAAGTGCTTGCTATATGTCCATGAAGACCTGAGTTCAGACCCCAGTACCCACATAAAAACCTCAACCAGCATCTGCATATCTACAACCCTAATACCAGTACCATGTTAATGGGGAAAGGTGTTGGAAACAGAATGCTTGCTAGTGCCAGCTTGGCCAGCGAAAGTTCCTGTGTCTTGAGTCCAAGAAATGATATAGGAGAATACCCACTACACACACAAACACACACGCAACACACAGGGCGATGGGGAAAACAATAAATAAATAAAATAAATAATACATGGATGGACCTTTGTGTGCCCGCCAAACAGCAGGAACAACAGTGTTTACTATCATCCTTTCCATCCCCTTTGTTCCCCTTCTTCCATTGCAACTATTATTCAGCAATGCTTATCATTGAGGAAAGTTTTATATATATATGCACGGATTTGAAACTAAAATGCACACTGTTTTATTTTTGTTTTTAAACTTGTACAATGTTCTTATGCTTGTTTTCCTTTAACATAATGTTTGCTTTCTCACATACTCAGATATAGTGCACATTTCTTCATTTCTCCTTCTGTAGTAGCCAAACGTTTGTTAGAGGAACAGAACCTACAGAAAGTGTCCACACACACACACACACACACACACACACACACA
>OU015742.1:11344692-11387439 GCA_907169655.1 Acomys percivali | reverse complement strand
CCAGCACTCGTCATGATCTTTATCCTCCCTCTCTGTCGCCTTTTCTCTCTCCTCACCATGCACACAAATTGCTCCTTTAGATGCTGGAATCAGAAGGAAAACACTTTAAGGATGTAGGCAGAGTTTTTCAAAAGCTTTTGCTTTTCTCTTTGTACTATTTCTTCCTGGGGCTGAACAACATTGATTCCTCATTAGTGAGTGCACCCGGGTGATTGTTCATGTAGTGGTATTCTTTTATTGTTTCACTTTGATCTCCTGTGACATGGTAGGCATTTATCAGGATAAAATCCTCTGTGTACAAATATTGTGCAGTCAAATAGAAATCAAGAGACCTAATTTTAAAGTACTTGGAAAATGTGAAGTTTTATTCATAGAATGAAAAGCTTTGGAGGATTTGTTCTATAGTGACTAATATCTGTACCTCTATTTTAAGAAAATATTGACTGTGCCATAAAATCATACTTATATATTAGGTGATTATGAATTTATTGGGGAAACATGATATGCTAATGGTTATTATAATCACAATATTAACAATGAATTAAATACATAAATAAATTTATCATGAGTAAAATCAGGTTGGAAAATTCCAAACACACTGTTAGCCATGAAGCCAGGGACTGGAGATGGCTCATCATCATCATGAACTGATTTCTTCAACACACAGGCATAGATTTTTCTCTTCTCCTACACCATACAACTGGCAGTTCCTCCTTTCAAGAGGCCAGATGAATGTCTCCAACTTATTGTTATCACCGTTCATTTGATGCTGTGGATTAAGCCCGGGAGCTCAGCATGTTAAACAAGTGCTCTCGCCCTGAACCCCTCAACCAATGTCTCTAACTCTTAAATCTCAGTGAAGTGCTAAGGCATTTAATTGGAGTTAAAGAATTCAGCAAATATCTTGTCCTTGAAATTATATTTTACTAGCTCCCAGGCAGCTTTAAAACTTACCTTGAAATATGCTGGCTTTAAGTGTTCAGTCACAGCCTCAGGTGAATGTTGTTCTATTCTGCATAGGAGCCTAAGTATGAAAAGGTCTCTTGATCCCAATTAAAGCAGGGATAAATTGGAAAGTCTAACCTCTTCAAGGTATCACAAGAATCTTGGGACTGCACCAAATTAAAATAACGGAAATATGTCTCAAGCTGCTACATATAACATACTTCTGTACAACAAACCATTCCAAACTCAGTGGTTATAATGTAAATATTTCTGGCTCTCATGATTTTGAGTCTGCTGGGTTTGCTGCATCTATGCTAGACTCAATTTTGTTTGTGATGGGGATGTAGGTTCAGATAAAACCTACAGTTCTCATCCTTCTGAGGAAAGAACCTCCGGAGAGTTTCATAATGATAATCGGTAGGAATACACAGAGTTAATCTCCACCACAGGGGTATATTCAAAGCTACCTTTATAAAATACATGCACTAACATGCCTTTGGCTGAATTCCTTTGCATGATCAAACCTAACATTAGTGTTTTAAGGCATACACTCCCTGTTCTTTACAGAGATGACCTGTAGTACCACAGAGAGTGCATTTCTAGAAAGGAAAAGATGGTGGGGAAACACTTGTGTAATGTATGTGGTTGAAAACTAAATAAATGTATTTATAATCCAGTATTTTGGTTCATCACCAAATGCATAAGTAATGGCTATGTTATATAGAATATGAATAATAAGTCATGTGGAAAGATGTATAATATAATTAAATTATAAGCAGTATGGCATCTAGATGCCAATACAATTCATTTTTAAACTTTTCAGCTGAATTAGAAAAAAACTATGTTATTTGAAGTTAAAATTGGAGACAGTTTTCATATCAGTTAATTATTGAAAAAATTATACTTATATATTGTTTTTCTGCTTTAAGAATTGTCTTTGAAAGCCAGGCATGGTAGCATATGCCTTTAATCCCAGCATTTGGGGAGGCAGGGGCAGGTGGAGCTCTGTGATTTCAAAGCCAGCTTGGTCTACAGAGTGATCCCAGTACATCCAGGGCTACACAGAGAAACCCTGTCTTAAAACACCAAAAACAAACAAACAAAAGTGTCATTGAGAGCTAGAAGAGAGAGCTCAGCTGTTAAAGACTAAACTCACAACCAAAATAATAAGAAATGCCTTTGAGAATTAAAAAGAAGGCCTTTGTTTAGTTAAAATAAAAGACAATATTGGTTAAAATACACATAGTATAGCTCTTACAAGTATGGGTGGCATGAAATTTTAAAATTTACCTCTTTTCAAAAAGGTACAATACCTTATGCCTTTCAATCACATTAATCTAAATATGAATCCTGAAGTCTGTAACAATTAAACTTTGTCCCAGACTGTCTCAGACCCCTGCCTTGCTCTACTACTGTATTTGACTTGCCTCCAAATGGCAATGCCTTGAATTACAAAAGAAGATTCAAGTCAAACATAACTTGTAGAGAACCTGTGCTGGTTTCTAGAACATTCTTAAAATTCTAGATGATCAAGAACCTGATACCTAATAACCGAAGTTCTAAGGAATGCTAGGACAAGAATATTATCAAAGAGTAGGATGCTATCATCGCTCTGTCCAACCACACCCACTGCCTGGGACGCCTTGTGCTAAGGAAAGGGAGCTCCAGTTACCACTCTTGCTGAACGTACACATTTCAGTTTCCCTCCCTCCTGTGGGGACCTTTCTGTCCCTCTTCTTCCCTATACTTGTCCTCTGATTGAAACCTTCATCTCTCTCCTCTCCAAATGAAATACTGGCCTACATTCTTACAAGTGCTTTATGTCATCATTGTGTTTGAAACAAAATAAAAGAGACTCTTCTGCAAGGAATTTACTTCGAATTCTAAGACAAAAATGAATGGAACTTGGTTGGAATGGAGATAGGAAGTGAAGGCATTCAGAGCATAAACCCCAGTGACCCAGTGCTTACTGCATGGCATTGAATGCGAACTAGCAATAATTAACCTGTCATTATCTTGATACAAAGATGATTATTTTAATATTATTTTACATTGGCTTCACAATGAAATGCTGCCATTTTTTTTCTGTGTCATGTTATTTAATCCAGCATGATGGTTAATTAGACTAGAGGCACTGCTAGCTCATTTGTTACACTACAAATTTCTGAAGCCTGTTTCTTTGTTTTTCCTCTTGGTGGTTGCAGACTAAAGGGTAGAGCTCTGCAATTAATTTTCACAGCCTTCCAGGAAGGCCTGAACATAGCAGAACTCAAATGTCAGTAACTCACAAGAGAGCACCTTAAAGCTACTTAGTGTCTTCTAGAATAAACTATTGTACAACTACAAATGAGCATACAGATGGTTCTTCTGGCAAAACAGGATTTATATAGATTCAGGTTTTTATTCTAACTCATTCTTAAATCTACATTTCCATTCTTTTACACCTGTTCTTTTATTCTCCCTCACTGTTTGACGGTTTAGGATGTTGCCCTCATTGATTGAGATATGAATCGATCTATTCGTTAGGTATGGTGGTGCTCACCTGTAATCCCAGCACTCTGGGAGGCAGAGGCGGGTGTATCTCTGTGAGATCTAGAACAAACTGGTCTACAAAGTGAGTCTAGGAGAGCCAAGGCTACACAGAGAAACCCTGTCTTGAAAAACCAAAAAAAAAAAAAAAAAAAAAAAAAACCCCAAAAAAAGCAAAGCAAAACAAAACAAATCAAGCCTTTCTCATTAGTTCATTTCTACTTACTCATTCTCTTCCTCCCTCCCTTCCCTTCCTCCCTCACTCCTTCCTAACTTCCTTTATTCATCCATTTGCTCCTTTCTTCTTTCATTAGCTTTTTATCCTGTAAATCTAATCCTAGGCCATGAGCATGCTATCTGCACACTCTACCACTGACACTCATATGTAGCAAGGTCTTTCCTCTAGGTGTGAAAGGACTGAAAGTGAGCTTAGGTGGGAGACAGATCTGAGTCCAGTTATGATTTCACTCTGCTTTTGCAACTCCATGTTACCATAGATTGCATTAGTTACTTTTCTCCTTGTTCAGACAAAATACCCAACAAAAGCGACTTAAGGAAAGAAGGATTTAATTTTGGGCCACAGTTTCAAGTCTGTCGTGGCAGGAAAGGATTGATGACAGGAGTGTAAGGGAGCCGGTCACACTGCCTCCATCGTCTGGGATCGAAAGAGATAAAAGATGGTACTAAGTTCACTTCTTCTCCTTATTTAGCCCAGGCCCCCAGTCTATGTAATGATAACACCCACGTTAAGTACGGATCTTCTGACTCAGTAACCAAATCTAGAAACTGCCTTGGAGTTGTGCCAGGACCTTAACTTCTGGGTGATTCTAGATCCTTCCAAGTTGACAGGATAACCATCACAGTGACCTTGAAGAATATAAAATAATGGTCCTTACAAAAACTGCAACATCACAAAAGCATTGTCATTTCTCACAATATACATTAATTCATCAAGTAATCACTTTGCATTTACTCCATATCAGACAAGGCAATACACACAGTGGGGCAAAAGCCCTGTGTAGTTTATTGCCTTAGAGAAAGCTGATACATAAAATAGTGTTTTGAATTTTAAGAGGATCAAACAGACTCACAGCTTGATTGTCTAACAATGACAATGAAACCTCATCCTGTGAAAGTGATTTCCATATTTTCTTGACGTTGTTATGTTGCACTAAATGAACACTGCTGTGCTAAGCCCTGGTACTAAAGCCAGCATCGTTTCCTGTTGTCCAGATGCTTACAGTTCTTGGATAAGAAGTGCATGTAAATAGACAACATGTGTACAGGTCCTAATGAGCATCATTTCAAAATATCCACAAGAAAAGTCAAATTTGAAATATATACATCCTTTGGGATTTCTCTCAGAGTTAAATGTTGCTCAGTTCAAAACAGCATTGCCTAATTAAGCTCCATAGCATGCTGCTACGCTTCTCCATTAGTTAGATAAGTAGCATCTTTATTTAATTTTTTAACAACTCCACCAACCAGAAGTTGCTTATTCTCTCCAAGTCTAAATTTAACAGCTTATAGGAGGTGCCTCCTTGTGCTTGTTCAGCCTTGTTTCCTCCTGCATTAATTCTTTAGGGCAGTGATTCTCAATTTGTGGGTTGTGAACCCTTGGGGGTTCACATATTAGGTATCCTATATGTCAGACATCATGAATAATAACGGTAGAATATTTAAAGTTATGAAGTAGCAACAGCATATTTTTATGGTTGGGAGTCACCACAACATGAAGAACTGTATTAAAGGGTCACAGCATGGGGGAACGGTAAGAAGCACAGCCCTAGGGTGTTACCTTTGATGCTCAGAAGCAGGGTGTTTTACACTCTGGACCTGTTTGGATCTAAGGAAAGTATTATCTACATAATTAGATACCTCAGAGAAGGGATCCAAGTTGGAACATTGACATGTCACATGCATCTATGCACATAGCCTGAGGGGACTTTCATGGACTGTTTGTAGCAATGCTTTGCATACAACACAGTCCAATGATGTAAGTTTTTCTACTTGAGGCACTACCTCAGAATTAAAGAGTTTCTGATTTCAGAGTCTGTTTCAGGGTCCTAGATTTTTCAGTATGTTCAACTTACACAGAGAAGAGAGGGCAGAGGGGACTGTGAGAGGTTTTACTGTTCTGGAAATTCTGCACATTATAGCTAATCCCCTTCCATGGGCAGACTGCATCACATGAAGACAGCAAGGTAGGCTGGTGAGCAACCTTCATTTTTTTCTTTAAATTTTTATTCAAGATTTTTATTTAAATAATTTATTCAGATTACATCCCAATTGTTATCCCCTCACTTGTATCTTCCCATTACCCCCTCCCTCCCTCTTTCACCCATGCAGAGGAATGGAAAAAGAAGATTTTCGGCCAAAGCTTGTCTCCAGAGGTCTTTAAGATGTTCCTGGGGAGAAACAAGCAATAAATCTATCTTTAAACAATAAATATTTGTCCTGTACACAGCTATTAAAACTGACCACAGCCTCTAGAAATCCTTTTTAATTACTTCATTACTTCAGAAGAACTATTTTGAGATAAAGTGACAAAAACAGTTCAAAGTTGCCACGTACTTTGTATCTTAAATTACTCTAATCCATAATTCTAAGACAATCACAGTTCCCTTAAAAAAGAATGAAAGAAAAGAAAACCCAAGCAATCAACACTGGCATCCTGCCATGATAGATTTTACCATCATTTCCAGTTCACAACGCTTTCCACCAATGAACTTTTCTTGCTTTAGGCAATTCCATATTCTCCCTCCCTCCCTCCCTCCCTCCCTCCCTTCTTCCCTGTCCTCCTCCAACCCCCCAGTTCCTTCTTTCCCCCCTCTCTCTTTCTCATCTATCTCTCCCTTGTAATTTCTAAAATAAAATACAGTTCTTCACCCTCATATGTAACTACTGCTCAGAGACCATCCGTTTTATAAACTGATTTGCGTCCCGGATGACAAACATCCTAGCAGCTCTAGTCAGCTGAAGCTTGGATCAGAAATGATGAGAGGGAGAAGTGATGAGCTCTTTGCTCTCTCACTGCAGTGCATGCACGATGCTGAACCTTGCACTCGCACATTCTTAAAGACTGGATAAGGAAGACATGTTGCCTTTCACTGCACCTGAAGAAAACAGTGTCTGATAAAGCAATTCGTTGGCCCCTTTGTTTGCTGGGAAAGAACCTCTTCTCCACTTCTTCTCAGTCACCAGATGAATAAAAATAACACAGAGAAGAATGTAGCCATGCATTTCTACAGTAGTGATCTACATAAACAACCTCAGAATTTAAGAGAGAGGATCTTACTGATAACACAATCTTCCCATGAGAACAACTGGAGGCCATTTGAATCCTCTGCCTGCATCCCTGACTGTACAGCATTTACCTACAATGGCAAAAACCTTTTGCTCAGTTATTGGAAGAAACGTGAAAAACAAACTGATTGAAGAGCAGGACACAAGGTCCCCAAATGCAATCCTGTCCAAACCCTGAATTCTTGACACTGAGTCAGATTTACTGCCTGCATTTCTTTGTGATCTTTGCAAATTTGGTTTCTTCACGGCAGCCTTGCTTTTGAGTTAATTCCTTGACATTCTAATACTCTCTTACCAGGCCTGAAAATTAAGCTGTGTGCTTCTAGCAAAAACATACACTGTGTCTGCCAGAGGGATAGCTCAGGCCTCTTGCTGAGTAGCATCTGAGATCCAGCTTAGAATAAGTCTGATCTGTTAGTGCAGTAGTTCTCAACATGACAATCCATGGGCTGTCAGCATCAACCTCCTCAACTGGGACCTACTTAGATATGCAAATCCTCAGGGTGTCTAGCCCAGTCTGCTCATCAGATGTTCTAGGCGAGGGCACAGTCATGTCTTATAACAAGCTGCCTATGATTTTGATGCGTGCTAAAGTTTAAAATTACTGAATTAGTGTCCTATCTGTTTAGTTCTTGTGATACCCTGTTGGCACGATGGATTAAATTCAGAAGGACCCTGTCCAACAACTCAGCAATTTAGCTGGCTGCACGACCCTGGTTCTTGTTCAGCCTCTCTGCTTTTTCATTTATACATTTTTAAAAATACACCACGGAGCTATAATCTAGCTCTCATTTTTCTGTGTTTGCTGATGAGTAACAAATAGAGCGATGTGCTACCTCGTGCTCATCTTAACTGCCCGCCTAACGCTTGGCACTGGCTTCTGCACTTGCCCTTGTGGATTGGCCAGGCCTCTTCACCTTCCTTGAATTTAAACTGCAATATTCTTGCAAGTTGGCATTCCATAAATCACTGGCGCATAGTTATGCTCATCTGTCTATAATTAAACTTAATATGGATTTAACCATTAGGAAATTTTCATGCTTTGAGAATTGCTATAATCAAGGAAGACATGACCTTTATTCTAATAAGCAAAGGCTTTTTTCTCCCCTTGGTGTATTTGAGGCCAATGAATGAAAGATAGCTTCCTGTTGTATAGAAATATTCCACATATGAAGGTTAGTAGTTCAGAGGAGTTCTTCAGATATCTAGAGATACAGGTGGTGGCCTAGGCAAGTACCGACCATGGAGAGAGAACTGACAATATACACACTGATCTAGAAGAAGGAAGCAGAGTAGCTATGTACCAGAAGTGTCACATTGAAACCACGCTTTGCAAGTCATTTTTGTAGTTTTCATTAGAAAATAAACTAATGGGCTAAGTAAAATATAATAAACAATGAAGATAATAGTCTTATCAAGCAAGTTATCATTATGTGGAATTGACCTATAGACGCAAGTTTTTCAAGCTAACTAAGCTCTGCAGCTTTCTCCCCTTGATTCCTTTGAAAAATTGTGTTGTCTTGTTAAGTATCAGATCCCATTCTTATAGAAGAGACAAATAATGCATAAGATCCTAGATGGGATCATACTATGGCTATTGATGAGTGAGATTAGACAGTGCTAAGAATGTTAAACTAACAGAAATTAGACTCATCTGAGAGATGGGCTTCTAGCTTGTCTGTGGGGAGTGATGTTGATTACTTTAATTAGGAAGTCCACTTGTGGGTGCTATCACCCCTAGCAAGGGAGCCCTAGACTGGACAAGAGTAGAGAGAGTGAGCTAAATTCTACCGTGCTTACCTTTAATTCTTTCTTATGACTATAGATGTGATGTGACCAGTTGCTTCAAGCTCCCAAGACCTTGGATTCCTGCTGTTATAGACTGGAACTATAAGCTAAAATAAATACCACTTCCTTTCAGCTGTTTTTGCCACAGTATTTAATCATATGTTTTTGGGTCTTACTGAGAGATCGTGTTAGCTACTTTCACAAAAACAAAGGGAATTTGACATCCGTAAGGCTATGTCAAAGAGTAACTTCCAACTGTGGTAACAGAAAGCCCACACGTTAGTTATACACTTGAAAGTCATTAGCCAAAGCACTTTGCAGGCTACTACACTTCTAGTCTGCCCCTTACAATACGCCCTGTCCCAGGTTAAGGAAGTTACATGTCCAAAATGTCTTAGTACATTTCTTAAAATCCTTCTATCCATCTGTAATTACTCCTAAATAATTCACAATAGATATTCAAAGTGTATAGGAGAAAATTCAAGAGGCCCCAGCTCTATAAAAAGAACTCCAGGCAGTTAAGGAATGCTGAGAGTGGGAGAAGTGGCTTTCCCCAGGAAAGAGCACACCAATTGATTATCTAATACCAAATAGTCATCCCTGAAAACATGCACACAAGCAACATTATACAGACGAAGCAGGCTGTATTTGGGAATATAAATGGATATACATATGAACACATGCATGTAACAACAATTAAATAAAAATGAGGGCATGATTTTGAAAAAGAGTTAAGAGTGGAATATTGGAGCGTTTACTGGGAGGAAGGGGCCAGGGAAGAATGGTGCGACCATAGTCTCAAAAGTAAAAGCAATAATTAAAAATAATTTACTAAAAAATCAGAGGACTAGAAATATAAATTGGTAAAACCACCCTGGAAAATTTTTTGCTAGAATTCACTAAGATTAACATATGGATACAATTGTGTCAGTAACAGAACTTCTCCATAATCACAAATCAGAAATGTAAGCATATGCAGTTCCAAGAAATGTCCACTGGGTGGCAAGGCTGCTATTTCTTGGAGTCTTCATACTTAAAGACTTTGTACTGCCTCCTCCCTCCCAATCTCTTTCATAATGTACACATTTTCCTTTCCATAGTCATCTGAAGACTAGAGAATGAAATTTTATATACGATAATGTCTCTAATAACTGCCTCATGGCCCAATTAATGTATAGGACTGACGTGAGGCTAGAGAACACTAAAGAAAATAGAGAAAAAAATTAAAAGGTCAGTGTTGAAATAGAATTTGTCTAAGTAGAAAATTGGTATAGGAAGTGATGAAGGAATTGAAAGCAACAGAAAAGGTTGTAGGGTGATGGAATAAAATGATGGTGTGTCCTCTTGAAATGTCCCTGTCCTCTTTTAAAATGGCCTGAGCATCTAGTAAGCACAGAATGCATTTAGACTGGTGGTGGTTGGAAAATGGTAATGTAAACAGCCCCTTTCCCCACCCCAAACACCTGCTGTTACTCTTCCCTTGTGAATCCACATTCTTTTGACAGCTCAAATAAACAGAGGAACAGTGCCTAGCATGGTGGCTCCCACCTGTAATCTCAGTACTCAGGCGGCTGAGGCCAGAGAACTGAAACAAATCTGAGGCTGCTCTGATCTACCTAGCAACTCTCACAGCTATACAGCAAGGCCTTGTATCAAAAGAGGAGGCAGGAGAAGAGTATTTTCTCTATTAAAATTGAGTTGGTACTTTTTTACCAGTAAAAGGCATCATAGATACATTTCCAGTTCTGAATTTGGGATTTAGGAGTCCTTTGATAATTCTGCTTTCTACCTTGATTGTGTGTGCATGGCTGAGCTTCCAGGCTGAACGATGAGAACCCAGTGGAATAGTCATCCCAAATGTCCCAGGCCACCCACTTCTAGCCTTCCTACCCACAGAGGACTATAGATGCATAAGCAAGGTGTGAAGGAGGACTGGAGCCTCACTCCTAGCAGAACCATAGGATGACACAAGGATGCCAGCAAGGAAGTGATTGTTTTAAGCCACAGGTCTCTGGGGGTGGCTTTTTACTTTAACCTGCAGGAATTTCAAACACAAGCACTTACTCTCTGGTAACCTTTCTTCCTGCAGCTTTGCTCCATAGCTAAGGGCTGTAGCTTAGAAGTCTTGTTAACAACCCAAAACCCTGGATATTTAGGAAGACTACTCTTGCAGTGTTACTATTTCTGTATACGTACATTGGGTTTTTGTTTTTATTCCGTAATTTTTCACGTTGGTGCTTGTGCATGGTGAATTTGACTCACTCACTTCTAGATGCAAAGGGTGGCTGGGAGGTTCCAATGCGTTGGGTGCTGTATACAGGCCCATACTGTGAGCTGTAGCTCAGATCTTTCCAAGGGCATTGCTCTGAGAAAGCCGCCTTGTTCAATCTTGTCTGAGTTCTCCATAGTTAACATAACAGAAAGAGTATAGGTGATCAGCAGACAGATGATTGATCAATAAATAGATGGATTGATTGGTAAATTAAGCTAGCTGAAGATACATATGCTTTTTATTCTTTTAATAACTCAATATTTTCAGGGGCTTTCTTTTGGGCTGATTTGTAAGATTTTGAAGGTGTGCATATTTGCGCATGTGTGTGGGCATCTTTTTGATTCTGTGTTCTAGATAACTCTTCCTAATATGATCATTAAAAATTAAAATTCTTCATCAAAAAAAAAAAAAGCTATTCTGTACCCAGGCACAGGGTTGCACACCTGTGATCCCAGCACTTGGGAGGCAGAGGCAAGTGGATCTCTGCGAGTTCAAGGCCAGCCTGGTTTACAAAGTGAGTCCAGGACAGCCAAGGCCACACAGAGAAACCATGTCTCAAAAAACCAAACAAACAAAAAAGTTATTTTGTATGCCTAAGTCGTAAGTGCTTTTAAAGTTGATTTTGTCATAAATAACTGCTGATTTCTTTTACTTTTCTCAATCAATTATATGATTTCTTAAAATATGGGTCATGGCCCTCTACAGGGTCACATAACTGAATATAAAACTATTTTTTAAAAAAATCTGGCAACAATGAGTATACAATGACCCCAAACTGATTTATAATCAAATGTGCAATGAATCTGATGTGTGTCTGGCAGGGCTCGCCCATGTTACATTGAAGGATTTCATAGCAGCCTTCATCCTGGATGTGCAGCACACACATTTTGTACTGTGCCCATCATCACAGCAGATCATGCCAATGGACACTGCCCAGAAGCCCTGGCCTTAGAATTGAGCCTATTGTGTGAAGTAGACTGCACTGTTTTTACTGAGCATTCCAGTTTCTACTTTGAATTACACTGTGTGGAATACTTGATTTCCAAAAGTGTATCTGAGTTGTTAACTTGAGTTTCATTTAAAATAAAAAATCATAAAAGGAATTGTATACTGGGATTAAGGAAAAGTTCTAACTTTTCAAATAGCCCTAAACAAAACATCTTTAGTATACACCCACCCAAAAATGTTCTCAGCATTTATTATTAAAAATTCAAAATAATGATCAATTCTCCAAAACACTGAAAATGCTCTGAGGCCAAGAATATCAAATATTCATCCAAAATTTAATTCTTTGTGTAAAGCAAGCAATCACTTCCAGCTCAATAGTATATAGATTTGTTTCACCCGTAATAAAACTAAAAATTTAAGAATTACAAAGAATTGCTTTAATATATATATATATAGTTAATATCAGCTATGAGTAGGTTTAATTACATATCTTTCTTGTATACTTACACATCTGGGGCTTATGAAAGTGTCTTTGTTAAAAGGGTCATGAGTGGGAAGTTTAAGAACTTTGTGTACACCTTTAATCCCAGCACTCAGGGGCGTAGAAGCAGTTGGATCTCTATGAATGTGAGGCCAGTCTCATGTAAAGAGTGAGTTCCAGAATAGCAAAGGCTACACAGAAAAACCCTGTCTTAAAAAAGTAAAACAAAGCAAAACAAAAACAAAACCTTGCTCTATTACTCTATGCCAATAGTCTTAAAGCTTGGGTCAAGCCAAGCAAACACTGTCCCACTGGGCTCCCTCCCCAGTCCTTGAAGTTTGGGTTCAGAGTCTCACAATAGGCTGGCTTTGAACTCACAATCTTACTGGCCTCCAGAACGCCCACCAACTTTTTGTTATTCATATATTTATATAATTTCAGCATGGCTTCTGCCGTGTATTTGATGCTGATAAATGCCTTATGAATAGAATCAACTACTGGTTTTTCATCGAATGCTGCTAGAAAATCATGATCAAAATTTACAGATATATAATGATTGGCAAATATTTCAGAAGAACTGTTAAATGTTCTTTGATGGCACAGATTTTGTTTATACTATTCAGTTTTCTGTTTCCAAGCCAATCAAAATTCCAGGAATAAAATAGAAACCAGCAACATCCTTGATGAATGTAACAAACATACTTTTGAAAGATTTTGAAAATCTGCAGTGAGGAATTTTTAAAATGAAGAGCCAAATCTATGCATTGTGTTACGTTGGGCATAGAAGTCAATTTGCATTAAATACACAAAATCACAGGATGCTGCAGGGAGTTCTGCATAATTCATACAAAATTACAAATTGAATTTGAAGGAAAAAAACTTAAGACACATTTTGCTTACGTGCTATTTTCTTCCTGTCTTTTGTAAAGATTCACAGTGTGCATCCAAATATAGAAAAAAAAAAAATAAGCAGGCCAAGCACACTCATGGTCGTAGAAGAAAAAAACATGGTGGTTGATTGTTTACTATCAAGCTGTGGCTGGTGTAGAATGCTATCATGTTTCAAGGTTAGCTTACAATAATAAAGTTTCAAAATAGGCATTCAAGGTTTGATTCCCTATACCTGCTCTTTTTGAAGTGTAGCTTCATGCCTAAACCTCCTTTCCAGGGGAAAGCACATCGGTTAATCTAGGAAGGATAGGAGTTTATTCTCTGTCACTGTTGTGGATAGGTTGGTTACAAAGAAAATCTGAGATTATTACTCAAGAGCCAGGCCAGAAAAAACAATAGAAAAACTATGTAGAAGCAGAAATGTTTGCCTTCACACAAGTGTCAGAGTTCACTGTACAAGTGTCTTAATTTGTCATTGTAAAGTGGATTTAGAAAAAGGGAACATATCAAAAGAAAGATCTGTTGTGATGTGCTGATTTCCTTTTGAGAGCCCCATGCTGCTAGAAGAGGTGCTGTCACCTACAGTTTTCCTAGAAAGCTTGGTGTTCCTGCTGTGCCTCTGAATGCCAAGCAGAAATCCTTGCACAGACTCTGGGTTTTCGTGTGCCTGAGAGCAACTGTAACGAGTGGCTGCACGCTCATATAACTTGATGTCTTTCAGCACCCACCCTTTCTCAGTGACCACACTTCTTAGCTTAGATCAGACAGCTATCCTATGGAATATGCAAGCATCCTGGGAGGTTCAGATGAGAAACTGACTCTCATTAAAAACTGTAATTGCTGTCTCACACTCTGTCTTTAACTCTAGGGATAAGGAAAACCTTTGAGATGAAAGAATTATACAGCTAGCTCAAGTTGGAGTTGAAGCTTCAGGGCAGATGCATGTTCTAAAAATTTTTTTCATGTGGTTTGTTTTTTAGCATAATGTTCACTTTCAACTAAAATGGGATTAAAAGTAGAATTGACCAACATTCCTTCTAAAGTCAAAGTTGGTATTTTTTTAAGTGTAGCTCAGTGGTGAAGTGCTTGCCTCTCATGCATTAGGACCTGACTCCAGCCCCAGTACCAATCTACTATCAAGCAAAAACATATATATGGACTGCGGTACTTGGTCCCAGTTCTTATGCATATTCAAAAGGTCACAGTGTTTTATCCTATGTGTGCCCTTTATTTTAAACTGTTGCTTTCTTCTCTTGTTTTCTATTTTGCTATATTTTTTCACATTACCCTTCCCACTCCCACCTATTTTATTTATACCATCATATTCTTCATTTACATTAAGACCAAATGTCTTAAAATCTATATTTTGTAACCAAATCCCAATGAAAATAAGCATTAATAGTCCAAGAGAGAAAACAATGACCTACCCAACCCCCCTTAGGGGAAATGGGGAGTCATTTTCTTAAGTTTTCTTTTGGCTGATTTGTGGTGAACAGTACCTTTGTAGGGGCCCAAATAAAATTGAGAGAAATGGTGACACAAGCTAAGAACAACATTTGCGGTCCAGTTTCTAAATGTTGAGAAATTTGAGGCTTAATAGGAGTCCTGTGTGGAACAGTCTGAAATGCTGAACCAATTGGAATCAGAAGCTTTCTTTGAAGCTGTCCTGTTCTGATGAGTAACAACTGAAGCACTTGAGGCTGGACCATGAAGGATGCAGGATGTCAGCATACAGCATGCTGAGAGGAATGAATCCTACCAAACTGTCTCTGTCATTTTTTCATTTTGGAAACTGCTCACCTGCAATTCTGGTTTTCTCAGGTAATTAAGTTTTATTCCTTCTTAAGTCTCTGATGAGGCTGTAGACCAGATAGTTTAGTCATTTTAATTAAGCTTAGTTATTTAGTGGATAAGATATTTTTAGCTCTAAATAGATGTTTTAAGTTGATAGAGATGAAATACGATATTGATTTACATTCAGAATTTCAGACTCACCACTATAGGAAAGATGTTTTATTCAAGGTAGCCAAATACATTTAACCAAAACACCATAAATGTAACATTTACCTAATTCCTGATTGCTTTATGGTTCTTTTTGCTGTATGTAATTTATTTTATTTATGTGTAATAGTATAAATGTATATGCCAAAATAAATAAATAAACCCGTATTTTGAAGAATTCTAAGAACCAACACAGTGCACAACACTTTAATAGCTCTGAACCCTTGTTTATGGTTGGAGTTTGGGGACATGATGTGTTGTCACACTTGTAATTAGATTATACTACACAGTAATTAGGAGTGATTTTGGCAGCATCATTATGGTCTCAATTACTTGACTTGAGTTAATATAAAAGATTACCCAGGGCCTATGGCTGACCTAATCATGTAATCCCTTAACATGACCCTACTAAAAGGAAAGAGATTTTCCTGTTAACTTTGACGTAATAAAATGCAATGTTGTGAAATGGCCGTCCCCAGTAGGATGAAAGTGTAGGTTATAGTCAGAAGAGGGGGCACTAACGCTCAGTCTTTGAGTCAAAGTTAACTCCATTTTACTGACAACCTAAGCAAGCTGGGACAAGAAGTTCCAGGTGAAGAAGTAGCCCAACTGACACTGCAATTTCCCCACCTAAGTTGTTGACCAGAGGACTCATTGTTAGCAAGACTTAAAGAAACTCTGATAATAAAAATGTTTTTAAACTGTTAATGCAGTGAAAAATCAGTGACATAATTAAAACTAGAAAACCAGCTTTTTATTTTCTTTCAGGATTCATGTGTTCTTTATCTATGTGTCATCCTTATAAATATAGTTCTTATGACAATAATATAGACTCTCTCTATATAATATACACGAAAAATTAAAAAGAGTAAAATGTGTAACTACAGAAAATCAATTAAACATAGAGAAAACCAATAAGGGAAAAATGAACAACAAAATACATGGGACATACAGAAAACAACATAATGCCAGTTATAAATATTTCTTATGCAGTAGATTCTCTCAAAGCAAATTAATAAAACTCCCTATCCCCATCCAATGGGCCTATCAGCAAGATGGATTCTAAAAAAAGAAATTAAAAATAAAATCATAAAGCACTCACATGTCTTTCATAAGGACATCCACATTAGATGTAAAGATAGCTACAGACCGAACACATAAAAAAAGTAGAATAGTTCACTGAAATTGTAGCCAAAACACAAAAGCTATTATAGAAGAGAAAATAGTATATTTTGTAATAATAAAATAATGAACTCCACAAAAAGACATGCCAGCTAAAAACATGTATGAAACAAGAATTGCAAGTTCAAGGAGAATAGATGCCTCCATCACTGTGGGAGAAAATTTGATACCTCATCATTGAAGACCATGAAAACACTAAGACATGTGGTAGATAGGAAGGAAAAGACTTTAGACCTTCAAATATCCCCCCAGGGATGAGTATTTAAACATAAATTATCATATGTCAAATCTCACTCCCCCACCTCCAGCAACCTTTCCTCTCTCCTTTTTTTCTTTGCTTCTTTTCTCTATTTTCCTTCCTTTCTTTTATTTTTCTTAGTTTATATTTTCTTGCAGGCAGATGTGAACTTGAGATGCAAATTTAATGACAATAGTACAAGGAAACAAAGCTTCTGAATAATATACCTCAAAGTCTTTAGTACAATGAATACATATAATCACAAATACAATTATACACATATATCAAAATGCCATTAAGGAAACGGGTTTATTTCAAGAACCTGAAAGCTGTTTTCTTTTAAAAAATATTATCAATGTAATTTTCCATCAAATAATTTTAAAAGAACAATAATTCGATATAAGTAGGCAATTATTTAATAAAACATCATCTTATTCATTAAAAATAAATATTCGCTAATAATAAGAAACCTGTTAAAACCTGAAAGAACAAATAGCATTCTTGAAGGTAATAGATAATAACATTGATATGAAGTCTGCAACAAAATGAAGACACTATGTATGCTCATTTTAATGTTTCATAAAGTATCTTAAAAGGAGTTCTTGAATATGAAAGAGAAAAGTTTGAGATATAAATATTGTAAACAAACAACATATTCATTATTTATACATGCTATGAATCTTATAATTGTCAATGTAAGATACAAAAAACAAGTTGTTAAAATTAAGAGCAAGGATTGGAGATAAATCCTTATTAAAAACATCTAGGGACCAAGAACTCACCACACTCTGAAAACAAACTTTTTAAAAGATACCTTGTAAAATACTGACAGAACTTACACAGATAAAATTATAATTTAGTATGAAAAGTCATAAAAAGGGACATCAGTAATTGAGAGATAAACCAAGTTCATGGATGGGAAACTTCAATATGGCAAAAATGTCAGTTCTCTCATGATTAATCTATAAACTCAATACAACCCAATCAAAATACCAACAGGAACGTGAAAACCAATTTTAAAACTTGAAAGGAAGAATACGGATCACAGTAATGATAATTGGATTGCAAAGTAGGGGGCCTACACCTGTACAGTGACAACTGCCATTATTAAAGTGTGTGGTTAAGGGACTAGACTGCCAATTTACCCATAGACAGACAAGGAGATAAAACAAAGAGGCTAAAAACAGCAATAAAGGCATGATAGGATAGAAGTGAAAGTCAATGAGGAAATAACACACTCCAATAAAATTAAATGCATATTGTGAGCAGAAAATGCCATTTTGCTTTTGATGTACTGAGAATGATTTTCTTTTATACATAAACACAGAAGAAAGAGATGACAGCTCCAGACTCATACTGCATTAGCAAAGCTCCTGTGCACTGAGATTCTTTCAAAGGTATTTGACACACTGGGGGTGATGGGCTATGTCAACATTCCCAGCATTAAAAGGAAAGAAAGAAGAGCCTTAAATCCAAGGCCGGACTGGGCTACATAGTGAGGATGATTTTTTGCAAAAAGTGATAAATATTTTTAAGACAATTAATAGAATCCCAGTAAATGTATGCAAAGTACGTACATAACAAAGTAACAGGCGTTTGCCTGAGATTCACTATTGTAACTGAAGACGGTTTTGATCCTCTCGCATTTACCTCCTAAGTGCTAGGATAGTACCACACCAGACTCTAGTCCTTTATTACTGTCAAAACGAATTATGGTAAAGTTCAAGCTAAAACACCAGTTAACTATCCTATACTTCCACAGTTAGACATATGATGGTAGCCTAAGAAGCTTAAATTATAGAAAATTGTTAGATTGGTTTTCATCAAGGTTATGAAAAACAGTAAGTTTGACCAACCATAGAGAAAAAGGAACTCTTGCATGCTGTTGACGGGAACATAAATATCTACAGCCATTTTGGAAAACAGCAGAGAGTGTACTTTATAAATTAAAAAACAATTTTCATGTTACACCGGAATTCCATTCCTGTTAATATATTCAAGGGACATGAGTCACTGCATCAAGGCATAATTCTTGTGTTATTTATAATAACCAAATAACACATTGAAGAAAGAGTTCAACAAAAAATGAATGTTACAGAAAACCTCTCTTATATATACACATATATACACACACAGGGTGGAAGGGATAATATTGAGTAATTATAAAGAAGGGACGTTTACAATATCAATGAATCTGTATGGCATGATGCTAACTGAAATAAGCCAAGAACAAGAAGTAATATACTATACTTATCTTCAGACTAAATTGAGAGTAAAATTATGATTACTCATTTTCCTGGATGAGAGGGTATTTGATAACTGGAGGAATGTTCCAGTTCATTTAAAAAATTCTCAGGAGTAACTGGTATAATTACAATGGTTAATAATGTCTCATGTGCTAAATTTTTTCTCTAAGAGAATACATTTAAAATGTTATTACACAAAACATACACATGTGAATTTGTTATACTACTTCTCTTGCTTTTTTTAAATTTTTTATAAATTTATTCTCCTTACATCTCAATGGTTATCCCAACCCTTATATCCTCCCATTCGTCCTTCGCTCCCATTTTCCCCTTATTTCCCTCCCCTATGACTGTTCCTGAGGGGGATTTCCTCTCCCTGTATATGCTCACAGGGTATCAAGTATCTTCTTGGTAATATGCTATCCTTCCTCTGAGTGCCACCAGGTCTCCCCCTCCAGGGGACATGGTCAAATATGAGGCACCAGGTTTGTGTGAAAGTCATACCCCACTCTCCACTAACTGTGGAGAATGTTCTGTCCATTGGCTAGATCTGGGTAGGTGTTTGAAGTTTACTGCACATATTGTCCTTGGTTGGTGCCTTAGTTTGAGTGGGACCCCTGGGCCCAAATCTGCCTATCATAATGTTCTACTTGTAGGCTTCTAGGACCCTCTGGATCCTTCTACTTTGCTATTCTCCCATGCTTCTCTCATCTAGAGTCCCAGTAGGATGTCCTCCCCTCTGTCCCAGTTTCCTGGTAAGTGAAGGCTTTCGTGGGACATGCCCCTTGGGCTAGTATGCAAATATAAGTGAGTATATACTGTTTGAGTCTTTCTGCTTCTGGGTTAACTCACTCATTATGACCATTTCTAGCTCAATCCATTTATCCACAAATTTTGGGACTTCCTTGTTTTTAATAGCTGAGTAGTATTCCATAGTGTATATGTACCACAGTTTCTTTATCGATTCTTCTACTGCGGTACACTTAGGCTGTTTCCATGATCTGGCTATTATGAATAAGGCTGCTATGAACATGGTTGAGCAAATCTTCTTGTTCTGTGCTGGTGCATCTTCTGGGTATATTCCAAGGAGTGGAATAGCTGGGTCTTGAGGAAGCCCTATTCCCAGTTTTCTGAGATAGCACCAGATAGATTTCCAAAGTGGCTGTACTAGTTTGAATTCCCACCAGCAATGAAGGAGTGTTCCTCTCTCCCCACATCCTTGCCAGCATGTGGTGTCACTTGAATTTTTGATTTTAGCCATTCTGGTGGGTATAAGATGGAATCTCAGAGTTGTTTTGATTTGCATTTCCCTGATGACTACAGAGGTTGAGCATTTCTTTAAGTGTTTCTCAGCCATTTGATATTCCTCTGTTGAGAATTCTCTGTTTAGCTCCAAGCTCCATTTTTTAATTGGGTTATTTGGTTTGGTGGTGTTTAATTTCTTGAGTTCTTTATATATTTTGGATATTAGACCTTTGTCAGATATAGGGTTGGTGAAGATCTTTTCCCAGTCTGTAGGCTATCGCTTTGTTCTCTTGACAGTGTCTCTAGCCTTACAGAAGCTTCTCAGCTTCATGAGGTCCCATTTATTAATTGTTGACCTTAAGGCCTGGGCTGTTGGTGTTCTGTTCAGGAAGTTGTCTCCTGTGCCAATATGTTCCAGGCTCTTCCCCACTTTTTCTTCTAACTGACTTAGTGTCTCTGGTTTTATGTTGAGGTCTTTAATCCACTTGGATTTGAGTTTTGTGCAAGGTGACAAAATGGGTCCAGTTGCATATTTTTACACATAGACATTCAGTAAGACCAGCATCATTTGTTGAAGATGCTATCCTTTTTCCATTGAATGGATTTGGCTTCTTTGTCAAAAATCAAGTGACCATATGTGTGTGGATTCATATCTGGGTCTTCAATTCGATTCCACTGATCAACCAGCCTGTTGCTGTGCCAGTACCATGCTGTTAATTACTATGGCTTTATAGTACAGTTTGAGATCAGGTATGGAGATCCTCCACAGCACCTTTTATTGTACAAGATTGTTTTAGCTATTCTGGTTTTTTTTGTTTTTCCATATGAAGTTCAGAATTGAACTTTCAATGTCTTTAAAAAATTGTGTGGGTATTTTGATAGGGATTGCATTGATTCTGTAGATTGCTTTTGGTAGGATGGCCATTTTTACTATGTTAATTCTCCCGATCCATGAGCAAGGAAGATCATTCCATCTTCTCATGTCATCTTCAATCTCTTTCTTCAGAGTTTTGAAAGTTTTTTCAAACAAGTCCTTCACTTGCTTAGTTAGAGTAACTCCTAAATATTTTATATTGCTTGTGGCTAATGGGAAGGGTGTGGTTTTCCTAATTTCTTCCTCTGCACACTTGTCATTTGTGTATAGGATGGCTACAGACTTTTTTGAGTTAATTTTGTATCCAGCCAATTTGCTGAACGTGTTTATCAGCTGTAGGAGTTCTCTGGTGGAATTTTGAGAGTCACTTATGTACACTATCATATCATCTGCAAATAGAGATAGTTTGACTTCCTCCTTTCCCATTTGGATACCCTTGATCTCCTTTTGTTGTCTTATTGCTCTGGCTAGAACTTCGAGTACTATATTGAAGAGATATGGAGAGAGTGAGCAGCCTTGCCTTGTTCCCGATTTTAGAGGAATTTCCTTGAGTATCTCACCATTTACTTTGATTTGGGCTATTGGCTTGCTGTATATAGCCTTCATTATGTTGAGGAAAGTGCCTTGTATCCCCAATCTCTCTAAAACTTTAAACATGAATGGGTGTTGGATTTTATCAAATGCTTTCTCTGCATCTAAAGAGATGATCATGTGGTTTTTTTATCTTCAGTTTGTTTATATGATGGATTACATTGATTTATTTCTGTATATTAAACCATCCCTGCATGCCTGGAATGAAGCCTACTTGGTCATGATGAATGATATCTTTGATGTGTTCCTGTATTTGTTTTGCAAGAATTTTATTTAGTATTTTTGCATTGATGTTCATAAGAGAAATTGGTCTGAAATTCTCTTTCTTTGTTGAGTGTTTGTGAGGTTGAGATATCAATGTGACTATGGCCTCATAGAATGAATTTTGTAATGTTCCATCCATTTCTATCTTTTGGAGAAGCTTGAAGAATGTCGGTATTTGCTCGCCCTTGAAGGTCTGGTAGAATTCTGCACTGAAACTATTTGCCCCTAGGCTTTTTTGGTTGGGAGACTATCAATGATTGCTTCTATTTCTGTAGGGGAAATGGGACTATTTGTTGTTTTTCTGTTCTTCTCTCAACTTTGGCAAGTGAAATTGATCAAGAAAATCATCCATTTCCCTTAGATTTTCAAATTTTGTGGCATATATGCCTTCAAAGTAGGATCTTATGATTCTTTGTATTTCTTCATGTCTGTTGTTATGTCTCCCTTTTCATTTCTGATTTTGTTGATTTCAATACTGTCTCTCTGCCTTTTAGTTAGTTTGGCTAACGGTCTGTCTATCTTGTTGATTTTCTCAAAGAACCAGCTCTTGGTTTTTGTTGATTCTTTAGACTGTTTTCTTAGTTACTAATTTGTTAATTTCAGCCCTGAGTTTGATTATTTCCAGATGTCTACTCCTTTTGGATGTTTCTGCTTCTTTATTTTCTAGGGCTTCCAATTGTGTCCTTAAGATGCTTATGTGTGATGTTTCCAATTTCTTTTTAAAGGCACTTAGTGCTATGAATTTTCCTCTTAGCATTGCTTTCAATGTATCCCACAAATTTGGGTATGTTGTTCCTTCATTTTATTGAATTTCAGAAACTCGTTGATTTCTGTCTTTATTTTTTCCCTGACCCATGTGTCATTTAGCAGAGAGTTGTTTAGTTTCCACGTACGTGTAGGCTTTTTGTTATATCTGTTGTTGTTGAATTGCAACCTAAGACTATGGTGATCTGATAGGATACAATCCTCTTGTATCTGTTGAGGCCTGCTTTGTGACCTACGATGTGATCAATTTTGAAGAAGGTTCCATGGGGTGCAGAGAAGAAGGTATATTCTTTCTTGTTTGGGTGAAAGGTTCTATAGATGTCTGTTAGATCCATTTGACCCATGGGATTGGTTAATGATGTTATTTCTCGGCTTAGTTTCTGTTTCAATAACTTATCTCTCAGTGAGAGTGGGGTGTTGAAGTCTCCCACTATTATTGTATGGGGATTGATGCGTGGTTTAAGCTTTTTTTAGCAGATCTTTTACAAATGTGGGTGCCCTTGTATTGGGAGCATAGATGTTCAGAATTGTGATGTCATCTTGGTTGACTTTACCTTTGATGAGTATGAAGTGTCCTTCTGCATCCCTTTTGATTAATTTTGGTTGAAAGTCTATTTTGTTCAATATTAAAATGGCTACGCCTGATTGCTTCTTGTGACCATTTGCTTGGAATATTTTTTCCAACCTTTTACCTTGAGGCAATGCCTATCGTTATGGGTAAGATGTGTTTCTTGAATGCAGAAGAATGTTGGATCTTGTTTATGCACCCATTCAGTTAGTCTGTGTCTTTTTATTGGAGAATTGAGACCTTTGACGTTGAGAGTTATTAATGACCAGTGACTGTTAAGAGTCTTAATTTTGATGTTAGTTCCAATCGAGCGTTTGTGTAGTTGTTTTTTTGACATGGTATAGTTATCTATTTCCTGAGTAGTTTTGGTTGTAGCTTGACCCTTTGGGATGGAGTTTTCCTTCTAGTACCTTCTGTAAAGCTGGATTTGTGGATAGGTACTGTTTGAATTTGTTTTCGTCATGGAATATTTTGTTTTCTCCATGAACGGTTATTGATAGTTTTGCTGGGTAAAGTAGTCTGGCCTGGCATCTGTGGTGTCTTAGGGTTTGCAGGATCTCTGTCCAGGCCCTTCTGGCTTTTATGATCTCTGCTGAAAAGTCTGGTGTAATTCTGATAGGTTTGTCATTGAATGTTATTTGGCCTTTTTCCTTGCAGCTTTTAATATTTTCTTTATTCTGCATGTTTTGTGTTTTGATTATTATGTGACGGGCAGTTTTTCTTTTCTGGTTAATTCTATTTGGTGTTCTGTAGTCCTCTTGTATGTTTATAGGCATCTCTTTCTTTAGATTGGGGAAGTTTTCTTCTATGATTTTGTTGAGAATAGTTTCTGAGCCTTGGAGTCTGATATCTTCTCTTTCTTCAATGCCTATTATCCTCAGATTTCTTTTTCTCATGGTGCCCTTGATTTTTTGGATATTTTGTGTCAGGAGTTTTCCAGATTTGGCATTTTCTTTAATGGTTGCTTCAAGATCTGTGATTGTATCTTCTAGTCCTGAGATTTGTTCTTCCATCTCTTGGATTCTGTTAGAAAAGCTCACTTCTGTGTTGCTCGCCTTCTTCTCTGGAGTCTCATGTTCTCGTTTTTCTTCTGTCTGTGTGTTTATCATTGAATCCATGTTCATCTTCAGATCTTGAACTGATTTTTTTATTTCTTTCATATGATTGTTTGTATATTCCTGAGTTTCTTCCATTGCTTCTTTATAGGTCTTCAGAGCTTGAACCGTTTTCTTGATTTCTTTCATATGGTTATTTGCATTTTCCTGAAAATTTTCCAGTTCCACTCTATGTGCTTCTTTTATGTCTCTTACCTGTTTGGCTGTGTCTTCCTGCATTTGATTACAAATTTTATTTGTTTCCTCCATTATCATCCTCATTACTAAGTATTTGAGGTCATTTTCTTATATATCTGTTGTGTTTGAATTCTCGGGGTCATTTTCTTTGGGATAGCTGGAAACTGGAGATGCCATGTTGTTTTGGTTTTTTTTGCATATGCTTTTACGCTGTCCTTTAGACATCTTGCCGTCTCTGTTTTTGTTGGGTAGCTTCCCGAGTTGGGTAGAGGGAGTCTGATGATAGATTTGCTTTTTTTCTCATGATTTCCCTAGGCTAGAAGCTCTGATGCTTCACTGGTGTGGATAGCAGGAGGTTAGCCCTGTCGTTTTGGACTCTCACAGCCAGTGATCCTCAGCTCCCCTGTACTGTAGGTCCTGCAATCGTTCTGGGTCTCTGAATGCTCGTTGGGTCAGGCCAAGGTATCCACAGCCTTCTGGGTCCCCTGCCAAGTCCAGCCAGGGACACTGGGCCCGAACCACGTGCTGAGCTCAGCTAGATTCTCAGGGCCCGAACCGTCTGCTGAGCTCAGCTAGGGACTCTGGGCCCAATCCGTGCACTGAGCTCCCCTAGGGATTCTGGCCCCAAAATGCATGCAGAGTCCAGCCAGAATTTTTGGGCTGGGACTGCGCACCAAGCTCAGCTAGGGGCTTTTGGCTCAAAGTACATGTTGTGGTCAGTTATAGACTCAGGGCCCGAACCGTCCACCAAGCTCAGCCAGGAATTCTCGATTCAAACTGCGCACTGTGTCCAACCAGAGTCTTAGAGCTGGGACAGTGCCAAAAGCTCAGCTAGAGTGTCTGGACCCAACTGCCCGGCAATTCCAGCTAGGGACTCTGGGCCGAATCTGCATGATGTCCTCAGCCTGAGTCAGAGCAGCAAAACTGCAGGCTGAGCTGAGCTAGTGTCTTGGGCAGAACTGCTTGCTGAGCTGAGCTAGCACCTTGGGTGGAACTGAACACTCCACCCAGCCTGCATCACAGAGGGAGAACTGCAGCTGAGCTGAGCTAAACAAAATACATGAAATAAAAGGAAGGTTTTAGGAGGCTGCAGGATATCTGACTTCCCAGGAGCTCTGTGGATATCTTCCTTTGTTCATTTAGGTTGTTTAGAGAAATTAGTGTCTTGTATTTGTAGCAATGACAGCTCCTTTTCCTTGTTGACTGTCAACTTCTGACATTTCTTGTCCTCTGCAAGCTTCTTACCCATTCTTTCTGCTGTCTTCAAAGCCAATGTGGGTAGTATCTGTCATGCTGTGAACTTCTTGCATCACATTCCTGTGATCCCCTTGTCCTCAGCCTGTTTTTAAGGGCTCATGTGACCACGATACCCTATTTAGGTAACCTGGTTCTTAGTAAAGTCTGCCACCAAGCCTCCTTTTCCATGAAAGCTAAACTATTCTTTGGTCCCAAGCATTGGGATATTGACCTTTCAGTAGGACATTATTTTACCTCTAAGTCTATCTGTAGCTATTGACGCCTGTACATATATCTTAAACACTATGAAAAATGAACATTTCCTAAAAGGTTACTACCCACAGAATTAAGAAGCAAAGAAACAAGACTAATAGAAAGGCAGAAAGAACAAAACATTCAGATCTCTATGTGTCAGCTTACAAATTATGAAGTAATATTTGGCCTTAGCAGAAGCTACTTCAATGGAATTAAGAGAGAAGAGGACACAGGGTAATATGCTGAAAAATAGATGGGCAAAAGGGAGTATGCTTTAACATACTCTCTTCAAGGGACTCAGGCTTGGTTCTCCCTTTTAAGTGTAGAATGAATTTACAACTTACTATAAAAAATGTAGAATGAGAGAGAAAAATAACTGACTAGAGACATACCACAGTTTTCTACATAATTTCTTACGTTCCATACTGTGTGTTTCCAAGCTATCATTTCATAAGGACCCTTTGGTGACTGTAAGAGCTCACCACACTGAGGAAAACTGAGGGCCTCTATGGTGAGTACTCAAAAGATGCAGGCCTTTGCCAAGTCCTTAGTCTATGAATCTTCTCAGAAATGAATCTTCTGTCCTCTACCAAAGCCTAGTTGGCCAAGAGCCTTGACTGAAACCTACCATAAATTCTGAGGTAGACCCAGGTGAGCCATACCCAGTCTTCCAGCTCAGAGAAATATGTATACATTTCTGTAAGACACTAAGTTTTAGGGTAAGTCAATATATGTAAATTTTACAGGGTGTAGATTTTCAAGTATTAACAATGTCTGGAGGATGAAAGGTTGATTTGAGAATGGTTCATATGTATGCATGTACAGGTGTGTATCTGTTATTCTGCACATGTCGAAGTTAGCACAAAGATGAACATATTTTGATTATTCTGGAAAACAGAATATCAGAAAAATTAAAAATGCAAAAGAAAAGGCTAGATAAATGGGTCAGCATTTAAGATCATTGGCTGTTCTTCCAGATGACCCAGTTTATTCCACACATTCACATAGTGGCTCACAACCCTCTACAACTCCAGTACTAGGGGATCTGACTCCCACTTTTGGCCTTTGCAAAGCCTAAACACATGTATTACACAGATATATATGCAAGAACCCATACACATAAAAATACATATTTTTAAAGTATAAAAGAGAGTGGACATAACTTAACTAAGGTGTGAGTAGACTTCCAAGATGACCAGAATCTGGATGTGTACTCTCCTCTCTGCCAGGAGGGAAGCTGATTAAGCTACCATCGGTGCTCATACTTCTGTAATAGGTCAGTCTCCACAGAAAGCCCCTTCTGTGGAAAGGAGGAAAATGCTGATGTTACACGTGTGTTCTACCACACATGGATCAGAAACGGCAATTATAAGGACTGGAAACTCAGAGGAAGAGGGTAAGAAGAGGTTAAGGATACCTTTTGGAATCATTGCTGTAGAAAATGGAGGTTGAAAAGGATGCGACCTATAGGGCCATGTGGAATTGTGAAAGGCCAACTAAAGCTCGGGACATTCTTATCAGTAGCAGTGCCAAGCAATTTAACAGATGTTGATCTGGGTTTTGGTCTTTTGTTTGTGCTTTTCCCAGAAATTTAATTCTTGAACTGATGCAGGGATATAATGTATATACAGATAGACAGGGACATTTTTTGAAAGGCAATGCCATGATTTGATAGCATACCCAGGAGAAGCCTAATTGGCATGAAAAGAAGTTTCCAGAACCAAAAATGTTCGAGAGCTCAAAGGTCACCATGGTTAATAGTATAGCTGATATTCACCTCAATTCAGGTCCTCCCCCATCTTTCAGGTTTTACCTCCCCAGCTTCAAAGAGTGTTTTTTGAAAGGAGAAAGGCCTTTCTACTTGAGGATTTTAATGTTACTGTGTTTTTTCTTTTCTTTTTCTTTCTCTTTTTTCTGACCAAGGAGCATGCTCCATATGTATAAAAGGAAACCTAAAACTCTTCAAAGAAGCCTCCATTTCTATGGGACACGGGTGACATGGCACACATACAGCATGAGTATAACCCAGACCATCCTTCCTTGGGGAGCTGACTGCAAACCTACTTCCAGTCCCCTCAATTATAGATAAAGGCGCCTCAGCTCCCAGGCACTAACTTACCTGCTAATGAAGCTGCACCCTTCAAGACTTTCTTCCTCGTGCTGTCTCTTGCCCCTGCCTTCCTCGTGTTTTCTGCATCTGCCAATTAAACAATTTTCATTAGAGCTTTTATAGTCCACTCTTAAAGTCAAATGAAGATAGCAAGATATCTAAAATATCTGTCCATAAAGGAGGAGAAGGGAAAACCTGGGCAGCTGCCTCCCTTAGCTGGTGTTTACTTGGCTGGTGAAGGGTAGTCGATGATTACTTAAATAACTGACACCCGAGTGAGCAGCAAGCTCCTACAGAACTCCTTCCCAAGGACCATTTGTTTGTATTAGCCTCTGATGACACCATGGATGGCTAGTGAACCTTGCTGCATCAACAAGAGTGGTGCCTTAAGTTTATGTTTTCATTGTTCTGATTAGAAAATTAAGTCTGAAGAAATTTTTCTTGTGAAAACTGTTCATTGACATCTGGGGAAAATTGTAGTGATAAAACTGAACTTACCTTTCTGGGTTTACCTGGATTTTACAGTACCTGTATTATTTTAAAGGCCATGGCCAGCTATCTTGACAGAACAAATGAAAGGACTCTGCAGCACTAACTTGGACTACCCATTTCTCAGCAAAGACTGAAGTGAATAGAAGTCTCTGGAAGAACCACATGAAACTGCCAGAGCTCTCAAAGGGAAGTGACTCTCACTGCCTTCCTTTCAGGTGCAGAAACTTAAGAGCAGCAGTTTTTCAAAGTATGCTACAAGCACAGCTTGTATTAGAACCCCTGGTGATTCTTTCAGACCGAGCTTAGGATAACACTCACCTTTAAAAATCTGAAGTCATGGGCAAAAGTACAACATTATGCAAGTCTGGGCAGTTTACAGCACAAATAATGTGTGACCAGAGCAATTTCTATTCCTTGCAGTGCAATCAACTCCAGCTTTATTTGGCCTACACGCATCTTCTTTAAATCAGCAAATCAATGCTTTCCAGTCCTTCATACATCAACACTGAATCTGAACTAATGGGACTGAGGTGAACTAAAGGAGTGGTTTCCAACTGCAGTTGTAATATGCAAAGCCCATCATGTGCTTGATTCAAATTCTATGTTGAAAATATCTTAAAGCTGTGATTTGTCAGTCTATGTACTCAAGTGTGTTTCATTCCATTTTTGAGATTCATTTAATTTATTTTAGGAATATTTTGCCTGCATGTAATACATGTGCACTGTATGCCTGCCGGGTATCTGTATGGAGTCTAGCAAAGGGTGTTGGATCATCTGATACTACAGTTAAGGATTATTGTGTACTGCCATATGGGTGCTCTGCAAGAGCAATAACCTCAGAGCCATTTCCTTAACCCTACATTCCAAGTGTTTAATCCATTGGAGACTAACTAGTTTAGATGTTGCCTATTCAACTATGTTTTGTGCTGGCTTCTGCCTTCTGACCATTTCCTGTGTTCCTTCTGTCTATATTTACTTTGGAGGTGAATCATATATGAGAAAGAATTATTTCCAAATAGTTGTGTTTTTCTCTTCTAATTTTTTAAGGACTAAGTATTTGTGTACATATCAAACTATACCTCTGAGTTCCAAACAGTGAGTCTTGTTTAGCAAGACAGCTGTGTTCCAAGGTGGCCCAGTCATGGGCAGTCTCTGTTGCCAGAACAGGAAATAATGCAATAGATAGACACAACACACAGTTTACTATGATGCCAGAATTTTATCCTTTACGAATATTACCTGTTCAGCTTACCATGTACACAAATAACAGCTACTATAAGATTTGCGATTATGCTAACAGTGTTTCTTTAAGCCGAAAATAAGCCACAGGCTAAAGAAAGGAAGGGCAAAAATGTGAAAAGAGACCCAAGATTCTGACATAATGAGTCTGATTAGCAATGTGTTTTCAACCTAAAACTTCACTTTGTTAATAGAATGAGGTAAAAATTTTCAAGTGTAACTTCTCAAGTCTAGCATCCAGGAACAATAGATTATTTTACCTGTTACTAGGTTTTTGGTGCCACATTTTAAGTCCATCTATTATACTCAGGAACTTGCTGTGTTTTACTTCATGAGTTTTCCCACAAATTCTTTGACAGCTTTTTTCAATGTTAAATAACATAATTAAAGCAAACATAGAAAGTATAAAGATAAAGATTCTGTTTCTTTTGGCATAAGAATCAGACAGCTTTATGTGAAAAAAATCTACACAAGCAACATTTAGATCCAAAGACTATAACTCAGTTAAAAATTCATTTAAATCCTTAAAAATATTACTCAAAGAGTCATTGAATTTTTGTAAGGAGGATGGGCCCTAGTGGCTGCATAGATAAGCAGCATCAGATGGCCAGCAATCTCTTTGATGGTTCACAGTGCACATCCAACAATTTTATCCAAAATGCTTGACTGGTGATAGAGATAGAGATAGAGATAGAGAGTTGAATTTGAATTCAGCTGAGTAAGAAATATCTTGTGGCCAATGTGGCAGAACTAGATATGTTTGAGCTTAACAAGGACTAGAAGGCCCACTTCTAAGTTCCTGGCTTTGTGGTCTACTGCAGAGAGTTGCTACAGGGTAATTCTACCATGGTTGATGGCATCCCTGAGAATTAACGATCCCAAGACACAAACCAGTAGCCATAATATGCCTTATGATTTGTCCCTAGAAACCAAACACTACTACTTCTGCAGCATTCTACTAATTATACTGTTCTTTTCTTATCATGCAGTGGCCACATAGGGCATAAATAGAGAAGTAGAGACCAATATGGGCATCTTATAGTCGGGTTACTATGTTCTTTCAAACTATATATATATATACATATACATACATACATATATACATACATACATATATACATACATATATATAATGCTTTTTCAATTTCTCTATTATTTTAAATTAATAAAAATTTCCATGATGCTCTAAAATATAAACTAATGACCTACAGAGCCCATTACCCATTCCCATTAGAGGAAACAAACAAGAGGTTATTGAGAACAAGGATGCTGGAAGCTACTGAAATACTGAGACCAAAGATATGCTGAAGGGTGTATCTGCTAAGAAGCAGTACATGTCAATACTAGCATAGCAACCCACTTGGAGAGCTAAGGGCACGTCAAATAGTAGAAGATGTGGTAAAGAACAGCCTTCAGAACCATGTGCAGGCCACAAGAGAACACTGTCCATGCAGGCTGCGAGCTGGAATAATTGACCATACTTTCAGGAAGATTCTATCATCACTAGTACTGCTAAGTTTTATTTAAATTTTGTGTAACTAAAACAAAAAAGCATCATTTGTAGTTACAATGCACTTTCACATATACTTGGAAATCTCAACCGAGAAAGAATAGTTACCTGTATTCCCTTCTTACCTCCTATTAAAGAGTCCTGGTTCCCCATGGTTGGCATCTGGCTTATGATCAGTGATATGCTAGCACAAGATTAATATCTAATAGTGTGTATGCATGCATGTGTGTATATGTGCGCGCATGTGTATGTGCATGTGTGTGTGTGTGTGTGTGTGTGTGTGTGTATGTATTTGCGTGTGCATGATCTCCTTTGTTCCATTTGCCAACTCCTTTCGTGGAGTTAATTTCAAGCTGTCACATGCTGCTACATGTACACCTGGAAAGAGACACATGGGCAAGAACTCCAGCACATCCTGTTACAATACGTTGTAACCACAGTGTTTTCTTCTCTTCTAGCTCTCGCCCATTTGATATTGGCTAATATTTCCAGATAACATAGAAGGCTTTTCTCTTACTATCTTAGACTCTGTGAGCTACACTGCTAGTCTGTTACAACTACTCAACTCTGCTTCTATAGTTCTAAAGCACCTGGCTGGAGTTTTCCCTGGTCTTAAGTGAGCAGATTCTCTGGCAGCAGAGCTTGAAACAAGGACTCAGACACACACATGTTGAGGCAGAATGACCGGGTGAAGTTGCCACAGGGATAAGGAGATACGAGAAGAAAAGCCAGATGGAGCAAGGATGTGGCTATAGGTAAACAGTGTATAACTGCGATTTGTTTCCTGGGAGAGTTTTGGAGTATAGACCACACTGTAGCTGTTTGCACATTGCAGCCATGAGCTTGGACACTTGCACTGCCACATCAGGTAATCATTGCCTGGGATCCACAGCATTAGCAAAATCTCTGAAACCCCTCCTATTCTAAACA
Organism: Acomys percivali; assembly: GCA_907169655.1. NCBI lineage: Eukaryota > Metazoa > Chordata > Mammalia > Rodentia > Muridae > Acomys > Acomys percivali. The sequence goes on along the minus strand of OU015742.1, from coordinate 11,355,241 downwards.
TGGCGGTTCAGTTGAGGGCAGCAGTGAGAGAAGATTCTGTTTGGGGACTTGTAGCTCCAACACCGCACAGATGATCGATCACACAGCTGATAACGGGACTCTACAGTAGTCCCAGAGGTGTACACACACAATACAGGTTCTGCCAAGGTGCATGATCTACCCCGAGGGCTTCACCTCCACAGCTGATTTATAAGTCTGGTGTGAGACCAAGAACTCCATTTCTAAGTTCTCAGGAAATGTTAGCATTGATGATCCCAGGTTCTTACTTTGAGAATTGAATGTTGGAATATTAATCCCTGAGGGTAGCGCAGTGTAGTGGTTTGTATGAGGAATGTTCCTCACAGGCTCATGTATTGAGCTCTTGGACATGGACGTTAGTGCTGTTTGGTGAGGTTGTAGAATCTATGGGGCACGGGGTTGATGGAGAAGGTATATCACTAGGAGCTGACTTTGGAAATTCATAGCAGCATCCCACTTCCAGCTTGTTCTTTGTGATTTGTGTCTGCAGTATAAGATACAATTTCTGCTTCCTATGCCAGTTGCCTGCTGCTATGCCTCCCTCACCATTATAGACTCTCACTCTGGAGCCAAAAGTCCCAATAAACTCTTCCTTCTATCAGCTGCCTTGGTTGTGGTATTTTATCACAGCAAAAGGCAAGGTAACTAACACAAACAGAAGAGATTAGAGGATCCAACACGCTATTCAGCTTTGCGTTGTGGTCAGGATGGTGTTAATGAAACATGTTTGCAATAGCTCTTATTCTTACTTTCATTCAACAAATCTAACTTGCTTATTCAACCTGCGTTTGTGTTATATTTCATGAATTTAGCAAAACAATTTGCAATAGTACCCATTTAAGATCTTAATTCTCTTTTAAATTTCTATTATCTTGTTTCTGACTGCTGACATCTATATTCCATTAAGCACCCCCACAACATTCTTAAAAAGATCAGTTATAAAGAAGTATGTTTTAACCAAGCCTGATTTTTTATCATACAGTATGTGTGGTGCGGGGGAAAATCCAAACTGCCATGTCTGCCCAAGGCTTTTCCTGGCCCACACATGAAACCTCTCAGATGTAACAACAAATGCTAGCAGTAGAAACAGGAAGGACTGCTGCTCTTACCAGACCAGGGTGCAGGTAGAAACACAGCTGCTAATGCAAGACAGAAAACAGCCTTAGAGCTGTAGAGCTGGGGGACATCAGATCTGCACTGTTGGTTGGGTGTTTTCGATCTGTTACCTAAAATTCATTTTCCTCTGTTGAGAGCACTGTTGGCAGCATCCCAACTTATTAGCTCCTTTAATAAGAAAGAGGACAATAACAGATAACAATATTTATGGAGTTCTCCAACTTGCCAACGTAATGTTTCTTACTACTGCAGTTTTATTTTTCCTTTTAATCCTATAGCTAGGCCACTTGCTATAGAACTTAAGCACAATGTCTCAGAACTGGAGTGGGTATTAGGAAACTCTGGTGTGTGTGCTATCTTGCCACCTCTGTTTGACACTTCATCGAATAATTTGCTCCTAACAACACAGAGATATTTGTTGGTAATTACCATTTTTAATGATCCAGAGTGGACTTGGGTGACTTTTGTAATGCCAAGGTCTTGCTCTTACATTTCAAAGTTTCCTGAAGCACTTCAGAAAATGCTGATACTGAAGTTAGTGTTTCTGGAATCCCATGCACCCTTGCTGCATACAGCTTCACAACAAGGAATCAGTGGGTCTGTGGAGGAAGAACTGGCATGTTTGCATGAAGTGCTGCAAACCAATAGGAACGTCATGTGAGCCAAAAGTTATGTCATATATGGAAGTTTGATATTTCAGGTAGTCATATTGAAAGAAGTGGAAGAATAATTTTAACATTTTACTGACTTGGTGCATCTAAAATATTACATCTCAATATGTCAAATATAAAAATAGAGGCATTTTATATTGTTCACACTGTAATGGAAATCTGGTGTGTTTAGCAATCTTACAGTCAGGCTGGCCACACTTAAAGTAGCCAGAGTTCTCATGCAGATGAAAGTGATGGGCATCACAGATATAGGCTGATACCTTAATTAATGAAAGAAACAGAAGCTCAAGGCCCAAAGTGACTAGTTCAAGGTCAGTAACCTGATAAAAGTAGAAAAGTGTTGAGTTCACATGCACTAGCTCCCATCCCTAGCAAATCACAACTCTCAAACTACTCGGGGCTGTTTCATTAGAAATCGTTTCATGAAAGAAAAAAAAAATCTAAACAAACAAACAAAAACACATTGTTCGGGCCTCGTGGTGACCAGTAAGCAGTTTAGGAGTATCGACAGGTATACTTCCAATGATAGCCTAGGGAGGAAGAAGTCTTGGGGTATCTAGTCTGAGATTGGCCTGAGATACACAGAGATATTCTGTCTCCTCAATGAAAAGCTAACAAACACACAAAGGGAGTGTAAGAGCACTGGACTGAGATTCTCACCCACTTCCTCCATGAACTAACTTCACATCCTTAGCAGGTTACTAAGGTCTCAAAGCCTCTATCTATGTCTTATCTGTGCAGTGGGAAGTGTAAGGACTAAATATATTAATGTATACATGTGTATATAACATATACATATGATAATGTATACATTTATGTAAGTTATAGATTACTGAAAATATTCAAGACATTGAGAATGTAAATTATATAAATGTACATAAAGCCCAAAACCCATATGCTTCTGACAGCTCTGTACCACAATGGAAGGAAGGAGTCAATAGTGTGTTACTATGTACTTAGTATTTTTTAGAGTACTGTTTAATTTTAAAATGTTTGGGAAAAATGAGTTTCTGATTTAATTGCATTTGGCCCAAACTCTAAATATAAACCTCCCGTTTTCAATAATTGAGTTAATTTAGGTGTTACAACATTGTAAAAACAGCATTTTCACCCTGATCTCTAAAAGGATTGCAAATGTATTTTTGCTTTTCTTTGCCATAGAAAAAAGACATACATAATTAACAGAAATCTAATTGGATACCCAAAAATTATGATTGCCTTGATTTAACATAAACCAAAGCCATATCCTGAATGACAATTCAGTGGGAAAATATGACCCACAGCCAAAAGTTCCTTCAAAGTCTAGTTTATGGTTAGGAATGGTTTTTCTTTCTTTCGTTCTTTCTTTTCTTTTTTTTTTCTTTAACCAACTTGGGTGAAGCAAGGTCAAAATAATTTTCTTTATTGCAAAAACACAGAAAATTGTTCTGTAAAATGTGTCCTAAAAACAACAGTGTCTGGTTATTTACAAAGGCTTCTTTTTCGTTCTTTCAGAGGGTTTTTAGTAGCTAATGTCACTTGAGGAATTTATCAGGTGAATTTATGGTAGGGAGAATGTGAAATGGGGTCACGGCCTCATAGTTTAGTTTATACACTTAGTTATTTGGAACCATGCTGAAGAAATGTGTAATTTCATTTTAGCGGGTAACATTTGCCCTTCGAATTTGAAAAGTTTTTATGTATTAAAAGTTGGATTATTTCTCAGGGAGTATATGATTTTAGATTTATATGTAGTGCCTAAATAAGGTAGAGCCCTTTTGCGTATTAGTAACGTCACCTTTGGATCTCTAAGGATCCCCTTGGCTGGTGGCACTTTCAATAGCGGGGATATTCAGGGTGATTTGTAGAGGCTCAAAAGTGTTTTCCAGAGACATAACTGTCAAGCTATGCCTTTGGGTTATAATGGGACCGCTGGTGTGACTCTCATTCCTTACTGAAACTAGTTTTTGCCTTAAATTGCCTATGCTCTCTTACACAAAAATAACAGTAATGAAGTGAGCCATGTCCTACTGCCTTATGGCAGCCATTTTCTTTCTTGATGGAATCTGAACGTATTTTGTCATAATACCCTTTTCTCTCCCATTGGCCTACCTTGCAGCTCCTTTTACCTTGCTTTTTCCAGTCATTTTTTGAACCATATTGACACAGATGTTGGGAATCAAAGTGACTCTATTCTTCATGACCCAAGGAATATTTCAGTGATAACTCTGAAGGTAGTGTTTGCTGATTGTCAACATTTTAAAGTGCCTCAATGACTTGCATATTTGGAAAATCAATACCTTCTTTTCTTTCCAATTCATCTGATGCAAAATAGCACAAGTCAGAAACAATTTCAGTAATAGCAGTGAAGATAAGGACATTTAAGTACATTGGCAGATTCATACCTATAGTTTGTGCCAAGTGTGAGGACTCTTTGTTTTTCTTTTAAATTAAGTTGATGTAAGGGTCTACATTGTCCCAACATATAGGAAAGCACACATACATGTTGGCTTGACATTACAAGGCATGTAGCTTCTCTGTCTTTAAAGGATATGAGGCAGGCATATCTAGGCATGAGAATTTTCTGACAGGAAAAAAAATGATGCTCATTTTCTGTGGGTGGCTACGTTTAAGAATCTGATGTTCCCCTTAAAATGTTCTAGCACTAACTGTATGATTTTGGCAAGTCTTGATGATGCTTTTTCTCCTTCAGTTTTTGAGAGCGAGAGGGGGGGGGGTTAGGGTTAGTGATCTAGCCCAAGGTGTCTCACATATACACAGGAGCTCTATAACTACCTCAGTCCCCAGAATGCTTCTGAGCCTTCATTCCCTTATATGTGCTACAGAGCTAAACAACAACAACAAACAAAAAAACAAAAAAACAAAAAAACAAGGGAAGATCATTTTGCGTAACAACAGCTCTGCCTTAGAAACACTAATCACGTCACCTTATGTCATACAGGTGGAGCACTCTGCCACTAATGCCCAGCCTGTGCACAGCAGGGCAGGTAACCCACTCTAATTTGCTTTATTTTCTTGCCCACATTTGAATCTTGAGTAGAGATTCAGCAAGTGTAGAGAGCTTAGGCAGTTTAACAATCTCATGGCTTCTGACTATTTCTCTGAGGAATCCCAAAGCTAAAGATACTAGTTGATGCATTTTATATAAATTCTTTCATTTACTTCTCATAAGCCGTCAAATGTACATTCTACCTATGGGATATGTTTACTTAGTGTCTTAAAAGTAGAATTTTCCAGGGAAACCTATGAAACAAGAGAAAATGTTTCTTAGAGGCCACTCGAGCAAGTAAGGCATGTTTGTGGTGAGACAGAATGTAGGAAAGCCCACAACAATCTAGTTGACTAAAATTCAGCTTTTGTGATGTGCAGGATTGTGGGGACTCCCTCAGGATCTCACATAGTGATATGATTTGCATAATCGATGATGTTTGTGTTTTTATTGTACTATTTTATGATTTCAATGTCTTGATACAATTAAAATTGTGGTGGTGCACGCCTTTAATCCCAACACTTAGGAGGCAGAGGCAGGCAGATCGCTATGAGTTCCAGGCCAGCCTGGTCTACAAAGCGAGTCTAGAACAGCCAAGGTTACACAGGAACCCTGTCTCAAAAAACAACAACAATCTGTAGTTTTGTTGTCCTTTTCTAGATTTTCATGATCTGTTCAAATAGCTTCTTTAACAAAGGCAACTTTTATTGAATTCTTCTTATTTATAATTATTCAATTTAGGCCCATAATGGATATTAAATTCTAGAGCTAGATTGATTGTTAACAAAACATTTTGCCCCTTTGAGACAAATGTCAGATGACTTCACTCTAACTATTAAGCATCAGCGAACATCTCTATAATTTGCATTTTCTTCCCTTCATTGCATTCTCACATGGCTTTGAGAACCTTTAAGCAGAACCCCTGAAATATGAAATTCATGGTCTGTTTTATTTTTCACACTGCAGTTTACAAGATGAATCCAAAGCAGGACAAAAACTGACTTCATTTCCTCTCTACAGTGGGAAAGTAAGGGAGGGGAGGGCTGGAGGAAGTGTATTAAACACACAGGCTGAAAAGGTTCGGACTATATCATAACTTTTTCCAACTGCATCTTAAATCCAAGTTATTACTTGAAGTTGTTTATCTGGTACTTTGTATTCTTACACTTGCTGCTGGCAGATTTAGGATAGAGCATAAGTCTTGCATTGTGCTCAGATCCTTGAATAACCTGGCGATGGATAATGGTAAAAGTGGAGTTGCTCCTAGGATGCTTCCAAAAGACACAGCCTCAGTAATTTAAAGGAAGGTGTGCATTTTAAGGAGAGGATCAGATTCCCAAACTCAGTCACTCACAGAAAGTGAGCATCATTTTCTTTCCTGTCAGAAAATTCTCATGCCTAGATATGCCTACCTCATATCCTTTGAAGACATGAAAGCTCTGTGCCTTATAATGTCAAGCCAACAAATACATGTTGAACACCTGCTTTGTTTTCCTATATGTTGGGACAAGTGTAGACCCATACATCCACTAAATTTGTCTAAATATTCAGAACTCAAATATTCATTTATGTACCCTGGACATCCTCCAAAGAATATGAAAGCCTTCCCCTAGGACATTGGAGAAATATAAGGACCTTACCCTTGTTAATATAGCCATGCAGCTCTCTTCTATGACAACCTGACATTGATTTGGTGGCTCCTTTATGAGCACATGCTATTCCCCTTTCCACCTTCACTGCCACATATATTCCTTTGTGTCTGTGCTTTATTGTCAGCTCAGTAATAAATTTGAACAGGTTCTGCTTTTCAGTGCTTTAAGGTATTTATTTTTATTCTCATAGGAAGGACATTTAGGGAATCTGACATAACTTAAGACAGGGAAACCCAATCCTCATGATGTGAGGTCTCTTTCTAGAAGAAAACGCACACCAAGGCATGCTTAATATAGTGACCAAATGAAGACTTAAATGAACAACTGAACTTTTCTTTATCATTTACTTTAAATTTTTATCATAGCTTTACCTAGGGCTCAGCACACATGCTACTGATGTGTCACTTTATCTAAATGTCCATATCACCTTGTATTAGCACTGCCAGCAACAAGAACAACAAAACAAAACAAAAAAAGGCAGGGGTGATCCCTCTCAAGCCCCTAGTGCCTGGAACCTGCTTATGACATCAGCCAGCCTCTCATATTAGAATTCTTATTCCTTGTGACTTTTCAAGTGAACAGAGCCTACAGTCACTCATATTCTCCTCTTGTGAACTTCTTGACTTTCATAGTCTAGGCTGTCTTTTCTCATCTCCTTCCATGGGGTTTTATCTTTATTTTTTGATGTTGTACAAAACTCTTCATCTGCCTTCTCCACCTCTTTCTCATATTGCTATCTCAGCCTTCTATATTCCTGACAGAGATAAGTAAGCAAAAAACACACTAGAGAAATTCTTTTATTACAACAATGCTGCAGCACCAGGTGTCTGCCAGCTTACTCCCAAAGTGAGCTAAAGAGTGTGCTTATATAACCCGGAGAAAACAAAGGATTATGTTTACACCTATCACAGCACAGCTTCTAGTTCTTTCTATCACTGTGCCCACACAGACACCAGTAACAGCTCTTATATAAGGAAGAGCCACAGCTTCTCCATTGCATCTATTCTGTCTTGATGGCTTAATGCCAGGTTGACTGAAATGGTCATCACTAGGACCAGACCTTCAAGAACGGAATTGCTGGCTTAGTTGCAGTGGTCCTTGGAACTAGAGTTTTTTAAGAGTAAGCATGATGTGTCCAAACTTACAAGGCTAACATGAGAGTGCTGTGTGTGCTCTGTGGTCAGAAAGTGAGCCCGTTGGTATTGAGGTTTTTACTCAGGGATCTACCTGATGACTCAAGGACCAAAATGCATACTGCTGGTGGTTTTGCTTATTCAAAGAGCACACATATTAAGGTGACTAGAAAAGAAATTTAGAGAGATAACAGTACAAAACTCAATAGCACTCAATCTGTTTAATAGCATCTGGCAATGCTTAGTCCTTGCTACATGTCCCTAGGGAGGTTTGGGTCCCTCTGGCCTGCCCAATTAGGATTTTAAACCACAATCACGTAATTCTAATTATTACCCTCTAGTTATACTCTATCCTCAAGTCAATCTTCCTTGCCTCCCTTAGTATCCAGAAATTAATGTTCCATTCCCTCAACATTCAGGACCTCTTGATCATGACTCTTAGCTTGGAGAAGACCTTTGATCTTACCACCTTTTGTTCAGGAACTTCCCAGGGTTCACCGTCTGTTCTAAAGTGATTCAAAACACTCAATAAAACATTTGAAAAATCCCAGTTTCTAATGTAGCCTTTCTTTGACATACTACCCTGTTTTTCTCATGTACAAGGATTTCCCCTCATCACTATACTTTGTAGAGGATTCTCCCCCTTCCCACTCTACTTCATAGACTCAGAGTGATGATTTTTCCCTTTAAATGTTACATGTTAGCTTAACTTACAACTAAATTTGAAACTACTCTAACACCAGGTTGTTGTTTTGATTTTTCTTGGTTGTTTTCTTCTCTTCCTCTTAGAAGCAGGAGTTTTATACATAGTGAGCATTAATAACTACTTACTAATTGACTACAGAGCAAATCTTATTTTTAATCTATTAATCATTAATGATCATCCATGCATTTGGAACTAATGTTAAATGGTTCAGAAAGAATAATAGAATTGTAGGATTTTAATTAAAGTAGAAAAAGAAAAGATGGTCTGGGTAAGAGCTATTTTTCTCTCCAGATATGCATTCCAAGCACTGCTTTGGGTGATGCAGTTTAAGCAACAGGTAATTCTTCAAGCTGATTAATTCTAGATGGATCCAACCTTAATATCCTCTGAGGATGATTCGGTTCAATTTGCTGCATCATTACATTTAGGCAGCAGCACGTGACACCAAACACTACAGATGTCTGTACATTCTCCCCAACTTCCCTCCCAAGTTGAAAACCATTTTAAAATAATTCAAGATAATGTCAGTCAGTTAGCTAGTTAGAGCATTCTCTTAGGGTAGCATCAGCATTAATTAATATTTGCATATTGCTTTGAAAAATCACAAATGCTATGGAAGTGCTGACTATTAATTTAGTAAGAGCACAGGCCATGAAAGCTGAAATATAAAGGCAGTTGCACACTAATGAAATATTTTAATATTTAAATGAACCAGCCTGAAGAAAGTCCCTGACATCCTGTGCCTGTAAATCAGAGGGAAAGAATCCAAAGTGGATGGACTTAAAATGGTTTAGACGGTAATACTGAAATGCAAGGTGTTAGGAATGATGTTCAACTACAAGGGGAAGCTGTGACCTTCCAAATCAAACTATGGTATATACTGATCAATAAGTGATTAGCAGTGATTAAAATGATAGAACATAGATGCATAAGAGAGTAGGGAGTGGAACAAGAGAAAGGAAAAAAGAAGGAAAAAGTGACAAAGAAGAGATCTGTGGACTAAGAGTAAAAAGTGGCAATGAAATGAAACTGTAATTTCTCTGCTGCCTGCCACCTGAAAAGCGGTGACATCACAGGGAAGGGTCCCAATCATACCTAGCTAACTCCACTGAGTATCTTTTCTAGATGGTCCCCTCCACGTCTGTGTTACCTGTACATTTGAGAGCCAGAGCTTGTTCCACACCTTTTGCTTTAATAGGACTCCTGAGACGGCCTATGGCATCCTATGCCCACTTACCTAAACTCTGCATCTACTAATATTCCCAATGCGGTATATTCTTCAAGATTTTTCTTACTTTCTGCAGTGACACCAGTAGCATGAGGTGTTTGTCCCAATATGACACTGTTCTTATGGCTGGGAATGATACGATATTCTTAGTGATGGTCTCCAGAAGAAATGACTTTTGTGACTAAGAAAGTATTTGAACTATTTAGTCAATTCCATGCATCAACTTTCTAGATAAATTTACTATATTCCTGCAAGAATGCAAGAGAATGATTTAATAACATATAGCAAATTGTGTTGTTTATTTTAAAATACTTGAAAGACAACTGACTGACTTTGCTCAATTCCTCCTTCTTTTTCATTCTATCTATCTATCTATCTATCTATCTATCTATCTATCATCTATACATATATATGTATATATGGACACACACATATAGGCTTTGAATTTTTTAAACCTACACTATTTCAAGATCCTTAATGCCTGTACCATCCTTCCTACCCACTTACCCTAGATAGGAGAAAAAGAAGGTTAGTAGGGACAGGAGAAGTAGACCACTTTTAGACTCAGTTCCTTGGGGGAAATTCCATGCTTCATTGCCAGGATTCCAGAAGACCTGTTAAACAGCAAACCAGAAATTCAGCAAAAGAGACCACAATTGCAACAGCTGTCATCTCAGACTGTTCTCTAGAGTGTTTCTCTCTAGGGGACATCTTGAAATGGAGTGGTGAACAGCCAGGCCATGAGAAACAATGCAAAAGTGATTGATCATTGTTCTTTGGACTATTTATAGACTCCCATAGTCCATAAAGGATGTTTTGTAACTGGAAAAGACCATGCCCCTCCATGAGGCAGCTCCATTTCTAATGGATAAACATGACACACCTTTTCACAAGTCTGTGTCCAGTGAATAACCATCACACACCCTATTATAAGTCTCTTTCAGATCCCATATTTGAGATCGAAACAAAAAAACATGTTCACATCCACTACACACACACACACACACACACACACACACACACACACACACACACA
>OU015742.1:11298749-11335906 GCA_907169655.1 Acomys percivali | reverse complement strand
CACACACACACACACACACACACACACACACACACACACACACACACCTCATTCATCCAGAAGTAGAATACAGATACTTAATGAGACAGATTCCTGATGACTATGGACATATTTTATATTGAAATCATGTTCTAAGCATATACAAACCCTATGAAGAATTTAAGCAGATTTATTTGACGTAAGGCATACTTTTCGTATCCTACTTAAATGACTATGGAAATGTTGGTCTCATTTCAATATGAAATTGTAATTGAACAATTTTAATTGCAAAGAGAACAAGGTTTTTCATACCTTGAATTGAACAATAAACAAGAGCCCAGTATAGTTCCCATTTTTAACGTAAAAAATCGATGCAAAAACATTATTCAAAGCTTGTACATCTTTTAAGCCAATGCAAAGACTTATGCAAAGACATTTTGTGGCTTGAAACCAACAATGAGGCGAAAAATGTCCTCAAATGGTCTCTACTTTATTGTAGCTTTCTGAAGTCCATATTGCATATCAAGAAAAAAGGAATTACCTTCCTTTTCAGATATGTGCTGGGAGTTCATGAAACAACTCCATGCATGAGCCCTGCATTTTCTTTTCCAGACTAACAGGAGATAAGAGCTACATCTTTCTTTTTCTCTGGCTTCTTACAAACAGAATGTTTTAAATTCAAATCACTATAATATGACTCTCTGGGAAATCTCAGCCTACATGTGAGAAGCAGGTTGTTTTTACAGATTCATTTTAGATTTAAAATTTATAAATAGCCTAAAAGCATCTGCCTGGGCACTGGTTTAGATAAACCATATGAAATTGCCAATACTTGACAACTACTGGCCCACAAAAACGACAATTTCAAATGATTCAATCTAATGTTTTTCTCCCTCCATATTTCAAAGAAATCTATTTATTTAATGTATTGCCAATCAGGAAATGAGATTATTAATGGCCAAGATTTTTTTAACCAAATTATTAGCATTCTTTCAGTTATGTAAATTAGAAATGCCTAATTTGCGTGTAAGAAACACCTGGTTAGTAGGACTAACTTGTACTGCTCTGATTAATTCTTGGCATTTGTTATCAGGAAGCATAAAGAAATGTATTCCTTTATAATTAAAAGTGGAGAGAACAGTACACAGCGTGTTTTTTTTCCTAAAACCTTTCTGTAGAAGGCATTCAGTTATAGGATGACTTAAGAACTGTGTATACATTCACCCACTCCCTGCATTGGTGCTTTGTCTAGTAAATCTTATAGATGGAACAATTATAATGGTGTGATGGTATGATGGAAAAACCACTATTGCTTTCAGTGAGCAGATAGTCAACAGACTTATAAGGGTATTGCTCAATAAGTAAGTGGAGTGTCTCACACCATAAAAGTACATCACCAATGCCTCCTTCAGTTAATGTTTGCTGTTTGCCTTGGTAAGAACGTTGTTTTTAATGATTGCACAGAGGAATGGCAAAATCCTGACTAGCCTTCAAACTCATTAAGGAAATTTAGTCATGTTCTGCAGAGCAAAAGACTTTTATGTATTTCATTGCTTCTCAATTTCCTGAAAACTTGTACATTTCTGAGGCTTATAGGATGGCAGAATACAGAATTAACATAGATATATGATAACCCGAAGTCTGTATGTTTACTACTTTTCTGAATAATGAAATTCTGAAAAGAAGCCACCTCTTTCACCGGCTGTTCTTGGCCTTCTGAACATGTGATCCAACATCTTACAAATTGGAAGCAGCATTAGAGACCCATCTATCATCTGCAGTGCAGACTCTTAACGTCTTCCTTCTAATTAATAAATGAGCTTTACTTTGGGGTGGACATTTTCATTGTTATCATCTATGGAAGGTTATGTGCTGAGTGTTCACAACGACTCAGTCTCCAAATGGGCGGGCAGTAAGACTTGCGCACCCTGAAAGGAACCTCAAACTGCTACTTTATTTAAACGTACTCTACCAGTGGCATTTGAGCCTTTCTTTTTGGGTTGCAATGAGAGTCAAGAAAAAATTAAAGGGCTAATTTTATCAAAGGTTCGTCAGCTAAAAACCAGACAGAGTCAAAGTGAGCGCGAAGCCAGTGGTGTGCCTCATTGCATACATTATTCTCTCTCTGTTCAGCAGTGAATCCGCTCTTTGAAGCAGTAAAGTATTCCTTCAAGAATAACTAGACATGTCAGAAGGCAGAAGTGGATCTGGCCTGCCGAAAAATTACCTTACAAATTTATGAGCATCTCAATTCTCTGAGGTAAAGATAGAAGATATTTTCTGAAACAAATATAAAGCAACAACCAACTAGAGAAAGAGTGAGCAAACGTGCTGCACCAGATAGCTAAGAAAGAAGTATTTGACACATGATCAGACACAGTTGTACTCAGAGTGCTTTCTCCAACCAGTTTCTTGCAGGCCTTTGTGTCAATTAGTGTTGAAATATTTATGAACTCATAAAATTCAGTTCAAACTGAATTAATTTATATACAAGGAATTTAATATATTTAGACTTAAGTGTTATTTGCCTTATATTTTAGCAAGTCAATTCTATAACAGCTTCTAAAAAAATATTAGTCAAAAATACATTGGAAATATAAGAAGAGGAATTTAAAACTAGTCCCATCCCACCCCCATGGAATATCTGTAGCCTGCAGTTTCTAAATTGGCTTTTAGGTGCTTTCATGCTGTTTGTCAAAGTGCATGGGACAAGTAACATTCTGACTTCCCTTGGCGTTCAGTGTGAGCTCTATCATGCTTTATAGGGCTACAGACCGATGGGGGAGTGTTCTTTCTTGTCCATCCCATTCGAGATGACTATTCAAAATGAAGCCTTCTTTTCTCTACTCCCATTTTCCTTCCCATCCCACTTCTCTTTGAAAAAAAAAAAGTCAGATAAAGGATTAGTTGGTTCCATTCTGTGTGTCTGTTTTACTCCTGTACATGTGTGGAGGGTGTTTGTTTGTTTGTTTGTTTGTTTGTTTGTTTGTTTGTCTGGATGTTTTGTTCTTGTGCTGCTGTGAGGATGGACTCAGAATTGCTTTGATCACATTAACAATGGGATCAAATACAATAGAATGATCTTGAATAAATCTGACCCAATAAGCAAAATGTCAAAACAATTAAATTAAAACTCCAAAACAGGGATGAGGATGTTAAAGAAAAGAAAACTAGGGGCTGGAAAGGTGGATACATGGCTAAGAGCACTTGCCATTCTCAGAAACACATGCTGCCTCTCAACCATCTATTAGTCCAGTTCCAGGGGATCTGATAGTCCAAAACTAGATAGGCACAGAGGCACAGATACACATGTATTCAAAGCACACATATACATAAAGTAAAATAGACAAATCTTTAAAATGTAAAAAAGAACAGTCATAGCGGAGGGGAATAAGGGGAAACTGGGAGGGAGGGAAGAATGGGAGGATACAAGGGATGGGATAACCATTGAGATGTAACAAGAATAAATTAATTTAAAAATAAAAAAATTTAAAAAAGAATACATAAATGAACAGCTACATTTAAATTATCAGTGATCAAAAGTGGTAATGCTAAAACATCCATACTATCCAAGTAGTACATATGTTCAGCAAAATTTTTATGAAAATTCTAATGGCACTTTCAGAAGAAAAAAAATTAATGTATATGATACTTCAAAAAACCACAAAGCAATAGCCAAAGCAATTCTGAGATACATAAAACAAAGCTTCATGCAGCAATTGTTTCAAGCTATATTACAAAATATTATTTTATAATATATAATACAATATAATAATCAAAATAATTAGTCATTTTATAAAAACAGGCATATAAATAGAACATATACAATCCACAAGTCCAGTTGTTTAATAGAACACCAAGAAAATTCCATGGAGAATGGTAGTGTGCCCTATAAATGCTGTTGAGGAAGCTAGATAGAAGGAAGAATGAAATTGAAATAGAAAATTGTCTCACCGTGCACAAAAATCAAGACAAAATGAGTTGAAGATCTAAATATCTAAATTTGAACTGAATACCATGTAAGATTCTTTCTGTTTGGGTATTTGTTGACTTCTTGTCTGCTTTTTAAGTTGGTTTTTCTTTTTTAGAGAGAGCATGAGAAGAAAGGCGGGTGATGAAGTTGAGTGGGTGAGTAATGAAATGGAGAGTATCTAGAAGGAGTTGAAGGAACTGAAAGAAATAATGAGGTCAAAAATATTTTATGGAAGAAAAGGAAAAAAGCTCACAAAGGGTATGTTCCATTCATGGCACAGGTTTTGAAAATGACTTTCTGTATGGTACAATTCAATAGCAATGTCTGTGTGTGAATAATTTAATTAAAATTAGCAAAGGAAGTGATTTAAACATTTCTCCAAAGGAGACATAAGAATGCTAAATAGAATAGCTAAGACAACCCTGTACAATAAAAGATTTTTCTGGAGATATTACCATCCCTGATCTCAAGCTGTACTACCGAGCAACTATAATAAACACTGTATGGTACTAGCATAGAAACAGATGTATGGATCAATGGAATCTCACTGAAGACCCAGAAATAAACCCATACACCTATGGGCACTTGATTTTTAACAAAGAAGCCAAAACCATACAATGGAAAAAAAGATGGCATCTTCAACAAACAGTGCTGGTCTAACTGGAGGTCTACGTGTAGAAAAATGCAAATAGACCCTTATTTATCTCCCTGCTCAAAACGATAGATTAAAAACATCAACATAAATCCAGACACACTAAATCTGTTAGAAGGAAAAGTGGGAAAGAGCCTTGAACTCATTAGCATAGGAGACAACTTCCTGAACAGAACACCAACAGCTGAAGCTTTAATTACTGGGACCTCATGATACTGAAAAGCTTCTGTAAGGCAAAGGACACTGTCAATAGAACAAGGCAATATGCTACAGACTAGAAGAAGATCGTCAGGATCCCTACATCTGACAAAGGGCTAATATCCAAAATATATAAAGAACTCAAGAAATTAAACACCAACAAACCAAATGATCTAATAAAAAATGTGGTACAGAACTAAACAGAATTCTCAACAGAGAAATCTGGAATGACTGAGAAACACTTAAAGAAATGCTCAATGTCCTTTGTCATCAGGGAAATGCAAATCTAAATGACTCTGAGATTTCATTTTGCACCCATCAGAATGGTTACAATAAAAATTCAAGTAACAGAACATGCTGTCAAGGATGTGGAGAAAGGGGAACTCTCCTCCATTGCTGGTGGGAGTGTAAGCTTGTTCAACCACTTTGGAAATCAATTTCATGTTTTCTAAGAAAATTTGCAATAGTTCTACCTCCAGACCTACCTATACCACTCCTGAGCATATACCTGAAAAACTATCCATCATTCAACAAGGACATTTACTCAATTATGTTCATATCAGCTTTATTCATAAATAGTCAGAACCTGGAAGCAACCTAGCTGTCCCTCCACTGAAGAATGGATAAAGAAATTGTGGTACATTTATACAATGGAATACTATTCAGCTATCAAAAACAAGGAAAATTTGAAAACTACAAGCAAATGGATGGAACTAGAAAAGATCACTCAGACCCAGAAAGACATGCATAGTATATACACACTTATAAGTGGATATTAGCCACATAATACAGGACAGCCACACAATAATACACAGACCTAAAGAAGCTAAATAATGCGGAGGACGCTGGGTAGTATGCTTAATTCTTATTTAGAAGGGCAAATAGAATAGACACTGGGAGCAATTGAAGAGAAGGAACTGGGAGCAGGGAAGAGGTCCTCTGAAAGACTCCACCCAGCCGAATATTGAAGAAGACACTGGGACTCACAGTCAAACTCTGGGATGGAGCACAAGGAGTCTTGTAGAAGAGTTGGGGGATAGAAGGACCTGGAGGCCAGGAGCTCCACAAGGAGACTCATGAAGCCAACAAATCTGGGCCCTATGGATGGGATGGGAGTGGGGGCCTACAGAGACTGATGTACCAGCCAAAGACCTACACCCCTTGATCAGATGTACTCGATAGGCAGCACAGTGTTGTTTTTGTTGGTCCCATAATATGGGTAGTAGTGGCTACCTCTGACATGAACTCTATTGCCCACTTGTTGTTCACTTCCCCTTGGCAGGGCAGCCTTGCCAGGCCACAAGGGAAGAGAATGTAGGAAGTCCAGATGAGACTTGATGGTCAGATGGTAAGTGAGGAGGGCTCCCCGTTTCTGAGGGAAAGGTGGGGATGAGAAAGGGAGGGAAGATGGGACCCAGAGGAGAACAGGGATGGGGTTACAGTCAGGATACAAAGTGAATAATTTGTTAAAAAAGAATTCTGGATACATAAGAAGGTGTTCAGCCAGCCATATCAATTGATAAAATAAAATCAAAGCCATATCTAGAGGGCACTTGACTCCTCAGAATCCTGAATGGATGAGTAAGATAAACAAAGCGATGGGGCATGAGAAGCTACGTGAGCAAGTATTGAAAGTATCGGTGAGAGTGTGAAGAAAAGAGAACCCCTTTACACGCTTGGTGAAAATATAAAGAAGAGCACCTTTTAGAGAAAATAGTATGAGGACTCTGCTGTCGCTGCTGTTGTTGCTGTTGTTTTGATTTTTGAAATAGGGTTTTGTGTCTTCTTGGTAAGCCTTAAGCTTGCTTTGTAATTGAAACTAGCCTTGAACTCTTGAATGTCCTATTTCCATCTCCCAAGTGCTGGGCTCATAGCTATACAGTATCACACCTAGTTTCAGAGATGCTTCACAAAAATATAAATAGTGCTTTTACAACAAAAATTAAGATTATATAAAATGATAGATACATTATTTGGCATGGCTGCCTTTAACTGTTTATTTCCATCAAAACCTGATGATATAAACTTTATATATATGTATGTATATATATATGTATGTATATATATAAATATATATATATATATATATTTAAAAAAGAAACTGCTTTATCCAGAGCCTATTACAGATTTCTAAGCATGTGCATACTACTCACTTTTCCAAACAGCTAAGAGCAGAGGCATAGCTTGAATTGGAAACAAAGCATACTTTGAAATATGTTTTTTTGCAGTGGCTTTTAGTCCAACAGCATAAACATTAAGGATGCTCACAGTGGTACCACCCATGGGATCTTTTCTATCAGAAGTGGCTTTAATTATTTTCCAATTAACCTTAATTAAGACAGTTTTTGTGTAACAATGCATCCAAAGAGATCACTAAACAAACAGATTGACAAACACTGTCACTTCAAATCCTTTCCAAATATGACACTTTCTTAATTAGGAAATAAAGTTGTGAAGATGCTATTATTTGAGCTGTATTATTTGAGAAACTAGAGGAGATGAAGCCTCATTTCTGGTCACATTCCTTAAACACATAGGGCACAATAGGACCAAATGGTAATGCATTGCTGCAGTTTGGCATAGACTCCCGGTGTAGGACCACAGGAGTACTCGGCCCCATCCATCAACTGTGGATTCACTCCAGGTGGGAAGGGAAATGCTATCCAATTACAGAAGTTAGTTTCACTTATCAGAGAAAGATTAAAAAATGAAAGGCATTTCATGGAAATAATGAAAGAACTTACAACTGATCTGTTTGTATTAAATTGAAAGTCACCACATAAATTATAAAGTTAGCAGAGAATTCTGACAAATTTGAACTTTTAAACTACATCTTTGACATTTTCATGATACTGAAAAAAGCATTCCTTTCTTTCACTCAAGTTATTATTTGGGTTATTCAACACATGTTTTTGTGTTGGGTCTATACATTTCTCATTATTTTACTTTTGGTCTTTGCTGGTAGGACTTTTTCACTATATTTAAATCCAACTTAAAATATTTTAATATGAAATGTATTATACCAAAATATACAGCATATATTTATATAGTGTTTAAATATGCATGTGTTGTACTCTAAACTCACCTTAAATACAGAAAAATAGTTTAAACTTTCTTGCATTTCCTTCTCTTTATATAAGCCTTTTTCCTCCATACCAGAAATAGCTTCTAAGTATACAGTAATCATGTTCATAACAGCAAGAGTCGGCCACCTGTGTGGTATAAACTTAAAGCACATGTAATTTGGATAATATTTGGAATTCATACTTGCATAATCATATGTATTTTTTCAACTTAATTTTGGGCCCATTCACACTGTCATGGAGAGAAGATAAAGATATGGAACTCCATCCCTTCTTGAGGACCTATTGGCAGTTAATGCATTTCTAGAGAGGAGTTATTTTCTTCAGTGGTGTAGCTATTGGTAAGGCGCTCAGCTCCAGTAAATGACTCACGTTCATAGAAGCATCCTGGTTTAAAGTCTATGAGTCATGAAAAAATGAAACAATAACAACACAAGATATTATGAATATAGGAGGGAGGGTCTTTTTGAGAAAATAAAAAGTTCTGTGTATAACGGTGATGAGAGACTGTTTCTGTGAAACTTAGCAAAATATATTTATTTACAAATTGATTAAAAGACACCAACAGAAAACCACAACCCAACAACATGCAGAGTGGTAGAGTCCTATTCTAAAGATACATCCACAAAACACTCCTGGATCTAAGGCTCATGGAACATTGTGGAAGAGGGGTCAGAAAGACTGTAAAATCCAGAGGATCAAGGGCTTTGCTGTGAGATATTTTTTTCTCTTAATAACATCAGAAACTACACTTCCAATGCCTTACCAATAAGACCACCCACACGATCTGAACAAGAAGAACACAAACAAACAGGCCAATAAAGCTGGGAGCAGAAGAGGTGAAACTCTCTAGGGAAAAGCAGAGCAATTGTCCAGTGCTAAATAGTCAGCCCTGAAATCATACATACATGTAACATTATATGGACTTAACAGAATATTTGTGAATATGTGAGCGTGCATGAGCACACACACACAAATGCACATGCACACACACAGTTAGGCAATAACAATTGATGAAAAATATGTCACAGATTCGAAAGAGAGTGGGGAGGGGTATATAGGAAAGTTTGGAAGGGAGAGTTGTAATTAAAATATAATATCAAAAATAAAACCTGAAAAAATAACTTTGAGAAGAAAAAAGAAACCAATAATTTCACCTAAATATGTGTATATATATATATACATATATATATATGTATATATATATATATAACTTAACTTTATTTTCAGTGCTAAAAGATATTCATACATATATTACTAAAATGTAATGATTTACTCAGCTGATGGGGTATGGAACATGTAGAATTCAGGGTGCTTTCCAAGACTGCCAACCCTATGCATTCACCTCATCTCCTCTTACTCAGAAGACACTGACATTGGAACCTCTACAGAGACATCACAGAAATAAAACCTGGGAGTTGACTTCAGGTTTGGGAGTTGACACAGATGCATGCATCTATGTAGCTGAGAATGAAGTCAAACCAAAACAGAACTCTGTCTCAGTCATGTGGCAAGTGGCTGCTGGTGACATCCAAAGTCCTCAGTCCTCAGTTCACCCACCATATCTATTCCTTAAATGGACATAGTGTTGAGTCCTAATGACTAAATCTCAACATGGAAAGGGAGAGAGTTGGGCATAAAATCCCATCCCTGGCCAAGGAGCTGTTGACAATTCAAGGCTTCTGAGAGCTGAGACATTCCTTTTCCTTAAGAATATATCCCCTGGTAAGTTAACCATACTCTGGTGGAAGGCTTTTTACACAGAAATATATTGATAGCACAAAGTTGATTTGTTTTTTTTCAATACAGGGTTTCTCTGTGTAGCACTGGCTGTCCTGGAACTAGCTCTGTAGACCAGGTTGACCTCAAACTCCCAAGTGCTGGGATTAGAGGTGTGTGCCACCATGCTCAGCCAGGGGTGTTTTTGCTGTTGTTGTATTTGTTGTTTTGTTTTAGGACACAAATCTGGGTAAGGAGAAGGGGAATCCATGAGGAGTTGATGGGGAGTGGGATCTGTAAAGGTGAGTTGATAAAAAATTCATTGTAGAAAATTCCCAAAGAACTAATTTGTAAAATAATCATCAAAGCGATGAGGGCTTCAGTCCCAAAACTGCAGGAGGCTGACTTCAACTATCAATGAGCGTAAAAGAAACAAAAGCAGCCAGACACACTCTTTGGCTTCAGTCTCATGGAGCCAAAAGCAGAGAATTCAGGGGGTCTGAACTCAGATTGCATACCTACAGAAACATGTGAGCTAGTAAAATGGTGTCAGTGGTGTGTTCTGTGAACATCTGTTAGGTAATAGAAAACCCATAGTGTTTAATTTCAAAACCATTCTACCCTGCTCTGAACACATTTCTTCTCAATGTGACATGATGCACACCTGTAAGGGCCAAAGCACACATCTATGAACAAACTAGGACTGTACTGTTGCAGAAGGCACAGATTCTTAAATAGTGCTAATTTGTTTTCCAAAGTAACTTCAATTTATCTTTTCCCTCGCCACGAGAACTCCCATTGCTTTACATCTATTCCAGATGACAAATTCTTGTCAGAATTTGATCTTGTCATAACTGGTTGTTGAAATTTATATATCTTTATTGTCACGATGATCATGGGGATCTTTTTTCTTTTTCCATCTGTTTTGAAAAATTACATAAAATAATTATCTTACATGTGAGCAATAAGTACAATATGGTCAAGATGCATTTGTACTGTTTGCTATTCGCTTCGAGGCATGATGCTTCCACAATATTACTTTAGACAGAATCTCATTATGTATCCTTGGTTGGCCTAGGATTACAATGTGGGCCATGCTGGGTTCAAATCCCGGAGTACTACCTCCCAGTGTTGAGATTAAAGATATGAGCCACCACAAAGTACTAATTCATGTTTTTCTATTCTGTCCTTATACGTTCTTTTAAAAACCTCTGAGTTTATAATTTCAATTCATTGAACATTAATTGTATTTTATTTTAATAGTAGTTTCATTATGTGTAATGTTTATCCATCTATACAATGTTTATTAATCATATCTGCCTACCACTGCCTTCCTCTTACCTTTATCCAGAACCCTCCACCTCATGTCTCCCAAGCAACGTCAAGCCCAGGGAAACCTGGGTTTCAAATAGCAAAAACAAAAACTAAACTCTTATTTCTTACACTTTACAAAACTCAACTACAAGTGGATCAAGGACCTAATATAGGACGTGGAACTCCGACACTGGTATAGGAGAAAGTAGGGATTGTGTCCCAACATCCAGGCACAGCTAGAGATTTTCTGAATAGGAGTCCTGCAGTGCAGCAGTGAGACAAGCAATTGACAAAGGGAATCTCAAGAAGTTAAAAAGCTTCCTCCAGCAAAGGAAACTCTGAATAGGGTGAAGATGCAGCCTACAGATACGGTGAATACATCTATACATCTAGAACATACAAAGAACTTATAAAAGTAAACCGCAAGAAAGCAAACAACCCTTTAAAAACTGGTCTATACAAATTGAACAAAAAGTTTCCAAAATTGGAAATATAAATGATTACTAAACACCATAAAAAGTGTGCAATATCCTTGACATTTAAGAAAGTGCAGATTCCTAGGCCCCCTACACAGTTGTAGCCAATGGGCAGCTCAGGGTTCATGTGGGTCCAGGGCTGTCTCTGATGTGGACTCTGATGACTTCCCCTGGCAGGACTGCCTTCCCAGGCCATAAGGGAAGAGGACAAGCTCAGTCCTGATGTGAATTGATGAGCTGGGGTAGATGGGAAGGGACCATCCCCTTATCTGAGGAGGAGGGGAAGGAGGAAGGAGGAGAAGGAGGTAAGATAGGACTGGAGTAGAGGAAGCATGGGGCTATGACCAGGATGTAAAGTGAGTAAACAAATCATTAATAAAAATTTTTTAAAAAAGAAAGTACCAGTTAGGTTAAGACCACTTTAAGATTTCATTTTTCCCCAGTTAGAATGCCGAAGATGAGGAATATAAGTGACCTCAAATCTGATGTAGTGACCACCTAGAAAAGATACCACTTACACACTGTTCGTGGAAGTCAAACCTAGGGCAGCCACCATGGAAATCAGTCTGGAAGTACCTAATAAATAAATAAATAAATAAATAAATAAATAAATAAATAAATAAATAAGACTCTATAGCTTCCTTTTAAATAAAATTACTGAAAAATTCTTTCTGGAAGCAATCACATTTCTTCAAAACTTGCTTCAGTGTCAGTGTCATTGGTTTTCTAATGCAGGAACATGTTTCCCTACAGTCATCGCTATAATTGTATTCACTGCATCTTTGCAAATGGAAGATTGGCATAAGTTTGTTATCTGTTAAAAAATACAAGGTGGAATAACTAATGGACCTGTGTACATTATAGTTGCTTCCTCATTTCTGCTGCCTTGGTTTCATTTTTTTATTGAGTAGGTTTTTTTGTTTGTTTGTTTGTTTTACTTTTTATTGTTTTTCCTAAAAACGAAGTCTTAGACTTTTGATTCCCAGCCCCTCTTCTTCTTTGACATAAGCATTTGATGCTCTTCCTTTCTAAGAAGTCATGTCTTACAAATTGAATCAGTAACAGTTTTAGCACTGCTTGCTGCTTATAAATTGCTAAGTGCGAAAACCATCTTTCATTTCTTTTCATAGTCTTCACAAATATGTGACTCTTTAGCATAAGACTATCTCACATTTCATGCTTAAAAGAGTTTTTTTTCTGAGATCAGTGAGCACTCTGATATTATGAATATGCTCCTCAGCTTCCAATATTAGACTATGAAGGCAGTGGTCTTGTTTTGAGCATCCTATTCCACTGTTCTAAGATCAGAATCTTTTGGTCTAAAAGTCTTTAGATTTTCTCTTTACCGATAATAATGATGTTTACTTTCTTCCTAAACTCTCAGAGGTCAAAATATAGTTCCTTCTGGACAAAATGGGAAAAAAAGTTCCTGTGGATGACAACAGATTCTTTCTTCTTTTGCTAAGTCTGTCTGACAAGGACTTAACAAACTCGGTAAGAACTTCAAAAGCTGAACAGTCTCAAACGCCTTTAAATCCTTTATCTTTCCTTTACAATCCTGCCATGTGTGGGTGCTCATTATATGCAACTTGCAATCAAATTTCTGCTGTTCAAGCAGAAAATTGTCTTTCATCAGTTTTAAATACTTTACATATTTCGTGATCCTCTGCACGTAGGATAGACACGTGGGAGACTGCAGTAATTTCTCCTGATACATGAGTTTAGGCAAATCATAAAACATTATTGTAGACTATAAAAAGGGAAATTATTGCTAAAATGCATGGTTTGGAGTGCTCTGACTCCTATTTCTGAGGAAAATCTAGAACTAGACTTGGAAACTATTGCTGTTAGAACTAGAATGTGACCTTAAATCCTGTTGGTAAAATCTTAAGAGAGAACAGAACATGTGGGCAGACTCACTCATCCTTTAACAACGGGTAGCAGTGACAATGAGGGAAGACAGGAGTATTAAGAAAGACTTTGGATCCCTTCAGGTCTTTCCATCCTCCCCCATGCTCAATGTGTATCGAGAGGAGGGAGCAAGGTGACTGCCCCTGACATGAATGCTGGTGCTGCTATCTGCCCCTTGCCCTTGGGGGCACACAGAGAAAGGGGATGGAGGGTACCCTGACAGGACCTGATAGACTGTGACCAAATGGTGGGGGAAGAGGACTCCCTATAGTGGGTCTGTTTGGGGGAAAGGAGTGGAAAAGGGAGGGACGGTGGGTGGATGGGAACTGGAGGATAAGAAAGAAGGAACAATAATCGGGTTGCTATGTGAATAAATTATAATAAAAATACAATAATAAAAGTATTTTGGTAGCCAGATGTTCTATGTGGACATAGACATTCCTGGGTGCTGGGTGTGGCGGGGGTGGTGAAGGCAGCTCTTCCATGATGTAGTGATTGAGTTCTAACTCAGAGGTTATAACTTTCTGCCAAAATGTGGAATGAAATAAAATCAAGATGAAGCTAATTGAAAAAGATACAATCTGGTTTAGAGCCACAATGAAACGGTCAAAATGTGAATAATAAAGAGTTCTACAAAATAAATGAGAGACAGGAAAATCAGCAAACCAGAAGAAGTTGATAGGAAATCAGGCTGAATATGAGAACAGCCAAAGATAAATGTTTTACTTTGCTCATGTGACTAGATATAAGAATTCAACACATACAGTAAGTGTCTTAAGTATAAAGAAATGGGAACATACCAAGCACTCAAGAGGCAAAACATTAAAATCCAAAGTCAAGGAAAACAAAAGTAAATTACTCTGGCAACTGATTGCTTTGATAAAATTTCCTAATCAGAACCACCCTGAGAAACAGCTAAAGATGATAAGGAGAAACTTTGAGACCACTGTTATTAAGGAGAAACTGTTCTCTCCTTCATGTGTATAAACCATAGAAAGATCCATCTTCCATCATTCCCACTGTGGAGAAGATCCTGGCAACGATGAGAATGCTGGCCTCAGGGTAGAATTCTCCCTCTCTGTTCTCACGTAGCTTGCTGTCTTCAGTGCTCTTTGGAAGCTGTTAAACTTACAATGTTATTGTCTTATTTACAGAAATAAACTAATTTTCTCTCATTAAACAGTTCAGAGTTTGTACTTACTCAGCCCAGGCAAAGGGTGAAATTGGGATCTTTCTGATTTAGTAAGAGACTTTCTCAAAACAGCTAACTGAGCCCACACACTGATGAGCATTCCTCACACATATGTCCATCTCTCTCACACACACGTTTCCCCCCCCCTCACATACACACACACACACACACACACACACACCATATGGCATACACAGGTATCAACTGAGATTTGATCTTATCTAAGTAAGAAGGCACTCCTGGCCCTTATATGAGGTGGCACAATATTTGTATGGAATCTATGAAATCCTTTCTTATTAAATACAAAATTTTTGGATGGTTGAGTGTTCTCTACAGAGCTGCCATTGAAAGCTTCTTTTCTGAAGAAGAAAGACAGACCACATTTTCTCCTTTTTTAAAACTTCGTTTTAGGAGGAAAACTAGTCCCACCAAACAATAGAATCCTGAACTTAGACTATTACCCCCAGATTCCTTTAAAAGAGAGCAATTGCACCTCCCAAGTTCTGGACTTTGGCCTTTACACCACGATTGTACTTCAAGCAATTACGAACTTCACTGTTTTTTAAGGCACAAATGTACTGACTGTATCATAAATGTCATATAGTATTACCAGTGGAGGTGACTGTCCATTTCATCCAGTTCAGAAAAAGTCAGGCAAAGTTCCACAGCACAAGTTGTATCTACTGCCAACATGTCCTTAACTGGTATACCACTGTTCTGCCTCCACACCCAGGAGAGCACAAGGTTAGCACAGCTGATGGGTTGTTTTTTATACATTCTCAGTGCTGTGCTCCAGGAGGGTTTTGTTCTCTGAGTGCTGATTTCTTACATTTCTTTTGGCTTCCTTGGCCCAAAACTGTTATCCCAGCCTACCCTAGACCCACTCTTTATTTGACCTGCCAATCCAGAACATTCTTGTGTCAAATTCATGCCATCTTTTGGATTAATTCTTCATACAATATGTAATATGCATGTGTGTATATTGTTGAATACATGTATATATTTTTAAATATAACCTGCTGTGACTATTTGTTAATGGATAAGCAATGCATTGTTTATCCATTATCTATCTGCAACAGAAAACCATGCAAAGTTCAAAAAATAAAACCCTGTAGATACCACACTCGTCATGGCAGAGAATATTCCTGGGACTTTCCCCAAGCAATCGAAGAGAAATTGATGCTGTAGGAAGCTACTGATTAGCCTTTTCTGATTTTAGATTAGAATTGTCTTTTCCTACATTTCCTAAAATCAAAATTATATAGAACTTTTTTAAACATTCTCTTTAGTTGCTGTTATAATCTTCCCTCTGGGACAATGTCAGCATTCCTCGGTTGCCTTAGTTCTTTGTGTAGGGTTGAGGCCTCTTGGGCTTTTCCTCATCAACTTTGACATGCTCGTTGGTGTTGTCCTTGCTCAGCACATGCTTGGGCAGTCCCGTTGGTGAGACTTGTGCTACTTTGTTCTTTTTATTTATTTGCTTGTTTATTTATTTTATGTATATAAGTGCTATGTCTGTATGTACACCTGCCATCCAGAAGAGGGCATCAGATCTCATTACAGATGGTTGTGAGCCACCATGTGGTTGCTGGGAATTGAACTAAGGACCTCTGGAAGAGCAACTAGTGCTCTTAGCCGCTGAGCCATCTCTCCAGCCCCTCTCATTTTTGTTCTTAAATGTCAAGTTTTTATTGTTATTCTTCCTCTGTTTTACAGTCACTTGGTAAATTTTCCTATTTATTTTTGAAAAAAATTACCTTGCGATAAAGCCCGTTGTCTGCTTGTTTGGTTTTGGTCTCCCAGATGCCTCCTGAGTAAGTACTCTTAAACTGGAGCTAAGTTCTCTCACGAGCTTCCAGGTTGAGAACATGGCACCTCTAGGATCAGGGCAGTGGCCCAGTAGCTGCAATTTCAGAGCATTCATGTGTCCATTTGTCTACATATCCACTGTCTCAAGTTTCCACCCACCCAAAGTCCTATCCCCAATAAAAGAATGGATTTTGTTTGCATACCCCTAGCACACCCTGTGGAAGACTCTGTCCTCTTCACCTGAAATGACCAAACCCTTGAAGATACTGCCTCCTCTACTCTGTAAGAAAAAATAAGGTAAGTCTCACCTTCTAGTTGGTTTGCTATTGTGTTTTTTCTATCGTGTTCCTTGGCTGTAGAAATGGTCGCCTTTTACTGATTCCAAGCACATTATTTAAAATATTTTTCCTTGCTTGCTGCATGGCTAAAGCAGAGATGCCATTTTGACCTAAAGCTCTCTGTTCTCTTTCTAAATTTATGATTATGGCTTATTCCCTGGCCCCTCCCCCTCTCTCAAGCCATTCCTTTTGAGTTTCAAAAGACTGTTTGGGAAGTCTGAAAGCTGAGTATTGGCTGTTTCTTTTCATTTTCTCTCTAATGGTCTGCTTATCCCAAGGCAATGTAGATGCCTCTAGCTGAGAAGGTAAGAGGTCACAACACAAAGGAAAGAATAAAAAGTAAATGTTCAAAACTTACTATTTTGAGATGCTTTCTGTATATACCCCTAATGAGAACTACATGTCAAATCATGGGTTAAGGCATTCTCTGTGCATGGGACTGAACATAGTTTAACCTAGAAATAGCAACAAACTTAATATTGATTACTGACTCCTTCCAGAAGCTACTATTGCCCATTCTCTTTGGGTTCAGAAAGTTGAGAAATGTAAAAAAGAGAAATTAAGAGTGCTTTAATCCCTCTTGCTTCTGTGGAGAGAGGAGAAGAAAGGAAGAAGGTTTGACATGAAAGAAGGAAGAGAAGCCTGTGAGCTCAGGTACATTAAAGACATGACACTCACAGAGGAGGATAGAAGATCCTCAACTACCTGAGAGAAATGCATGGCTTTGGATAAAGATGCTCTGACAACCTAAAATACAGGTCTAATGAAATAGGTGAGCAGTTCAAGGCCTGTCTAATGTTTGCATACAATCCCCACCAACAGCAGCACTCTACAGATATATTTTGATGGATATCTAGGATATTGTCTACTATGGCTTGTGCTTCTCTGGTAGTAAGCATTCAAAGGCTCAATAATCAAAGAGCAGAAATGGAAGCAGAACTGTTCACTATTATTACTTATGGTCTACCAGCAAAACTGTTCTGTCTTATGATGTTGGCTTCATGCTTTGCCAATTGGATCTAGAGGTTTTATTTCCAAATGGAGAAATTCTTCTAAAGGGAGAATCAACATGGTTCCATTGAAGCAGATGCCAAACCTGGCCACTTTGGATTCCTAATACCTCTGAGTCACCAGAAAGAGAGATGGATATTGTGCTGATGAAGTAGTTAGCATTGGCTTACTACAACACAATGGAGGGGAGAAACCATATTTCTCATGCATAGGCAGGAAGTCTCCTAGGCTTTTAGAACTGAAACTAAATCAGAGGAGAATGAAAACAATTCAGTTAATTCAAGACTACTAATAGCTCATATCTTCAGGAATCAAAGTTTGGGTCAATCCACCAGACAAAAAACTATGACTAGGCAAAGAGCCTTTAGCTATGTGACTGAAACCACTTTATCCAATGTTTTTCTTTATATTTTGTTTTTCTATGCATTATATCCTTACTGTAGTTTCCCCTCCTTCCACTCCTTCCATTCCTCCCAGTCTTTCCTTCTACCTGATCCACCCCTCCTCCACTTCCCTTCAAATAAAAGAGCAGGCCTCCCAGGAGTCTCCACTGAACCTGGCCTAACAAGTTGCAATAAGAGTAGGAACAAAACCTCGTGGCAAGGCTGAATGAGGTAGTCAATAGGAAGAAAAGGGTCCCAAGCACAGGTATCAGAGTCAGAGACAGCCTCATCATACTGTTGGGTTTTCAACCTGTGGGTGGTCACGCCTTTGACAACCCTCTGTCTCCAAAACTATTTACATTACAATTCATAACAGTAGCAAACTTACAATTATGAAGTAGCAACAATAATAATTTTATAGCTGGAGATCACTGCAACATGAGGAACTATACTAAAGGGTTGAAGCATTAGGTAGGTTGAGAACAACTGATTAACTCTTAATCAAATATAGAAAGTAAGATTTTAGTAGTTATTTTTGTTACATGTATCTTTACATGTGTGCGTACCCAGCAAATATCTTTATGTGCATGAATATATTTCTGTGTAATCATACATACATTTGTGTGTACGTGAATGTGGAGACCAGAAGCCAATATCAAGTGTCTTCCTCAATTCTTCTAAACTTTATTTTCCTTTTTATATAGAGTCTCTCATTGAACCTGTAGCTTGTCAATTTGTTTAGATTGGCTTTCCTCCAAATCCCTAGGCTCCTCATGTCTCCACTTCTCCTGTTGGGATTATAGGTATGCTACTGCAACCAGCTTGTTGGATGGTACTAGAGATTCAATATCCAATCCTCATGCTTGCAGAGATAGCGTTAGACTGACTGAGCCATATCTCCAGCACAAGTCTCTTTGTCTTCCCTCTTTGACCTCTTGCCAGAAACATAAGGTACATTATAGCTGACCTAGAGTGCTATACTTAAGTTTCAGTATATCAAGAAGGAATGGTATATTTCACCCAAGGACTTTTTGTAACCGTTTTGGAGAAAGTGAACAGTTCCCACTGCATGTAAAATAATTGTATTTTGTGAGAACTTATATTTTGGTGTCATTTTCTTTCTTTTATATGTCCGTAGATTTAAAGACATATGTAGCTGCAGTGAGGGGCTATAAAGGTCAGCTTTATATGTTAACCTGGTAAGAATAATAGGTGTTTCATGTTTGATCCCCACTGTAACATATATGGGTGAGTAACAGGAATGAAGACAGCACAGAATTATCTTGAAGTCCTCTGAGTATGAATTTTATCATAATCCTAAAATGATACAGTTTCATATCCCATACTCCAGAATGCTGAAATCTGAACAGTCCAAAATTCCTAAAGTCTAAAGTCCAGAAATATCACAACCTCAAATGATTAAATTCCTTAGTGTCAAACTGCGGAAAGTCAAAATCCCAGGCACTGCGTTTCCCAGTGGGGTAGAGGGAGGCTCCATGTGAGAGACATGAAGCCAAAATTCTGTGGAAAGTATTGGTGTTCTCTTGATCATTTGTAACAGTTGCCAATATCTTCACTTGTATGTTATTTCTTCCCCTTCCCATATTGCAGTAGGGCTTTATTACTCAGAGAATACAAAAATTTGAGGCTCACACAACCTTTTGATCCAAAGACACTTAAGAATAACAGAATTTCCCTTGATGATATAAAATACCTTAAAAGGGGAATTATTCTTGGTTAGAGATTTGACTGCTGAAAAAGATACATTCCATAACACTACCATTAAATCTAACTGAGAAAAATTAACTCATGCATTACTTTACCTAATGAATGACACTTGGATGCTTCCAAATATTCCCCCCATGTTTTGAAGTGATGCATCAATTCAGATCTGCAGTTATTTATTATCTTGACACAAACTAGAATCACTCAGGTAGAGATTATTGATGAGGGATTGACCTGTAGGCATGTCTGTGGTGTGTGGGGCAGGGGTGGAGGTTGTTGTCTTTCTTAGGCCAATTGAGGTAGAAACACTTGCCTACTGTGGGTGGCACCATTTACTATGCAGGTCGGTGGTCCTAACTTTCTGAGTGGTGAAAGTGAGATGAGCGTAGGCATGCAACCAGCCATTCATCCTCATTCTGTTCTTGAACGAAGATGTAACTAGCTGCTTCAAGTTCCTATGGCTCCAGATTCTCTGCTGTGATGGATGTTATCTAGCACCAAGAGCTAAAATAAACTTTCTGTAAGTTTCTTTTATTGGTTTTGTTTTGTTTTGTTTAAATAACAGCAACATGAAAGGAAATGAAGACAATTCCCTTCTAGGACCTAAATATTCTAGAAAACATTTATGTGTTAGTGGTTGAAAATCCTCTAAAAATACATACTGGAAGACTTTGTTAACTTTGCAGAAGAAAATGGATCCTAATTAAATCTGCAGGTCACAATAATAAGTTCTGAGCCAGGTGCCTGAAATTAGGTGCCTGAAAATGAATTCCAAAGTACTGTCAGTGAAGTTGGGGCTTTCTGCTCATCCAAATACAATTACCAGAAAATTTAGACTGAGTGGATTGGCCACACAATATTAGAAAGCACAAAGCCTAGGATTTAAAATGTTATTTACCTTCACTGTTATTCTTTTCCTTTGATGAAATTCCGGGAGCTTTTAATAAATTAAAGTCACAGAAAAATAACCACATGCCTGATAACATAAGAAAACTCTTATGTAACAGTAGAGATGACTGGACAGCAGTACTGTTTCCATCAAGTTTGTGGCTTGTGCATGAGTACATGTGGAACGGACCTCTGTGTAGCCCAAGAGCACAGAAGTAATAGGTGATACCTATTCACTGGCCACAGAAAGAAAATAAGTGTGAATAAATTTGGCAATGAGAGCTATGCACTTAAGAAAAGCAGTTAGCCCTTTGGAGGCAAGACTTTAAATTGGAAGCAATGTTTGTGAAAGTCAGTGAATCCTCTGAAGAACCTCCATACAGTGCACCACAAGCTCTCTAACATGAGTGACATACACTTTTCATACACTGAATATTTTTTGTGCTATTTATTTAGTTTTTTCTTAGAGTTTTAAATTGTTTGCAATTATTTTGTAAGCCATTATGGTATATATCTATCTTTGAGTCTTTTCTAAATTATGCAATGAATTATATAGGGACTTTAAAAAGTGTTTGATACAATATTCTTGCAAATTTGACTCCATATAATAAAAGTGAAGTACCACAACGGTGACTTTGTGTGCAAGCCTCACTAGGGCATTTATGAAAGCTGAAATTTTTCTACTTAACCAAGTAGACTTTTTCTACATCTGCATTTGCAAAAGGTGAGGAGACTTGAGATCTCAGCTCACTGTGCATGGCGTATACAATGGTGAGCATTGCAGGATTTTACCCACCTTGTCAAAACATGTTCGTCATGTTACACGCATGTACACTACAGTAACGTCCCAGTGCACTCAGTTCCCAGGCAGTGACAAGCACTCGTGCGTTCTCCTTATGTCCTATTTCTTCATGAACATAGTTCTTCTTCTCATGGCATTTTCCACAAGCAGATGTCATAAGCATGCTTGGTTACAGAATGTTTGTGTGTATTGTGTGTCACTTGTGTAAATACCCAGAAAGCACCATGCTGTATATCTACACTTTTTGCATTATGCTCCATTAAAACATAAATTAACTCCTACTAAAGAATTTGCAATTATGTTTTTAGAACTATATTCTTAGGATTTGAGGCTTTGATGGATTTTTTTTTCTTTAGAGATTTCACACATTAAAGTTTTTGACCTTTTGCATGTTCAGCATTCAGGATTATGATATTCGTTATGTTTTCAGGTAATATGGGGAAAGCACTTCACATAGAAAAGTCTGAATTTTGGATTTAAACTCAATCTGATTTCAAAACTGAGCCTCTTCACATGGAGACGCTTGCACTCCCTTCAAGGGCGGACGTCAGCTGCAATTATGGGTGACAGCTGTGCAAATGGTCTGTGTTTCCTGTTCACTCTTCTATCCTATGATCTCTCATTTTATTTTCAGCAAACACATTGTTTTCGGCATCAAACATTCCTAAAAATAGCATTCTGTATTGGATAACAAATTGGTATGCTCTTCGCTGGGGGAAGAGTGCTTAGCCTGCTTTCAACATTTCTTTCTTGCCTACAGTTCAGTGTAGGGTGAGGCCCCTGCCTACTTTATCATGTCTATTGTTGTAGAGTCCTGCAATTCATTTTTAGGTTGTCATGATCAGAAGATTTTATGGCTGTTGCGTCTGACATTTCTAAGAGACACAGTATCACAGTAAACTTCCTGAAAACATAAGTACAAGTAACATTATCTAAATTTATCAGGTTGTATTTATGTATTTAGAAATAGATTTGTATACACTTTTATGTATGTAACAATAATTAATGAAAAATAGGATAAATTTGAAAGAGCATAAGGAGGAGTATGTGGGAAGGATTATGGGAAGGAAAGGGCAATAACATAATTATATTATAATGTCATTTAAAAAAAAACTAGCGTTGTGGGTAACAGACAACTCAGCACGTTAGAGCATTCACTACTCTCACAGAGGATCTTAGTTACATTCCCAGCACAGACATGTTACTTCACAATCACTTGTGACTCCTCTTCCACAACCTCACACAACCTCTGCCCACCCCCATGGCTATCAGGTATGACTGTATTGCACATAGGTACATGAATGCAAATACACTCATACATCTCTAATAAAGCAAATAAATATTTAAAATCTACCTTGGATAGTTTCTTCAATTATTATTAATATTTTCAGTTGCCTCTGAATTTGAGCTCCCTTCTGAAAGTTATATAAAAGAAAACCAGGATTGGGATCACAGTCTTGATACCCTGTCATTCCTTGGTTCCATGCTTGGGCAAGTCACTTGAATCCATCCACTTCAGCTTTATTCTTTGAAAAAAAAATATATATATATACAGCCTGCAACATTATCCATTTAAATCCTTTGAAACAATTTCTAAGGCAAAGCACTGTACCTGAAGCTAGTACAGGAAGCTAATAATTCAGCTGCATTCACCTTTTCTAGTGGCTTAGAATGGGAGCTGCCTGATGACATTTGACCTTTCGTGAAATAATTAACACAATAACTATGGGTTGATTTTGGAAAATAGTACATACTAAATCAATTTTAGATTTTACATCCCATGAAAATAGTAGTTATATTCCTCCTGCTGTTTCTCCAGTATTTAAGATTATCCTGACATGTAAAAAGTAAATGAATGATTGATAATTGAGCAGAATAACCCATATGTTAATTTTCAGGGCCTTTTTTAGATTTTGGGAAAATCACTTTCCTAGACTATTTACCTCTCCTTTTTCAAGCTTTTATGTTGATGTTCATCCTTAGATGCCCAAGGTTCTTAAGCGTCCACTCTGGCCCACAGCAACCTTCCTATTGCTGTCCAGCTTCCTGTTTTGTCTTGAGAATGTATCCGGCACTCAACCGTCTGTGGGTGATGAATGCCCATGATCCCTTTAGAGTCTTTGCTCTCTTTTCCCTCTGACTTTCATCCAAATGTTCAGATTTATCAATTTTCCTTCACCTAGGGCATATGGAGCCTACTGCTTGAGAAAGTAAATAGAATTATCACCATGTCAAAAAGAAGTATTTATAACAAAAACTCACTCCATAATGACAAAATGAGTGAGTTAAATTCTTTAACTTCTGTGGTTGATATTTTGGCTTTTTGTTTGCTTGCTTTTCGAGACATATAAAACATATTTATTTTTAGTTTATTCACTCTACATCCCCATTGTAGCCCTCTGCCTTGTTTCTTCCTGGTCCCACCATTGTCCTTCCCTTTCTCCTTCCCCCCTAGTCCTCAGAAACGGGGAGCCCTCCTCACCTACCATGTGACCCCAGCCTATCAAATCTTATCCGGACTGCTTGAATCCTCTTCCTATGTGGCCAGGCATGGGTGCCCCACCAGGGGGAAGTGATCAATGAGTTGGCAACAGAGTCCATGTTAAAGGCAGTGCCCTTTGACCCATAGTATGGGAGCCACATGGAGACTGTGCTTCTTTTTTTTTTTTTTTTAATGTTACTCATGTGTATATCCATTTATTTATTTATTTATTTTTTAATTTTTTTATTAATTTATTCGTATTACATCTCGATTGTTTCTTATTGACTACATCTGAACAGGGGGTCTGGGTCCTCTCCATGCATGGTCCTTGGTTGGTGCATCAGTCTCTACAGGTCCCCCTGGGCCTACATTTGTTGACTCTGTTGTTCTCCTTGTCGAGCGAGCTCTTGTCCCTTTCACGTCCTTCTGTCCCCCAACTCTTCCATAAGCTCCCTGTACTCTGCCTGAAAGTTTGGCTGTGAGTCTCATCATCTGCTTCCATGCCCTGCTTGGTGGAGTCTTTCAGAGGACCTCTATGGTAAGCTCTGCTCCTGTTCCCTCTCTTCAAGTACTTCTGGTGTCTCTTCTATTTGCCCTTCTGAATGAGAATGAAGCTTTCCTCCCTAGGATTCTCTTTGTTATTTAGCTTCTTTTGTGGTACACTTGCACAATGGAATACCACTCAGCTATTAGAAATAAAGAAATCATGGAATTTGCAAGAAAATGGGGGAACTAGAAAAGATCATCCTAATTGAGGTAACCCAGACCCAGAAAGACACACATGGTACATACTCAATTATAAGCAAATATTAGCCATATAATACAGGATAACCACACTATAATCCACTGGCCAAGAGAAGGTCTTTTTTTTTTTATGTTCATTGGTGCTTTGACTATATGTTTGTCTGTGTCACTATGTTAGATCCCTTGGAACAGGAATTATATACAGTTGTGAGCTGAGTTGTAGGTTCTGGGACTTGAACCTGGGCTCTCTAGAGGAGCAGCCAGTGCTCTTAAGCAGTGAGCCATCTCTCCAGCCCCTTGAGACAGATCTTGCTGCACAATCCTGGCTGTCCTGGAACTCACTATGTAGGCATGGCTGGCTTAAAACTTAACACAGCTCTCCATACTTTTGTCTCCTGGGATGCAGAGATGAAAGGCCCACCACATCCAGCTAAAAATTTAAAATTTTAAGGCTCATTTTTATTGTCTACCAAGTTTTAAGTTTTAGAAAGAAATAGTGACAAAAGCCATTTACAATTCTATTCACAGATAAAATTTCTGATTCTCTTCTCCAAGATCTTGCTTTCCCTTTGCTCAGAGGCTGACCTCAGAGTAAGCAGAAGAGCAGAGACTCAGTCAGTGTTCAGCATTCATGGTACTTTCCCCCTAGCTCCTGATGTCCACTCACTACTTCTGCCAAATGGGCTTGGTATTCTCCTTGTCACTGTCTTTGGAACGGAGGGCCAAAGCAATGAAGAACAAGTAGAAAAACAGTAAACTATCATACAAAGGTTCTGCCATCTGGTTTTAGTGAAATTCCCAGAAAACTTTGAAATACCAAGGTTTTAGAAGTTATACTTCTACTCCATATTTTTTCTTTTTTCTTTTTTTTAAATTAATTTATTCTTGTTACATCTCAATGGTTATCCCATCCCTTGTATCCTCCCATTCGTCCCTCCCTCCCATTTTCCCCTTATTCCCCTCCCCTATGTCTGTTCCTGAGGGGGATTACCTCCCCCTGTATATGCTCATAGGGTATCAAGTCTCTTCTCAGTAACCTGCTGTCCTTCCTCTGAGTGCCACCAGGTCTCCCCTTCCAGGGGACATGGTCAAATGTGAGGCACCAGAGTACGTGAGAAAGTCATATCCCACTCTCCACGCAAGTGTGGAGACTGTTCTGACCATTGGCTAGATCTGGGTAGGGGTTTAAAGTTTACCGCCTGTATTGTCCTTGGCTGGTGCCTTAGTTTTAGCGGGACCCCTTGGCCCAAATCTGCCTATCATAATGTTCTACTTGTAGGTTTCTAGGACCCTCTGGATCCTTCTACTTTGTTATTCTCCCATGCTTCTCTCATCTAGAGTCCCAGTAGGATGTCCTCCCCTCGGTCCCAGTTTCCTGGTAAGTGAAGGCTTTTGTGGGACATGCCCCTTGGACTAATATGCAGATATAAGTGAGTATATACCATTTGAGTCTTTCTGCTTCTGGGTTAACTCACTCATTATGATCATTTATAGCTCAATCCATTCATCCACAAATTTTGGGACTTCCTTGTTTTTAATAGCTGAGTAGTATTCCATAGTGTATATGTACCACAGTTTCTTTATCCATTCTTCCACTGAGGGACACTTAGGCTGTTTCCATGATCTGGCTATTATGAATAATGCTGCTATGAACATGGTTGAGCAATTTTCTTGTTGTGTGCTGGAGCATCTTCTGGGTATATTCCAAGGAGTGGAATAGTTGGGTCTTGAGGAAGCCCTATTCCCAGTTTTCTGAGATAGCACCATTGATTGCCAGGGTTGATTCAGCTGATCTGGCTGGCTAGGCGTGTGTCCCCTTCCTCCCTCACCGCTCCATGTGCATCCCTCCCAAAGCTGCGTGCTTGGTCGAAGTGGATGACCTTCCCCAAATAGAGGAGGACCAGTCTTCGGTCAAGGGTATACAAGTAGCAGCGCTCCCCTGCTAGAACCTCCGAACATTTCTCTACTCCATATTTTTAAGGGAAATAATGAAGGCCTGTATTAGGTTTATCTAATGCTGTCTGGATGGAGAGATGGTTCAGTTGTTAAAGGTTGGGATCACAAGCAAAAATATCTAGGGTTGTCTTCCTTCCTTCCTCTTCTTCTTCCTCTTCCTCCTCCTCCTCCTTCTCCTCTTCCTCTTCTTTTTCTTCTTTTTGTAATAAATAAATCAGTAACATTTAGATGTATTTAATGGGATTCTTCTCCGAACCAACAGCTGCCTCATAAGCCATAGGAGCCCAACCTGTCTGGGACACCTATAAAAGAATGTGAAGCTGAGCACCTCTGACACACTGGAGTGGCTCAACCTCTGCAACTGTAGTTCAGGTGACTAATGTATTCCAGGAATCTGTGTCACACATAAGGCTAAGAAGGTTAGGACTCATTCTTTTTTAATTAATTAATTTATTTATTGACTTTATGTCCAGATCATAGCCCACCCCCTTCCTGGCCTCATCCTCCCTCCCTCTTCCCTATTTCTCAGAATATGAGAACCACTCCTATCAACCCACCCTAGCTCATCTAGTTGCATCAGGACTCAGCACATCCTCGTCCCCCATGGTCTGATGAGGCAGCCATGCCAAACAACCTAGATATCCTTCAACCAAACAATGGGTAAAGATACTGTGGTACATTTACACAGTGGAATACTATTCAGCTATTAAAAACAAGAAAATCAGGAAATTTGCAGGGAACTAGATGGATTTAGAAAAGATCATCCTGAGTGCAGGAACCCAAACACAGAAAGACATACATGATATGCACTCACTTATAAATAGATTTTTTACCATATAGTACAGGATAAACATACTACAAATCACAGATACAAAGAACATAATTAAGAGGGAAGAATCAAGAGAGGATGCTCAAATCTCACTCAGAATGGGAAAAATAGACAGTCAATGTGGTTGAAAAGAAGGAACAAAGTAGGGGTACCAGGGAGCACAGAGAGAAATGAAGGTGGAGATCAGACCTGGGAAGAGGGAGAGGGAGAGGAAAAAGAACCTTCAGAGAGCAGAGAAATCATGAGCAGGGGGCATTTCTATGGTCAGAAAGAGACATAAGGCAGAGTAGGCTTCTGGGAGGATAGAGGGATGACTCTAGCTGAAACTCCTAGTAACAAGGGTCTTGGAGACTTAAGAGGATACCCTCTAACTAGACAGGACTCCTGGTGGAGAGAGGGGAATGCCAACCCATCCACAAAAACTTCGTCCCAAAATGTGCCCTGCCTGCAAGATGTGCAGGTATAAAGATATAGCAAAGATTGAGGCCAAACAATGCCTGGCCTAACTTGATACTCAGTGATCCAACCTCTGAGACTGTTTGCTATACTCTGATAGGTTCAAAGATAGAAGTCTAGCATAGTTGTCATCTTAGAGGCTCCACCCAACAGCAAATTGAAACAGATGGTGTGACTCACAAAACATTGGGTGAAGTATAGGAAGCTTTGTAGAAAAGTGAGGGAAGGATAGAAGGACCTGGAGGGGGCAGAAGCACCCCAAGACCAATAGCATCACCTAACCAAGGCCCAGAGGGGTTTGCAGAGTTTGAAACACCAACCAATGTCCATATATGGACTGAACCTAGCTGATGTAGCTGATGGGCAGCACGGGCTTCATGTAGGTTCCCTGGTAGGGTGCTGCCTCTGACAAGGACTCATTTTTTTAGAAAATAAAGGCACTGTTCTAGCAGAGTATCCAGCCCCTTGAACTTCAAGTTTGCTCACAGAGACTGTGGGCTCCTCTTAGCTTGACCTAGCTTCTGCTGCAATGGTACAAAGGTGGTCTTCATGTCTACCCTCTTCTAAATCCAGACCTTAATGCCCAGAGGATCCAAAGCTATAGGCAGCATGTTTGAGCCTGAGCTTCAGGACCCTGTTACTAGAAGTAGGAACATTAAAGAGACGTTGCCCCCTTACAGTGACTGCTATAAGTTGGGTCCTTTGTGTGAACTTTTCTTCTCATGGGAATAAGAAAAGGGAAGTCGGAGCAGGTAGATAGATGTCATAGAATTATTGATCAAATAATTTAATATTGCCCAATAAAAGTGGTGTGTGTGTGTGGGGGGTTATTGTTTGTTTTGTTTTGTTTGTTTTAAACTGGGAGTATGATGGGTTGGAAAATGTAGAAGTGTGTACCTGTTCCCCAGTCTGACTCTAGGGGGCAGCAGCTTCTTGGGCAAAAGGAGGCCAGTGAGGAATAAAGGGCATCTCCCAGATGCCTTCACCTCATGTCTTAAACTCTGAGGAAAGGAGAGACATCCACTAAAATGGACTTCTCTAAAGAGACCTAAAGTCATCAGAAACTGCAGATCAATGCAAAAGAAACTATGGCTTCCAAGGGAGCTCCTCAGAACATGAAAATCATTGGTATTGTGAGTCTTTCTCCTAAAGGGTTTTCCTTAGATTTTTCTGGATGAGATTTGGCGAGAGCAGATTTATTTTTAACAAATGCACACACATGGCATCCTCTTTCTTAGTGACAAGAACTTCTCATTTTTCTAAAATGTGCCTGGCAAGCCCTGCAGCCAGAGAAACGAGACTGGGAGACCTGCTGTTCTTTGGTGCTTGACAAGCAACAGAGGGAGTCAGTCTGGTTTTCCTCTCAGGATTGATTCAAGAGTGATGTGCTGCACTCACATTCACATTCGCACTTGGGAGCTTCTTACCCAGTAGTAAATCTGAATCTTTACTCTATTTTCTTATTTTCAGTAGTGGAAAAATGGGACAAAAGGTAGCTTAATGCAGAAGATGTGGATAATTCTATAGGAATTGCCTTCATTATTTTCCTTCATCTTTTTCTTTCCTACATGTGGCATTAAGCCCAGCGCTTGTAGCATAAGCCCTTGAAATTCTAGCAGCCAGGAAGTTGAGGTTTCTGACAGAATGAATATGCATGGCACACATAATCTACAATTTATTAGGCTGCTTCGCTAGTCATTATTGAGATTTGATTGTAATGCTTAGTGGCGTTAACATCCTGTCCTTCCCCCTAACAACATTTATGGTCAGTAATAATATTAGCTCAGTCCTTGAGCCTCGCTCTGCCGAATGAAGCAAGCGACTTGAGCTCATCTTGCCTCATTACTTCTAACAGGACTCCTGTAGTCATGTCACACTCCAGTGACAAGCCATACAGAATGACATCTTTTAAATATTATTTCTGACATATTTCTCTGAAACGCTCGCCTTTCAATTAGTGCTGTGCACCAGAAGTGACAGTTTCTAGAAGAGTCACTTCTCTAAGTGAGCGCAGTAATAGGTGACCCACCAACTCTAGCAAGTGACAGAAGACATTCACGAATAAGTTCGTTACAGCCTGTTTGAAAATATTTCCACAGTATGGGTAAGCACTTGTGGTCCATCAGGATGGACCACACATCTCTTTTGGACACTGTGTTCCCATTTCCCAGGTTCTGTTTCCTTTGCTACTAAAAGCTGCCTCTGTTGCTTATATGCAATACAGATGCCCAGAGTCTGGTCCCACAGGAGCTAATAGGGGATACCATATGAGCGCAGATCTGCACATGCCTATCTCGTTTGCTTTTGGGATGCACAGACCGACATGTAATTTATGCCACAGAGACCTTGTAGGACCAAGCTGAGGTTGATGTTTCACTCAAGATCACACCCATGCTTGGCTTCTTCCTCCTCTCTAGACTAATTCCCACAATCCTCTACAGATCTCTCCAGGGAACTCTTCTGCAGTAAATTACTTGCCAGGAATGTTTGGCTCAGAATCTGCTTTGGGAAGAGCAGGACCTTAAATGTATCTGGAGGCTCTCGAATCCAGCTGTGTGAAGCCTCATAGCTATTCTTCTTGGGAATTTGCTCAGCTATTCCAGAAACATCTAGGAGCACAAGTCATTTGTATTACCACACAGCCAGCTCCCTTCTTCACCCCTGACCAAGGCCCAGAATCTTTCAGCATCTTGGACCCCCTGTCTGAGAAGGAAACCGACATGTGTCTGACTCCTTGCCTTTGTCCGTTAGGCTCATGTTTGCAGTTATTTGTTCTCACCCATCACTTTAAATATGTGTTACTCGATCTGTTTTACAGTCAAGGAAACTGAAGTTCAGAGAGGTTATAAAAACTGAACAAATTCCCACACACTAAGACACCCCTCGGGCTTTTAACTTTAAACTTCAAGTCCACTGAATTGTGCACATACTTTAAAAGCAGCTGGCCTTGATGTTGAGACCTGAAAGTAAATAATGCCCAGAGAAGGCCACATCACTATTACTTCTAGAATAAGACAGCACCTGGGCCACTCCTGCACCAAGACAGTGACTAAGTGTCATGATAATGCCTCAGCACCATGACAGTGACTAAGCTGCCCTCCCCTCATCCATGTGAGTCATTTGTGCTTTTCCAACTATGGCTTTACTTCAGGTTAATCTGTCTAACTCCGAGATAAATGCATTCCAACTTCCTGACAAAATCCAATCTAAAACCAGGCCCCTGCTTTCTTATTTTCCCCTCAGAGTTATTTAAAATCCTCTCTATCCTCGAGACTCCCCCAGGATTCCACAGAGCTTCAGTCTCTTGCTGCAGCATGATGTCACATAATTCTATTGCCATCCGAGGTGTCCCTGGTGGTTTCATTATCTGCATTTCTTGATTTATCAGGTGGTTTTTCCACTATAATTTCTCCTTAGAACAAATATGCTATTATTGTCTAGCATCATATTTCATGAAACGTTAGGCTGTATGGATCATAAAACGTACATGGACGAGCAAGACTGTTTTTAGAATACTGCTTCAAACAGTGACACCATTTTTTTTTTTTTTATGTTAGCCTTGAACATCAACTGAGTCAGTCACATCAGATTCTTGTGGCTTTAGTTTTTCACATAGTCGAAGGATGGACTCATGTCTCCTGACTTCGGTTGTACTCGTTGTCTGGGGACACAATGTTTTTGCTAGTGCCTCTGTAATAAAGTTTAACTACTGTACTTGAGAAATATCTTCCTTCTTGGAAAGCCCAGTGTTGTTCTGTGTGAAAACAATTTATGTATTTCTCCAACATCAAATATTTGCTTCATTAATAACAACTTTATGCCCCAGATCCCTATGCTTGTTCTTTCCTGCTTTTATTTCAATGCCCAGTTTCTGGAGGAAATTGACAGAACAGAGGTAATACCACCCTTACACGTGGAACTCAGGCGATGGTGGCTAGATTTTTATAGGTACAGGCAAGGCCATTAGCGCTTGACTTTTACTTGATAGAGAGGTGTTGTTGGAAGTAAAATGCATCTCAATTTCAGCCATACTAAAGGAAAAAATATTTAATTCTTCTAAGTGGTCAAACCTTATATATATAGTAGGAGTTCTTGGTGCCCTTTACTTGGGTGCTTTACCCATCTTCCAGATGCTGTGATTTATGATGGCTCAGAATAGACCTCTTCTTCAATGAGGTTGACATCTGAGCTCACATTACTATAGGCAACTAATGGATTAAGGGAGTAGGTGAAAAGTGATTTTTCTCCCCCAGCAATGTTGTGCAGAGAATGGTTCCAAGCTGTGACACATGAAGGACCAAGTACAAACAAACTGGCTGTCCTCAAGAAGGAAAATACTCCGCTACAACACACACACCAAAGCTCCTGGTGAGTTCAGGCTTGAAGTGGGCTGTACATTCTGACTTGACCCACTTAGCCTCATGTTAAGCTACCATAAACCACACTGCCCCAGAGACCACCACACCTCAACAGCGCATCTACACAGGAGCCCCCCATTTCCAATTCCAATCCATAAATAGCCAAAAGGGAAGGAAGTTCTGCAT
The DNA here is from genome assembly GCA_907169655.1 of Acomys percivali. NCBI lineage: Eukaryota > Metazoa > Chordata > Mammalia > Rodentia > Muridae > Acomys > Acomys percivali. Next base: position 11,303,442 of record OU015742.1, on the reverse strand, counting down.
CCAGGGTTTCGCCTTTTCACATGGAACCACTTACTTTGTCTCCTGGTACTTCTAGTTCTATTTGCTACACTTAAGTCAGAATGATGAACCCAGATTACCCTCACCTAATTCCCTCTGGATCTCCTTTCAGCCCTGTCGAGGGGAAGGAAAACGGCGAGAAACTTTGAGCCTTTGAGCTTTGTTTTCCACCTATGCAGTCCACCATAAGGAAATGTAGGAATCTAGGCCTTTGTTTTAGAACAGTGATTCTTTTTATTTTTAATTTTAATTTTTATTTTTGGCCTTGATATCTCATGTTTATTGTGTCTCTTTTTTTCTTTTAAATTTTTTTATTAATTTATTCATATCACATCTCAATTGTTAGCCCTTCCCTTGTATCCTCCTATTCCTCCCTCCCTCCCGCTTCCCCCCTTCTCCCCTCCCCTATGTCTGTGATTGAGGGGGACCTCCTCCTCCTATATATGCTCTTAGAGTATTGAGTCTCTTCTTGGTAACTTGCTATCCTTCCTCTGAGTGCCGCCAGGCCTCCCCATCCAGGGGACGTGGTCAGAAAAGGGGGCACCAGAGTTCATATGAGAGTCAGATCTCACTCTCCACTCAATGGTGGAGAATGTCCTAGAACAGTGATTCTTAACCTGTGGGTCATGACCCCTTTGAGGTTTAAAGACCCTTTTATAGGAGTTGTATATCAGATACCCTGCATTGCAAGTATTTAAATTAAGAATCATAACAGTAGCAAGATTATAGTTATGAAGCAGTAAGGGAAATAATTTTATGGTTGGGGGGTCACTACAAATGAGGAAATGAATTAAAGGGTCAGAGCACTGTTTCAGAATAACTCTGAATGAGAATTAAGCATCCTCCCTAAGGTCCTCCTTGTTACTTATCTTCTTTAGGTCTGTGTATTGTAGTGTGGTTATCCTGTATTATGTGGCTAATATCTGCTCAAAAGTGAATGTATACCATGTGTGTCCTTCTGCGTCTGGGTTAGCTCACTCAACATGATCTTTCCTACTTCCATCTATTTGCCTTCAGATTTCAAGATTTCCTCTTTTTATTAGGCACATTGTGTAAGTGTACCACAATCTCCTTCTCCACTCTTTGGTTGGGGGACATCTACATTGTTCCCAGATTCTGGCTATTGTGAGTAATGCCGCTATTAACATAGTTGAACAAACATCTTTGTTGTATGGTAGGGCATCTTTTGAGTATGTGCCCAGGAGTGGCATAGCTGCGTCTTGAGGTAGAGATCTTCTCAATTTTCTGAGAAAGTTCCAGATTGATTTCCAAAGTGGGTGTATGAGTTTGTACTCCCCCCGTTAATGGAGGAGTGTTCTCCTTGCTCCACACATCCTCACCAACCTGGGTTGCCACTTGAGGGTTTTTTTTTTTTTTTTTTTTTTTTTTTTTCATTCTGATAGATATAAGATGGAATGCATGGAGGAGGATGCTTAATTCTCATTCAGAAGGGCAAATAGAATAGACACTGGGAGCTGTTGGAGAGGGAACAGGAAAGGGTACTACTATAGAGGTCTTCTGAAAGACCCCACCAAACAAAGGATCGAAGCAGAAGCTGAGTCTCACAGCTATGCTTTGGGCAGAAGGCAGAGAGTCTTATGGAAGGGTTGGAAGGGGGAATAGAAGGACCCAGAGGGGACAGGAGCTCCACGAGAAGACCAACAGAGACAACAAATCTGGGCCCAGAGGTTCTGGCGGAGACTGATACACTAACCAAGGTGCATGGTGAGGACCTAGACCCCCTGCTCACATGTAGTCAATAGGCACCTTGGTCTCTATAGGGGTCCCCTAGTAAGGGGAGCAGGGACTCTTCCTGCCATGGACTCTGTTGCCTACTCTTTGATCACTTCCCCCTGGTGGGGGTGCCTTACCAGGCCACCGAGGAAGAGGATGCAGTCAGTCCTGATGAGACTTGGTAGGCTGGAGTCAGCTGATAGGGGAGAAGGGCTCCCCATCTCTGAGGACTAGATGGGCATACACAGGAAGAGGGAGGAAAGGTGGAGTCCAGAGGAGGTGAGCGAGGGGGCTATGCTTGGAATGTAAAGTGAAAAGGTTTTTAAAAATAAATTTAAACTAAAAAAAAAAAAGAATAATTTTGAATTCTGTCTATGTCTCAGTTATAAGTCATTTTTGAAACTCAGGACTTCATGACATTTTTACATCATTTCAGCTAGTATTTCCCTCATGTGGTTTTCGATGGAGGCTCTTGTGTTCCACTGCTACACCATCCGTGGGCCTTCTGAGACTGTCTACTTCTTTACTCTGAAACTTATGAAAACCGCTTTTCAAGCTAGAGGGACAGAACCCTAGGATGTGATCTAAAAATGACCTCGAGAACTTCTTGGCTAAAAATCTCCATGGATGAAGAGAATCTGATGAAGGAACAAAATAATCCAACCAACGAGGCTTGAAGGATGCACGTTAGAGCAGCAGAGCTAAATCGGAAACAAGGGTGTGATTGAAAGCTGCAGAAGGGACCAGAATGACCCAGAATGGAAATTTACCAATTAAAACCAACTCTATGGATGGAAAAGCCCCAATTCAAGCCAATTTTTGTGGACTTCTCCTTACTTCGAGCCACCTACATCCTTTCATTTGCTTCCAGTCCATTCATCAGACAGATGTGAGTTTGCTTTTGTCTCTGAATGGACCAGCCTGCAATAAAGCTCTTTCATTTTTCCAAACTTTTGCCTGCTATGCAGGTATGCAGTGAGTCTTGCTGTGTGTCACAGTATTGGCAGATCTGTGCACATGATATCCCATATCATTGATGATATGTTACTCGCTTTATATCTCAGGGTTTCTTTTGAAAACAAGGTTTCAAAGAATTGTTGGAAGAAAATTAATAAAAGAATAACTTTTGGGGTCAGAAACTTAGAATTTTTGTAGATATTTATTATAGTTTATCTTTATTTAATCCACCTTCCAGTTCTAAATTACTTTCTTTCTATCTATCAATCTGTCTGTCTGCTTGTCTGTCTGTCTGTCTGTGTGTGTGTGTGTAATGCACTAGCATTTACCATGTATTATTTCTCATATAACATATAGCATGTATTTTGCTGGTGATTTGGTTATTATATTAGTTATTAATAGATGTTTATTTCAAATCATTCTGTTGAATGAAATGATATGAAAATAGACATACCGAGGTACAGTAACTTTGCTGGAACTAGTCAACTGCACAATGATGAAGAACAACTCCACTTAATATATAAACAAATGAGGTCTGTGTTCCTACAAAACTTTATTTGAGAAAGCAAGACGTGGTCTAGATTTGGTACAGGGCCTATAATTTGATGACTCCTGAGTCTAAACATGAGGGGACTCTGACATAAAGTTTTGAAAAGACCTGTGAGTTGAAATTGTTATAGGTAGAATTTATAAGGATCAGGTAGAGATAGGAGTAAAAAATGAGAGCATCTGTTTTTACCTCACCATTTACCTTCATTGATAGAGGATTTTTCAATAGAAGGGAACTCATTTACCATTTTGCATGTTCTCATCTTCATCCTCTTGTACCTTCCAGAAGAATCACATTTTTTACTTATTTTAAAAAAATATCTATTTTATTTATGTATATCTGTGTGTGCCTGAGTGTTTATATGTGTATTGTGTAAATACATGAGCCTGAGTAGTTTAGAAGGGGAATTAAATCCCCTGGAACTAGAGTTACAAGTGCTTGTGGGCTACCATATTGGTTTTGGGAATAGAACTTTGGTCCTCTGAAATACCAGCCTATGTTCTTAACAACTGAGTCATCATCTCTTCAGCCCCAGGAATTGTATTTTAAAGAAGCCACATGATTCATTCATTTTAAGGGAAAGTCTTTTTAAAAAAAAAAACATATATTCTCTTGTCTCTCTTACAACCATTTGCTGTTTATCAGAGATCTAGCCTGCTTTGCATTGGCCAGAACACTCAGGCAGCAAACACAGACTTCTACAATGAGGAAGCCTGTCATTGCAGCAGAAGAGAACACATATGCTTGATATGCTTGCCACTTACTTGTGTGACAGTCAAATCACATTAATTTCTTCCAAGAATCCTATGAAGTCCAAGATGCTATTTATGCCCATTTTAAGGTTATCATAACCTAGGCATAGAACATTCAAGTTACTATTCACAGTTCATTCATAATAATAAGTGGTTATGAAACTCTATCCCAATTTTCTATCTCCCTGGATCTCTTCCACAGCACCAGAAGCCTCACCTTCTTGCAGTATGATCTCCCCAAAGTCTGGGATCCCAGGAAGCCTGAGGAGCTTGTTGTAAAGTACAGACCCCAGGAAAATATCCTCAGGCATTTTGTACACTATCTCAGGAGCGTCTCACAATTTTGAGTAAAATATCAAAAGCTTTGTAATCCCTCCAGCTCCCATACTCCAAGGATCTATTTTTCCTGAGAGCTTCTTTGAAAGATGGAATTCCCAGATGTCTCTGAACCTTATAGCACACTATTCTTCAACACCCTGAAGCCACAGGACTACTTCTGCAATTATGTTGGATAGAGAAAGAAAGGCAAGGAAGGCTAAAAGTCTCTGGAAAATCTACTTTTTGAATACTTTGAATTTATTACACATGGCCCAGGGGCCTAGGGCTGGGTGTTGTGTTTTAGTTGAGTGCCCAGGAGGTAGCTCTCAATTGTTTCAGTGTATCAAACAGGAGATTATGCTTT
>OU015742.1:11264550-11298739 GCA_907169655.1 Acomys percivali | reverse complement strand
TCATACAGCGACAAAGCAAAAACCCACAGCAGAGAAGCCCAGAAAGCATTTCACAGAAGGAGGAAAAGACAGAGTTCTGTGTCCTCCATAGAAACAACTGGCAACCTCTGTGATGAATATTTATACTTTAAAGCTCCTGGTATTTGTACTATATACATTGTCATCATTAAAAATGTGAAAGTAAATATTTATAAACAGCTGTTAGGGAAACTAGACTTCTTGGGAGGAATTTTGAACTCAAATTGCTGCTTAGGGGTTTTTCTTTTAAGATGGAAATATGCATACTGACTCTAAATATAACCCTTCCTGCCTTTCACAGCCCAGATGAGGTTCTGCTAGAATTTAGGATTATAACACAGAATACGACAGCTTTTAAAGTTATTCTGCAAGAAAATAGTACTTCTCACCCATTGCAGTGCTAAAGCATTAAAGACGTAGAGTATCGAGGCTTGGAAACTGATTGACCTGGGCCACTGCAAATTTAAACACAGCTGGTGTGGGTGTGGGTAGGTGGACTCTAAAACACAGCTGTGGGCGGGGGTGGGGGGATGACCCAAACAGTGGAAAGGAGTGCAATTCCTTTGTCAACTTATTTTGGTGGTACTTGCTAATGTTAAAACTCATCTATTCCATAGTCCACTAATTTCACTCATATGTATTTACATAAGAGAAATAAAAATGCATACTAATAAAAAAAAGTGTATAGGAGGATTTACTGCAGGTTTAATTCATGAGCCACAAACTAGAAAGGACCCGCGTATCTATCAACATATGAATACATAGGCAGATTGTGCTAGGGTCATATAACGGAATGTTAACCACACAGTAGAACCAGTTACTGACAAGTCCTACTGATGTACACTCCTACACAGGCATCCTAACGAATAGCATTCTGAACAAGCAAAGCCAGGGAAAACAAAGACTACATACTCTACATCTACGGTTTTATTTATCTGAAATTCTGGAAAATGTACTCATTTATAATCTGGAAAGCAGACTGGCTGCAGCTGGTTTCAGGCTGGTAACCCTCCTGTCTTGACGCTCTAATGCTGGGATACAGCTAAATCCTGATACTTGATAGGTGGTGGGTTCCGTGGTTGAATGTATTTGTCAAAACTCATCAATGGGGTTATGCAAATTATACCTCAAAATAGCAGTTTTGGAAGGAAAACTGGTTTTGTTTACATAAATGAAACCCTACTATGTAATCTTCCTCCTCCTCCTCCTCCTCTTCTCTTCTTCTTCTTCTTCTTCTTCTTCTTCTTCTTCTTCTTCTTCTTCTTCTTCTTCTTCTTCTTCTTCTTCTTCTTCCTTTTGCTTGAGCAGAATTCTCTATCCTTAGCAGGGTTCTGGTGACAGTCAGCTTCCCAGGCACATGGATCACAATAGGTCAGTCTACTGATCTTAAAGGCCTCAGCCAGCAGGTAGCCCCAGACTTTCAAAAATTACGAGGCCTGGCAAAGGTCATCTAATCGTCAGTGATTCCACTTTGTTTAGATCCTCAAATCTCAGACGCCCGGAATTACTGTAATAATCTGAATCCTGTCCACTGCTTGGAAGGCTGTGTTTCCTTTACAGCTGATCTGATAATTTGGGTGAGCTTTGAGAACTCTGCTTAAGGCGGAGAGGGAGTGAATAGGGTCTTTAGAAGTCGGTGCATTCCAAACATTTTGTGTGAGGCTCTTCTTATGAAATAAACTCTTGGACACGGAGGTCTTTTGGGTTTGTGAGCATTTGCAAGAAGAAAGTTTAAATTGTATTCCTTAAGAGCTGGGAAAACGGAAATGGCACAACCAATTTCCCTGCACATGTGAGTAACCTTCCAATTCTCTCACTGAATTTCTGGCATATTAGCTTGATTTACTTATTTTTAGGTACAAATGATTGCAGTGAAGCATCACCTCTCCACCTCCCTGTCTTTCTTAACAGTGTAGAGTGACAAACACCTTCCCAGACAGCCTCCAAGGAGGCAAACCAGGCAGAGGAGAGACAGAACACAAAAAATTTCATGTCTTGCAAATGTCAAGAGGGAAAACAATCAAATTAACTGGCAAGTCAGTTATTCAGCGAAGCGTTGGGGGACCCACAGAGGGTCTTAAAACTCATCTCGCATGGGGAAACACGCACTACCTGTGCCTGGAAAGCAAGGAAGCAATGCTGGGAGGCCTTTTATGTCGGCATCCTGCAGAGCCTGAGTTTGTGCTGCCAGGAGACAGAATGCTTCTCGGCGGTGGCTCTGTTGCCACTCAGCTGCCAAGAGGCCGCTTGTGTGTGTGGTTCAGCAGTGTGGCCCACAGCCAGGGCCCTGCCAGCAGCAGCCGCCCTCGGAGGAAGAGCACCTGTTCTCCCTCGGCCTGGCATGGAGAAGGTGCCATTCTGCTTCTCCTCATGTTGCCTGCCCCTGAGTGTTGCCATTTTGTCTTTGCCGATGGCAGATGCCGGTTGTCTTCTTCCGAGCACCAGCCAGGTGCAGGGGGAGGGGAAGCCATGTCCATCGGGTTCATCCCTTGCCTTGACGCACTTGAGCATCCCAGGTGTCAGATAGCAGCAGGTCCCGTGACGTTATGGCAAACGCGCTTGTCTTAGATGACTGGATGAGTCACACACTGAGTCTGTGTCTCTAACATCTCAACGTCGCCCAAGGTGTTCATGGCTGTCTTGTTTAAAAAAGTACAATCCAGCTAGAAGTTCACACTCCGACGTTCATATCGGCCAGCCTTTTCGATTTTATAATTAGCTACTCACCGGGCACAGGCAGTTACTATGGATTCTTCTTCCTGCCACAGGCCCACCATTTGCGACAATGGGTAGATACAATTGTCCCTCAGAGTGTAACGTCTCACTCTCATCGTAAGGGAGGCTGTGGCTGTCAGGATGTGACAATCGACTTGGAAAGGATACTGGTGATGATTAACTAGCTTGCCCACACAGCAAGGGGCTGTTGATTAACTAACACTGATTAAGCCTGTACTCTGTGGACAGCCATGCGTGAGAATCTTCGGGGACACAAAGGTAGGAAAAATAATGACTGTTGCCCAGGAAAACCTTAAAATCTAGTTGAAGAGGTCATTATGCAAATGTTTATGAAGCAAAATGCTCAGACCTCTTTGCTGGGTAACAAGGTTGCTCTGAAGCCTGACCACACTAAGGATAATACTGCTGCATTGTCCAGAACATTCCATCCTGACTTCTTCAGATTTGGACTCATGTTTTTGTCCTGACATTTAGCCCCACTCTCACTTATTTTCTTAATCATGATCAGTAAAGCTGTCTATAAAAACTGTAATAAAATATGTATGGACCACAAAGCAAAATTGAGCAACTGCTTAACGTTTGAACATTTTATAGTCTTTTTAATAATGTATATGTTTAAAATGTGAAAGACTTTAACTTGTAGACTTTATGCAAATAGATGGTGGACTAGCTGTGATGCTGGTTGTGGAATGGCCCCCATGGCCCCCATAGGCACAGAGGGGTGGCACTATTAGAAAGTGTGGCCTCCTTGAAGTAGGTGTGATCTTGTTAGAAGTATGTCCCTGGGGGCCAGCTTTGAGGTGTCAGATGCTCAAGCCAGGCCCATCGTCTCACATTCTCTTCCTGTCACCTGTTAATCCAGATGTAGAACTCTCTGCTGCCTCTCCAGCACCATGTCTGCCTGCTTGCTTGTCATGCTCCCTGCCATGATGATAATGGGTCAAACCTCTGAGTTGTAAGCCAGCCCCAATTAAATGGCTTTTGTTATAAGAGTTGCCATGGTCATAGAGTGTCTTCACAGCAATAAAATCCTTAACTAAGACACAGGGTTTACTGACACCTAATCTAAATTCTATGAATCTTTCAAGACCAAGGTCAAATTCCAGGGTCCCCATCTAAAATTTTCCACACTCTTAGAAGTATCTAATTTATAAAATTTGGTTCAAGCAGAAAGTCTTACTAAGGCATTTATCAAGCAGAATGGTGGAAGGAATATAAATTTTTAAATAAAACAAAATAAGCTTTGCATCCTGGTTTTTCAATTTATAGCTCGGTAGCACTATGAAAACAATCTAATTTTCTGAGTCTGGGTTTTTCTGCAGCTGGTATAGTGACATATGAATGATTTATGCACAACATTATTAAAGGAAGAACACAGAAATTTTATTTCTTTGTGGAGGTGCTATGATATTCATTTCTTGCCTATATTTTTCTGAAATTATTTATAAACTATTTAAAATTATCTACAAATTATTTAAAGTGTGAACATACTAACTTCCTCTTCCAAGGGGTCATTTATAAAAGTACAGTAATAGGCTTGCAGTGCTGCTGAGGATCAGTAAACTCTCTGTTCCCTCCGTGGCTTTGTTTCATCTCCTCATCAGGAGCAATTAATAATCTTTCCCCCCATGCTAAATTACAGATCATTTTTCCTGAGGGTGTAGATAGCAGTTTAGCATACACCTCCACCAATAGCGAGTTAAGATCTGATTTTTGCCAAGTGGTTAAAATTATTTACTATTACTGTAAACATTATGAAACCTTTTTATGCTCAAACTTTTCTATATTTACTTGTCCTTGCTCATTCCGCCCGCCCCCCTCCCCCAGTATAATTCTGTCTGTCTTTTCGTCCTATTGCTAAATCAGCTTCCAGGTCTTTAAATCTGGGGAGCCCAGTTCAGGAGGCATCTCATTTGACAATTCGTCAGCATTAGATTTGAACGCTGTTTTCTGACAGTTCTGTCCTGTAGAATTCTGTGATAGCACATTTCCCTGGGCCACTTCCCCACCCTCTTCCTTCCCTTTCTGTCTCATTTGTAAGATTGTCATTTCAAGAGCATCAAGAGTCCTTATTTCTGAAGACACACATAGCACTTGCTATGATCTTTGTGCATTCCCGCTCACGTTGTGGTTTCTGGTAGCTTCTGCACACAGACTCACCATTGGATTCTATGTGTGGCTGTGAAGTCTTCTGTAAAACCTACCTCCATCATGTACATTCAAAGACCCATCAAAGTCAGATTGACTTCAGTAGGTAACCTATTCTAACTCCCCATCACCTGAAAACTCTTTCTTCAAAGTTGTCTTCTTTTCCTATCTAATTCTCCCCATGAGAAAAACTAGAAACCTACTAGTTATTTGAGTGCTAACCTCTGCCTCAGTGAGATAATTAATGTTTCCCTACCCTTTGTAAATTTTGTCTCTTAACTACCTCTTGAATACCCACTGTCTTTTGTTCCATGGACAAACCTACGACTGTGGAGCCTTAAAAGTTACCAGATGCCTAAGAGCTGTGTTAGCTTACCGGAACCTTGTTTATTGGACTCCCATCTGTTACCACTGAGTTTTGTGCTCACAATCCAAACTCTGTTGTGACCATTTGACCTCCTCATTTATGATCTTTTATGACATCTTCTTCACATCAATTGGTGCTAACTACCAATGGAAAGTTTACCCCCTAAGTTCCATTTTCTAGGTTTAACCTCAAACTGATCCCTTCACCTTCAGATTTCTTGTTTCAGCATTCAATTAAGCAGTTAATAAAGTTACCATCTCAGTGTGATTCTCCTGATAGGCTGTTGGATCTTTGTAAACACCAGATGTGACTGAGACAATAGTCACTGCCTGGCTAATAATAAATGCTCAATTAATAATGCTCAATGACAAAGCAGAAGGATGTCACTTATCTGCTTGAATTTTTACTCATTTTCCCTGGATGTCACTCATTCTCTCTGGCCTACCTGAGGAGTTATCCTGTGACATTAAACAAAAGTATTAATATTATCAAAGTTTTGTGTAGAAAACAGGTTGTTTTTAGATTTCAAGCATTCACCCAGACACATGGTTTGGATCTTATTTGCTTGTTTTGATATTACTTGCTGTTGCATTATTTGGTTTATCGATTTTCACTGTCAGCCTTCAGATAAAAGATTCAGTTTCATCTTGATAATGTCAAATATGGACAATGGATTATAGGAATATCATGGAAACAGGAAGTTTTAGGACATTATCCCCAGGCTGATTACAAGAGAACTAGTCTTGTAGAAGACCAGAGTAAAAAAAAAACTGTTCAGCTTTGAGTAACATATTTATCTGCCTTAGTATTTGTCTAAGGGAATTAAATGCTTTGTGCATACAGAAAACTATACATGCATGTTTGTTGTAAACTATTCATAATTACTCAACCTTGGAAGCAGACAAAAATGTCCTATGGTACATCAATAGACAAATGATATGTCCAGGCAAAGGAATATTATTTTATATTAAAAGTAAATGGATTATCAAGCCATCCAAATATTTGTAAATACATTAAATGTATATTGTAAGTGAGGAAAAACCATTCTGAGAGGGCTCATACTGTATAATTCCAACAATGTGATAGTTTTAAAAGACAAAATTGTAGAAACAGTAAAAAAAAAAAAAAAAAAAAAAAGATCAATGTCTTTTGGAAAACAGGAGAGAAAATGAGTGAGAATAATACAAGAATTTAGGCAGTGAAAACACTCTGAAGGAAATTGTAGTCACAAACTCAAATGTCCTTGTATATTCTCAAAAACCTCTTGGATGCACAATAGTGACAGAGAACCATGCTGTACACTATGGATTTCCGGTAGCAATGAAGAGATGCTTAAGTTTAACCATTGTAGGAAAGTGCCGCCTTGGTGCAGAGGCTAACAGTAGGGGAGACAGTCCATGGGAACTCTTGGTACTTTCTGCTGGGTCTTGTTGCCAATCTGAAGCAGACAAGGAGCTTTTCTGTTACCAGAAACATTCATCCCAGATGGGGTCAGGCTGCAAATTAGACTTCACAGGCACATCTTCTGCTGAGCTCCTCTTTCACTAGCCTACTCCCTCTTGCCTTACTCCTAAGATTATTCTTTCTAAAAATGACTTAGGCTAAAAAAATGAAATCCAGCTTTGGTTCTGCTTTTCTAAAGCATCAACCCGAGACAGAGATGCAGACACAGCATGCACAACAGTTGACTTGTTCAAAACTTTTCTTCTACTTTCAAGAGTAGGACTTGGGACAGGTTTTTTGGTAGGAAATGAAGCTGGTTAAGTAAAACTACACAGTACAGATGCTGACAGAAAAACAAAAAGAGCTTGGAAAAAGGCTGAAAAAAATTGTCTCACCACTACACCTAGGTAAGTGTAAAAACGCCAAAAACAAATTTCACCTACTTGAGAGATTTGTCAGTGCGACAGATCCTAATTCCCTGGAAAGGAAACAACATGCTCTTCGCTCCGTGTACTCACTGTATTAGTTTCCTATGGCTGCTGTAACAAATTTTCAAAAATGGGGTGAATGAAAACTGCAGATGTTCCTTCTGTTGTGGGTTGAGAGGCCCCTCCAAATGCTACATGAGGTAGTCTTCCTCAGCTTCTTCAGGGTCCTATGGTTGTTACCTTGACTTTGCTTCCTTGGCAAATGCCTATCACACTCCTTCCTTTGCCTCTGTCTTTAGGGTCTCTGTGTCTGTCTTTTCCTTTCCTTTTCTTTCTTTCTTTCTTTCTTTCTTTCTTTCTTTCTTTCTTTCTTTCTTTTTTCTTTGTGGTTCTTACACGACATAGAATTCACATAGATGATACAGGTAGGTTCATCTCAGCATCCCCAATTAGACTGTCAATGGCTGTTGCTTCAAATTAAGTCCCACCCACAGCTTTTACTAAGAAGTAGACATATTTTGGAGGACATAGGGAGTCAGAACTTGGCTCAGTATATTCACTGAATCCTTTTTTTCTTGTCTATATATAAAAATAGTATATTCTACATATTATATTACAGTATTTCTCAAAATTACATATTGATTAAAACCCACAGAGTGCTTTCCACAACTTATTTCTTACTATTTGAATTAAACATAAGAGTAATATTCCCACCAACTATTGCTTTTTCCCAACTCACAGGCATGTCCTATAAAATGTGATTACTCATACTACACAAATGAAGAAATTGAGCCTAGGGTGTAGGTTGGTGTGATGTGTAAGTCTTCCCTAATGGTTTGTCAAACTTGAATTCTTTACTGTGACTTTCTCCCTACAATGAATTTGTATGAGGGTTAATCTTCATTGTCAATTTGGCTGGGTTCAGAAATCACCTAGAGACTTGTTTCTGAATGCATCTGTGAAAGTGTATCCAAAAAAGTTTAGCTTCACAGATGCATTCAGAAACATGTCTCCTAGCTGATTTCTGAACCCAGCAAACTTGAATCCAAAAAATGCTAATTACAGATCTTCTTCTTCTTCTTCTTCTTCTTCTTCTTCTTCTTCTTCTTCTTCTTCTTCTTCTTCTTCTTCTTCTTCTTCTTCTTGTCATTTTCCCATCATCATTAGCACCACATGGTCAAATGTAACGTGTGAGTCTCCTCAATTAAAGAGATAACACGTTACTGATTTGCTGGAAAATGTAGGCCATCAAATCAGTGGTCATCATTAGGAGGCTTCAGGCTTCTTCAGCCCCACTTTTCCAAGTGTAAGGCTCACAGCATCAGTATTTTCATTACCAGGGAGCTTGAGAAGCAAGAACATCCACAGGGCCCAGCCGCATCTGCGGAATCTGTGCAATGGGGCCTCGGGTCTCAAGATAACTGACCCACATCGAAGCTTTAGAAACAGTCTATGGCAATAGTGGCTGTCAAGTTGTAGTGAGCCTCGGAATCATCTGGAGGCTTCCAACAGATGGCTGCACTCCATCAGAGTGGAACGTTAGAATCTCACAATTGTTAGTGAGGGGCAAGACCAGAGAAATTGCAAATGTCGCAGGTTTCCACTACTGATGCTTCTAGTCCAGTGGCCATAATTTGAGGACCACTGTTTTAGAGCACACCCTCAGACAAATTCATGAGGCTATTTTTTTTGAGGGGGGTTGTTTACTTGTGGTTATGTTTTTGGGTTTTTTTCCTTTGTTTGTTTGTTGTTTTTGTGTGTGTGTGTTTTTTGTTTTGTTTTCATATATGTCAAATTTCTTTGCCTCAAAGAATTGAACAGAAATTTTTCTCCCAAAAGAAAAAATTAAAGACATACAATACTTAATAGATTGCCCTTAGGCCTGGCTTTCTTTTTTGTGATCTCACTGTGAAGCAGAAGCACATCTACTCTCTACCTGCTTGGTGGGTACCGCATTTCTTCGTGGATTCCTTAATGAGGCTTTAGGGTTACATTCCTAAGGCTGGCTATTTTTTTTTTTTTTTTTTAGTTTTATTAATTTATTCACTACAACTCAACTGACATCCTATCACTTGTATTCTCCCATTCCTCCCTCCCTCCTTCACCCTATTTCCCTCCCCTAGGTCTATGACTGAGGGGAACCTCCTCCCCCACTATATATGGTCATAGGCTATCAAGTCTCATCTTGGTAGTCTGCTTATTCTTTCTTTGAGTGCTACCAGGCCTTCCCCACCAAGGGGAGGTGGTCAAATATGGAGCACCAGAGTTCATGTCAAAGTCAGTCCCCACTCTCCACATAACTGTGGAGAATGTCCAGTCCATTGGGTAGATCAGAGTAGGGGTTCAATGTTTACTATTTGTATTGTCCTTGGTTAGTGCAATAGTTTGAGGAGATCATCCTGGGCCCTGATGCACCCATCACGATGTTCTTCTTGTAGATTTCTAGGACCTTCTGGGTCCTTGTATTTCCCCATCTCCTATATTTCTCTTACCTAGAGTTTCAGTAGGATGTCCTCACATCTATCCCAATTTCTAGTAAGTGAAGACTTTCGTGGGACATGCCTTTTGGGCTAGTGCCCAATTATAAGTGAGTATATACCATATGAGTCTTTCTGCTTCTGAGTTAACTCACTCAGTATGACCATCTGTAGTCCCATCCATTTGTCCACTAATTTCCGTATTTCCTTGTTTTTAATAGCTGAGTAGTATTCCATTGTGTAAATGTACCAGTTTCTTTATCAATTCTTTAACTGAGGAGCATTTAGGCTGTTTCCAGGTTCTAGCTAATATGAATAAGGCTGCTATGAACATGGTTGAGCATATGTCCTTGTTGTGTGGTGGAGCATTTTCTGGGTATATTTCAAGGAGTGGAAAGCTGGGTCTTGAGGAAGCCCTATTCTCAGCCATTCGATATTCCCCTGTTGAGAATTCTCTGAAAGACTCAAATGGTATATACTCACTGAACCCTATTTCTTAATTGTGTTATTTGTTTTGGTGGTGTTTAATTTCTTGAGCTCTTTATATATTTTGGATATTAGACCTTTGTCAGATGTAGGGTTGGTGAAGATCTTTTCCCAGTCTGTAGGCTGTCCCTTTGTTCTGTCCTGACTTACAGAAGCTTCTCAGCCTCATGAGGTCCCATTTATTAATTGTTGACCTTAAGGCCTGGGCTGTTGGTGTTCTGTTCAGGAAGTTGTCTCCTGTGCCAATGTGTTCCAGGCTCTTCCCCACTTTTTCTTCTAACTGATTTATGGTCACTTGATTTTTGACAAAGAAGTCAAATCTATTAGATAGAAAAAGGATAGCATATTCAACAAATGGTGCTGGTGTAACTGGATGTCTACATGTAGAAAAATGCAATTGGACCCATATTTGTCACCATGCACAAAACTCAAGTCCAAGTGGATTAAAGATCTCAACATAAAACCAGAGACACTAAATAGGCTGGCTATTTCTCTATGTTAGTCCTTTCTGCCTCAAAGCCCATCCCATGCTTCTCTGTTTTCTTCACAGTACCAGCATGCACAACAGCCCAAAGCCATGCCTTCCCCATGGCACACGTTTGTTGCTCACTCAGTCAGGAGATTCTCCAAAGATTAACTCTTGTCACATCAATTATAGATTTTCCCCTGATTTTCAACAGCCCTAGAGTTTTATTTTTCTAAGTCACTCTCTTAATTAACTAATGGTTTGCCTTGCTTAGACTGAAAATTTGTTTTTCATACTAGCTACACTAATGTTTTCAATTAAAACAGTCTTTTTTGTTGTTGTTATTCAAAATTAACCTATATTTTAAAGACCAAAAGAAGTAGTACCCTTAGCCCAGGCTTATCCCCAACTATCCTGTCCACAGTACATATTGAAAATTATCCAGCTTTCAAGGTCAGATAGCAAATACAGCTTCTGAATACTACTTACCATGGAATTCTGGCCCATTACTACCAATTCAGTGGTTACAGATGATGAATTCCTGTGATTTTTCATGGTATTCCTTAACTTCATGAACTTTGTTTTTCAAACTATGCAAGAATTCACCGTCTGGCTAATGTTCCTTACTATAAACTAAATAATAAGCTTTCCTTTGAGAAGGCTAAAGTCCTAAAGCAGTGGTTCTCAACGTTCTTAATGTTGTAGCCTTTTAATACAGTTCCTTATGTTGTGGTGAACTCTAACCATAAAATTAATTTTGGTGCTGCTTCATAAATGTGATTTTGCTACTGTCATGAGTTGTAGCATAAGTATCTGTCTTTTCCAATGGTCTTTTTTTTTTTTAATATCTTGAGTGATCCCCGTGAAAGGGTTGATTGACACTCCCTTCCCATGGGTCTCGACATGTTGAGAAACACTTTGCTGAAGACTGCTGCTTATCTTCTTCTTAAACAGAAAGTGCTGTAGCAGGTTATAAGGGATGCTACCCTTGACCTGACTACACTGTATAAATCTATGTTCTCCTACCACATTGATGAGTAATACTAGAAATACTTGATGAATGTTAAAGTTTAGATCTTAAATGTCCCTCCAGAATTAATTTGCTGAAGGTTTGTTCCTTAATGTAGCTTGTTGTGGTGGTTTTTCTGCCCTTCCCTAAGCTACCAGCACAATGACTCATGAGACTCAATATATGTTCACGAATACCTAGGCCATCTAGATAGGCTCTTCTCTGACTACCTCATAACTTAAAATAACCCATTTATACCCTTCTACATTCTGACATGTGCCTAGTTATCTGTGCTCAGGTACCATGTGTCTGTCTTCTTCACATCTTCCTGGACAAGTCTCATGTGCCTGGCTCTATCACAGAATCCTTTCTGCCTCCCAGATGTCCTGCTTTTTATTCTACCCTTTCCTATAGGCCATAGTTTGTTGTTGTTGTTGTTGTTGTTGTTTTAATTGACAGATGTTGCATCCATACAATATATAAAATATTTTCTCTACAACAGGGTATTTGTGGGGGTAACTGCATCATGAGGACTCTGACATTAACAGTGGATTCATCAACTTATTGATTTATAACTTAACAGGCTTTTGAAATTTGGTGGAAACTTTAGGAAACCAGGTTTAGGTGCAGGCATCAGACCAGTGAGGGCATTCATGCTCTTGGAAATTACATCGCATTCCTGAGGCCTTCCTTGCTGTCTATCTTTCTGCTTCCTGGCCACTATGAGGTGAACAACTTTGGTTTACTACAGGGTCCTCATCACGATGTTCTGCCTCATAACAGGCCTAGAAACAGCAAAACCCAATGACCGTGGACCTAAACCAGGAGCCAAAATGATTCTTTCTTCCTTTAAGTTTGTTTGCCTTGGATTTTTGTCACCATGATGGAAAACTGACTAACACAAGTCATATATCCACAGAATAAAATAAATCCATTTCTCATCTCTCAAGAAGTAGGGAACATGGGGACTTGGAATTTATATCAGCTTTAAAATAAAACAGGATCAAAGAAAGTCATGACTCAAGGATTGTGTCTCATGTAGGAGTAGCAGCTCAGGTATCTATCTGCAATCACAGCACCAGGAAGATAACAATTCTAATCTCAGTTTGAATTAACAGTTACAGGAGCTATTAATTTTAAACTAAAATAAAATCTTGACCTCAGCTCTGTTTTATCCTTTCATATCTTGACATGCAAAATACTAAGGGGGGTGAGGGGGTGGCGTGGAGGCTGTGATTAAGTTGGCTCCTTGCTTCTATTATCTTCTCACTTTTCCTGGGCTCTAATTTAAACATCTTATTTATAGTGTAATGTTCTTAAGAATTTTCTGGGTGTATTTAAATGGGGATAGTTAATTGGGACTGTTCTAGGAGAAGGCAGCTTCAATCTCATCTTCCTAGGTGGTGGCTTTTCTCTGCTTCTGAAAAATAATGTAATTTCCTCTTGCTCAGTCTAATTTTCATATTCACTGTACAGTTCTGAATGCTGTGACCTAAGGCAATCTGAGCTTAATAACTTTTTGCTTTAATATTATTGCCATTATTTTTAAGCTTCACATAAACTTGGTATCTTATATGTCCCACCATTCTTGTAATAAAAGTCAAGTAAAGTTTAACACAGAAAAACAATGATATGAATTAAAAACCAAAAAAGGAAAGTAAAAATTCATTGCTTTAAATATATATTGGTACTTCATTAAAGGAGCTTTGAAAATTAGTTGAAAGTATTTTTCATTTCTATGAAAAGTTACTTTGTGCATTTATTCTTGATCTAGAAATTCAAAGACTTATTTGGTAGCTACAAGGGTCCTATTTATGGACCATGGAAATAATATGATGCAAGTATGTAGGGCCACATGCAAGGCTATGTTAATTTACATGTCAGCTTCTCTTGTTCCCTCCACATTCCCTTCTCTAGAGTAAGTCCTCCAGAAGCCGTACATGAAGTTGTTAAATACAGGGCAAGCTTCTAGAAAGAGAGCAAGATGAGGAAGGAGGAGACCAGGTTGGACATGCCTTCATAACCCTTACTTGATCCACAAATAGCTCTGAGGACAAATGACATGGACTCAGTTCAATGTGGAGTCCTTTCCTCCTGACACAATGGAGCTAAGTATTCATGCTCATGAGTCAATGGGTGGCTGCAAGTAACTACCTGGTGGGGGGCGGGGGATATGACATGTCCTAACGACTCTGGGAAAAGTACCTCTAGTGGGCCAAGAAAAGCTTTGCAAGTCAAGGTGCTAGGAGGAATTTTCACTGGCCAAATACCAGAGCTCCTTATTGCTTCTGCAAGCTAGGCTTTGAGGAAGAAATCTGCAACCATTAATACTCATTATCAATTTGACTGGATTTAGAATCACCATAGAAGCACATTTCTGGGTACCTCCGTAAGGATGTCTAGAGAAAGACTAAAATGAGAAAGGAAGACTCACCCTAGATGGAAATGGCACCATCCATGGGCTGGAGTCTTAGACTGAAAAACAGAGAGAGAGAGAGAGAGAGAGAGAGAGAGAGAGAGAGAGAGAGAGAGAGAGAAAGAAGAAGAAGAAGAAGAAGAAGAAGAAGAAGAAGAAGAAGAAGAAAGCCCAGTACAGTGTGTCTCTCTCTTCTTCCCTACTGAACAAACAGTGTGACCAGTTACTTCACACTACTGCTACCATGTGATGTCATTGTGATGGACCATGTCCCTTTTTAAACCACAAGCACAGTCTACCAGTGTCTCCTGTGTAAGTTGTCCTTGTCCTATTGTCCTGCGCTGTCCTTCCTATGGCCCATGCACAACCCTTCTTCGTATTGCCTTATAACCCCCTCCACGTAGTTTCTTTTTCTGATTTTGTATTATGTGTACTCTGTTACTGTCCTTATCTTGCCCTTCCTTAGAAATAAAATCCGCTGTACATGTGTATCACATTTGCTGTTGCTGGGAATTCTGCGTGTTATAAGTTATGCAGGAATAAACATGCTTATGGGTGCATCTCTGATATATTGACTTAAAGTTCTTAAAGTATGGAGTTATAATAGCTGAATCACACATAATTCTATTTTTAATTTATGATAAATGTATATTCTATATGTTTTAGATATATATTAAAATCATACATAAATATATTCTTAGGACTTATTTGGAAATTAAAGTCTATTTATTTTTTATGACTTATAAGCCATAATTTGTGATTTATATATTTGAAAAAGATATAATAACTTCTTGATGGATTGTTAATTAATATGTAGTAATCTATTTTATCCTATCTGACTAATTTTGGTTTGAATTCTCCTGAATCAGATATTACAATAACTACATGGAGCTTATTTAAATTTTTGTTTATTTGAAAGATTGTTTTTCATCTTTTAATTCTCACTCTGTGAGAGACTTTAGCACACTGGTGTGTATTTTAGTGGCAAGTACTTAGATTTACTTTTAAATATATATATTTTTTACAATTCTTTGAGAATTTCCTAAGTACATATAATTTACTTTGGTCATATTTATTCAGACTCCTCATCTCCTCCCCGGTTCATCCTCTTTTCCACATTTCCTCTTTCTTGTATTTTTCACTGTCATTGTTGTATTACTCATGCTCAGCCACTGCTACCCATGTATGATGAGTGCAAGGCCATCCATTGGAGCATAGTAAATCTGTCAAGGGATACAACCTGTAAAAAAAACGAACTCTTACCCCAAAGCTATCAACTGTCAGGAACTCTTCAGATATGGGTAGGGGCTCCCGAGATCTTCTCTATTCTATTCAGGGATATTGCCTGGCCTAATTTTGTCAGGCCTATGACCTATATTTTAATCTGCTAAGAGAGTCTGTGTTTTTTAATGAATGGGTTGGTACCATTCACATTTAAATTTATTATCAAAAGAAGTTTATTCATTGTGGTAATTCTTTGGTTGTTTCCTGGCTCCTTGGATTAGTGTTTGTTCTTTATTTCCTTTGCTATTAGTTTTTTGGTTTGCACATTGGATGCAGTAAATATAATGGACTTATTATAATATAGTATAATAGCTTCTTTTTGTTCATGAATTCCTTTCATGAAATATATTCTATTATTGTTGTTGTTCTTTTTTCTCCAAGAATTTTTTCTTCCTCCTCTGTGTGTACTATCCCTTCAAGTATTTTGCATAGTGTTGGCTTGGTGGTCAAGAGCAGACAGTTTGTATTTGTCTTCAACTGTTACTTCTTCAAGTTCTAGAGAAAAGTTTGCTGGACATAGCAGTTTTGGTTGACAGTGGTTTACCTTCAAGGCATGAAATATTACTCCATACTTTCCTGGTTTTCAGAGTTGATGTCCATATTTCTAATGATACTCTGCTTCTGTCTTTGTAGATTAGTTGGTGTCTTCCCCTTACAGCTTTTAACACTGTTTCTTGACCTTGAAGTTTTGACTTCTTGGCTATATGTTATACAGAGACTTTTGGGGGTTCCAAGTGCTTCTTGTGCTTGAACGCCTGTTTCTTTATCTGATTTCAGGAAACTTTCAGATGTAACGCCATCGACTGTAGTCTCTACACCTTTTCTGCTTCTCTGCATTCTGCCTTACATTCTGTAGTCTCTTCACTTTGGTCTCTTGTTCATATCTCAGAGTGCTTAGACTTTGGAGAGATGTTCACTGACTGTCTAACTCTACTGATGTTGAGTGTAGTAATTTAACAGCTTGTCTTCCATTCTGATGTCCTTTCTACTTTTGGTCTACTTTTGGTCCTTTCTACTATCCTTTTTTACTTAATTGGTTTCTTTTTTCCTGGATGAACTCACCCACTTGTTTCTATGCTCTCACAGCACTGATCATTTTTACTAGAAACTCTTAGAAATCATCACCTGACTTCTACTCATTTCCATCCTTGAGGAGTCATGCTGCCTTTTCATGGTTCTTATATTTCTATGTCAGTGTTTACTTATCTATTGGTTTCTGCATTTATTCCAGGTTTTTAATGTTGATGCTATTGCTGTTTTTGAGAGGTGAATCTTTTTTAGCAACTTATTTCTGGAGGCTACATACACCAGGGCCATTCATTGAGATATACACAAATTATTTTATCATCCACAACTACAAGCCACATAACATATAAAAGCACACTTTAAATTAGTTACAACCTAATAAAAGATCAAAAATGTCGATGACATTAAATGTAACAGACTACTAAAGAATGTGTTATGGGATTAAGAATTATTTAAACAAAGAATGAGTAATAATAAACAGTAACAATATGTAGTAAATGAATAAGATAAATTTCAAAAAGAATAAACAGAGAAACAGATAAAGAAAGATAAGGAGACAGAAAAGAGGGTGAGAAAAAAAGGCTGTGGAGGCATAATGGAAGGAGCTGTAGGAGAAGAGAATGTACAAAGAAAAAGCACAAAAGTTCAGATGAAAAATGAGATCAGTATAAAAAAAGAAACAAAGCATACATTAAAAACACAGAGTGTTATAAAATAAGGTAATGTCAAAACACTATTAAATGCAGAGAGTAATGATATTCAGTAAGCACCAAGGAAGTAAAAGGAAACTACAAAAAAGAGAAGATACTGTCCAATAATGAAATAATACATAAATAAAATTAGGTAAATCTATAAAGATGAATAGTAAAAGTATTTTTAAGAGACAATAAAAAATTCCCTCTAAGTGTGTAACAAAGGAGCATTAAAGGGGAAAGAAAAGGTTTAAAAAAAAGTGAGGGGGGAGGGCAAAAGTGAGACGTGATAGTAGCTTCCCTCTGAATCCTTGAAAATTGCAGAGTTTAAGGTGTATGCATGCTGGGGGCAGAGAAGTCCCAGACTACAGCCTTAGATTTGGTTTAGGCTATTGAGTCTACATCAGACAGAAGTCTGACCTCCGCTAGAGCTGTGGTTCTCAACCTTCCTGATGCTGATGCTGCGACCCTTTAATACAGTTCCTCATGTTGTTGTGACCCCAACCATAAAATTGTCTTTGTTGCTACTTCATAACTGCAATTTCTCGACTGTTATGTACTGTGATGGTCGGGGGGCCATAGAGGTTTGCCACAAGTGGAGAACCATTGCATGAGAGCTATCTCCCAAGTAGATTGGAGTCATGTGAAGCAACCACAGGACTGACATTGGTACAGCAAAGGACCCTGTCATCCTCCTTTCAAGACTTGAGTATGAATCAGCCCTTGAAAGGGATGCAGCTGTGGGTATGATGTACAGCAGTGAAAAACAGATCGACGGCTCTGGAGTTTGATTAGCCCATTTGACTCAGGCTCAAGACTGTCAAACCAGGAGTAATCTTCAGCTACTGAGATCTTTTCTTGTTTCCATGGACAGGCTGGTTCTCCCTATGCACCTTGCAGCCTGAGATCACCTCCTATTGCCGACATCTTTTGGTACCCCTGTTTGCAATTCCTGCTTCTCTGGGTTTTCCTTTTCCTAGAGGACACTGAAGGTCAAATTGATGTTCCTTGATCTCTTGTAATTTTCTGGCCTCACCTCCCTAGGGTAACAATAGATTATCTTTCAAGACTGCACGCGGCACTTGCTCTCCCAGTCATAAAGTGTGACAAATGGATTTCTCTCTGGTGCTGCTGACTTATCTGCTGGAACAATCACTGAACTACCAAACCCACAACTGGATCTTGCTCTGAGGCAGTACTGCCCATATTCCTTCCGGCTTAGATTTTGAAAGCACTTCATAGACTTCTCCCTCATTTCCCAGCCCTAGCTCCAGTTGTTGAGGCTGTGTCCAGCTTTTTTTTTTTTTTTTTTTTCTGTGTTAAGGCACCATTTTTCTTCTCCTTCCTAGTGTCTTTCTGCTTTCTTTGTTGATAACTGAAGCGCTTCCTTTATCTTTGTGTTGGAAAACATCTATTTTTTTTCCCTCTGACTCCTTCAATTCTTAACACAGAAGCAGACCATAGTCCACCATCATTCCTAGTACCCAGCTTGATTTGCTCCTCATAGCAGCACAGAAAGACTCATACATGTGGATGGGATGATTAAGCTGCTCACAGGAGATCTGAGTCGTCTTCTTAAACAACATGAAGTTAAAGAGAAGGAAAGATTTCTGGATTCCCAAAAGCTTAACTTCTAAATTGCCTATATAAAAGACTGATACAGATATAAAAACAC
Source organism: Acomys percivali (assembly GCA_907169655.1). Lineage (NCBI taxonomy): Eukaryota > Metazoa > Chordata > Mammalia > Rodentia > Muridae > Acomys > Acomys percivali. The sequence goes on along the minus strand of OU015742.1, from coordinate 11,280,068 downwards.
AACAATTCTCTTGGTTTGTATTCAAGGAAAAGAAACTTTTGTAGGTGTTAAGTGAAACCTGTCATTTCCAACTTCATCCTTTGCTTCATACCTAATAGATTCTGCTTGAAATTATTTCCTTGTATAACAAAATTAATTACCAGTCTACAGAACCCTGAATTATGTTCACCTCTTTAGATAACAATGTGTTTGTTATACAGTAATATATATATATACATATACATATGTATATTATTGGATGTATTTAAAGATATTTTTGTTTTTGTTTTGTTCCTTACCAATTTTCCATAGAATATATGTTTTATCTTGGTAATAACAAAATTAAAACGGATAAAATTTATCTTCAAAAGAGACAAAGAAAACAAACACAAGAAGAGAAAAAAGAATAATAAAAACTGACCCAGTAGCTGTAACTGCTGAATACCAAGATAGTACCCAGTGGACCTCTCAGGTGATGGAGGATCAGACTCCAGAAACCATATTGCCTATACTTGGCTTCATAAAGAGAAAATAAACATTATTGAATAGCTCAGAGCCTCAGAAAATTATCCTGTATATTCATTTTTTTCTAGATATGTGACTATGGATGAATAATTTCTTTTTCTCCCTCTCAAAATATTTCCCCTATGTAGCAGTACTTCCACTCAATACTGGTTACTTCAGTGTACCATGTAAAATCACAGATATTAATGTGACTTATAACTAATAGATATGTTTAAATATACAGGAGTGACGCCTCCCACTTTTTGTCTCTGTGAGTATAGAAAAGGAGAGCTTTCTCACTAGTACTCCTCCTTGGCCATATTTTTAGCTTCTAGTGTCTATTAGGAGAAAGAGTTTCCTATTCTTGCTTCTAACACCTTTTGATTTCATGAGTACCTATTCTCTTACCCATTCGAAGTGCTACTCCAATTCTGTCGCTCAAACTGCATTAGCCACACTGTACCTTTCCACTCTGCGTCTTCCACAAAGCAGAACCGTGGCTGCTGCAGTTGATAGAGGTCTTACCTTACCTCTCAGTGGCCAACCCTACCTTCCTCATCCTTGGATTCAGGCACCATCTCCTGCGCTGATGCCCTACTCTGTGGGCTGCAGTTGGAGCGAGTGCCACTGTATTGACACTCTCATCCTCTCTGAGAATTTTGCACACAATAGATGCTCAGTTAGAATCAGCTGAGTTAATATTGGGAATTTATAATTTTCAAAAATAGTTTTATGATTTAGTTGATCCTGTTAATTCTCTAATAGTTTTAACTTTAAATGTTTTAACTGATGTTAATATTTGTAGAAACATAAATTTGGTTTTAAAATAATTGACTCTTTTATTTTTCCACGCACACTATACTCTACCTCATTATTCTATAAGTACTAACCATATTAATTTATTAATAGTTTTCAGATGTCACTAATAGCAAACTCATTTATTTTTGGGTCTTCATTGGTAAATGCATTGTTTTGAGGCTGATTTTAAGTAAACTTTTAGTTATTTCATTAGATACTATTTTACCTACTCAAACATACTTTACAACTGATAGATAGCATGATTAATATAATACAAATATTAAAATTAGTTTATAACATAAGCATGTGTTATATTTTAATGCATATAGTTATAGCTTTACAGATTGTCTTAACTGTACATCACTTTCATCATTATTACTATGTATACATTTTCTCCTCAAAAAAAAAAAGTGAAAAAAGATTTCCTAGTGTACTGCTGGAGTAATGAGAGGAGTTATGATTGGATTTTATCCTTTTTACCCTCCACCAACCTTCACAATGGATGATGATGATGATGATGGTTCAAAACATTTGGCTTGCTTTCTCTCTCCAACACTGTCTCCTTAGTGCAGGCCCTGTGGTCACAGAACCTGCATCAGGGAGCCTGAAGGAAGTCAGAGGGATTAAGACATGGTTGGATTATACATGAAGGGTCTGACTGGAGGAGAAATTCCATTATCACCACCCTGGAAGCTGAGAGTCTTTTCTTCACATCAAAGGACCAGGAGAGGGGGAGGGGACTAGTCTTCCGAATGGAGCCTCTTTCATTTCCTCTTCTGTTAACTGCGGTGAGTGCCCAGTATACTCTGGGCCCTCAGACCCTGAATGAGCTTAAAAGTGACTTTCCCACACTGGGAATTTAGCTCAAGCAGCCCTGAGAAGAAAAGACAGCACCTCATTACATGCAGCTTGTACAGAGACAGGTTGTTTTGATTTTTTTTTTTTATCCAAAAGTTGCTTATTTTCTAAAGAAAAAAAAAACTTTCCCTTGATGAGATAAGTTTTAAAGTGCGAAAAATGCTGTCATTTTTCTTTACACATCACAGGTTTGTTGTGTTTATTTATTTATTTTTTTCTGCTAACATAATCCTCCCATGGTGAATCATGTAAGCAATACTGAGATTCTGTCAAAACCCCTGGGTTATTACCATGGTTTCAAAACTTGTAGCACTCGAGTGGGCTTACTGAGGGCACGTTTTCCCTGTTGTGTGAATTGCCGCAAAAATTAAAACGTAGCTGACGCTAGAATTCTGTTGACAAGCTGATGAGGCCCCTGTCCTCTGAGTTCCTCTCACGTCTCACTCAACCTGTCAGAGAAATCGCTATACCTGCTCTAACCTGCTGCCTGAGGAGAAAACTAAGACCTTACAAGGACCTGAAAAGGTTGTGAACTAGAGGCAATGGGCGTGGGCAAACAAGGACCGTGTAACCACAATAATATCTGAAGCTGCTGTAAAACGCTCCAGTGAGTTCAGGTCCTGCGCCCAACATGGGAGGAATCTGACACCAGTGTGGATGCTTGCTCACAGGACAGAGAAAGACAGTTAAAATTAGCATTCCCCGTCAGCGCAAAACCAAAAGTTTCTACTGTGAAGCATAAGGTTCTTGTCAAGAGTGATTGAGCTCACTGACCACTCGAGTCATTCCGGAAGGTAAGGCAAGAAGAATGCTAGCCCAAGGCCAGCCTGGGCTACAGAGGCGTTTCAAGGCTTTCTTTGCTAGACCCCCTGGGAGACTGGGAAAAGAACAACAAGTCCTTAACTGCCTTATCCCTCAATGCTCTGAGGAAAGCAAGCCAGAGGAAAGTTTACAATTCGTGGACCATGCAGCCAATTTTCTTTCTTCTTCGTTAGGAAGTCGACCTTTCCGTTTCTAGAGCAGGAGCCTAACTATGTATGTGGTCAGCCGAAGCAGGGGCACCCGGGAGCCTGTTAAAAGTCCTGACTCTACCACCTGCAGAGCCCCAAGCTTTGGTCTTCTGTGCAACAATCTGTGTTTCCACAGGCTTACCATATGTTCCCAATGAACACAGAGGTTTAAAAGTCACTGTTCGTGTATATATAATCGGTCTATTTAGTCTGTGTTGAGTTATCCTCAACAGAACGAAACATGCCCCCGTACCCACATTTTCGGAATATCTCCCCTTGTCCTTGTAGTCTGCAGCCACCTGTCCCTTTCTCCTCTTTAACAGAGCCATTCTCTTGTTCAATGGTGCCCTCTCAGAAAACGGCAGGGAAACAAACAAACAAACTAACTAACTAACTAACTAACTAACCTGAGGCCGCATCAGCCACAAACACTGCAATGGAACAATAAGACCACTAGGAGAACGCTAAGGACTTTAAACTTTTCAGTAGCCCATGAAATGGGTGACGAAATCATCCTGTTTCACTCATGACAGCTCTTACCCCAAACTAGCGCAACATAGAGGAAAGGCGAGTAACAGTCATCTCTTGGCTTTTCCACCAGGAAGAGAAGAATGGAACATAGTCCAGCGTTCTGGCCTCTGCCCAAGAGACTGGCTTTGTCTAAGCCTCTTAAGAGCCCCGGTTAGCAGAGGGATGAATGCAGATGCTTGGGGATCGGTGCGAAAAGTCCAGGACTTGTGGCACCCAGAAGACATAGCTTACTGTAGTGGAGGAAAGGCTGGATAATTGGCTACTTTTGCAAGAGAAAATGAAACAGTGGGACATTTGGCTAATATTCAGACTTCTGGGGTGCTGCCTAGAGGGCTGCTTTCTGCTGTCTGACTAAGGGTGTTGCTATAACAGGAACACTGTGTCCTGGAGGCTGACAAGACCAAGGGGGATCAGCAACTTGATGCCAGCCCTGAAATGCTGCATTATGACTTTGACAGTCAGGGGAGTGGGGCGAAGGAGCAAGTGCCTGAGAAGAAGCCAGCATGCCACTCTGAGAAATTATGCCCCAGACGCACAGGGCATCTGGGTAGGTTAAGGAAATTTTTCTCTTGTGTAAAAAATCCATGTACACTGTGAAAGTGAGATTTTTCCCAAATGTGCAACCACACCAAAAATCAATAAAGATAAGAGGGACGATGGGATCATGACCCAGTCCAAGAATAAAATGAATATCCCCAAACTGATCATGATGAAACAAACATCTATTAATTTACTTTATAAGCAAAAAAAAAAAAAAAATCACCTTAAGGAAGTTCAATCAACTTAGAGCACAGCAACCTAAATGGCCTATCAGCAAAAATGTAAGAGCAAGCAAGAGTACTAAGAAAGAACTAGAATTTTGGAGTGTCTTAGTTTCTGTTCTATTTCTGTGAACAGACACTAGGCCCAAGGCAACTTACAGAATAAAGCATTTAATTGGGAGCTTTCTGTAGACGGTGAGTCCTTGACCACTGTGATGAGGAACATGGTGGCAGGCAGCCTAGCATGACACTGGAGCAGTGGCTGAGAACTTACTTCTGATCCACAGGTGTAAGCAGAGAAAGAGCAACTTGGCCTTGTAGGGGCCTTTGAAACCCCAAAGCCCACCCTCAAAGACACACCTCCTCCAGCAAGACCATACCTCCTAACCATTTTCCAAAGTAGTTCCAACAACTGAAGACCAAGAGTACAAACAGGAGCCTATGGGGGCCATTTTCATTCAAACCACCACATCAAAAACCCCAGCAAAATTCAGCAGATGTGTTTAACAGTAGATTTGAAACAGAAAGAAAAATCAGTGAGTACTCATGGAACAGTGTCCAACTGACAAACGTAGATGTAGACGGTGGTTAGAGCAGTGTAACAGAAAGACGAAGAGTTGAATAATCCACAAGAAATTAAGATTAGAAAGAATGACCTTAGAAGGCTGAACCTAAGACGTATCATGATAGAACATCTGAAAGTAAAACAGAAAGGAGAAAAAAAATCATAAATCAGAGATGAAAAAGTCACCATTATATACAGGGGCCATGTGAGTAACAGTGAGAGATGAAGCAGGATAGTTCAGGTCACAGGTTTGGACCACGTCACACTCAAAGCACTGAGGAGATATTTCATGCCGACCAATAATAAGACACCAGGCAAAACTGTCCTTCAAAAAGGAGAAGGGATACGGAGATGGCTCAGTGGATCAATGCTTGCTGTACAGTCATGAACACCTGAATTGAGATCTCCAAAACTCACATTAAAAGCCGTTCCTTGTCTGGAGACGTGACATAGCCATTGAGAGTGTGTGTTCTTGCCAAGGCCCCAGGTTTGATTCTCAACAGCTGCATGATGCTTTGCAAACATCCATAACTGTGAGCCCTAGCGGACCTGATGCCCTCTTCTAATCTCTGTGCACACCGAACCCATGCACGATGCACATACATACATGCAGTCAAAATATTCATATGCAAAATCATACGAATGACTCTAATGTTAAAAATTAGAAATAACCAAATAAACAAATGCTGGACATGCAGTATGTGCCTGCAATCCAAGCAGTCAGGAGGCAGAGGCAGCAGGTGGATCCCATGGATTCTCTCGTCAGTGAAGCTAGTGAAATCACTGAAAGATGCCACCCCAAGGCTAAGGTACAGATTGACACCTCATATTACTCTATAGCCTCCCTGTGCTATAACGCATCTATACATGCATCTGCCCCCCCAATTAAAAATGAAAGATAAATTTCAAACACATTCTTAGATAAATAAAAGCTTTAAGTATTCATCAGGACTAACCTACCTAAAGTGAAATACTAGAATTCCATAGGTTGAAACAAAAAGACACTTGAAAGCAACAACAAAGCATGGGAAAATATAATTATAATTAGTAATATGTAAAAAAATATAGAATATTATAAAATTGCAATGTTGTTTATGTAGAACTTAAACACAAAATCATAAAAATAAATAAAATAACAAACTTATGTTAGTGAATATAAACTCAGAAATATAGCTTGTATTAATTATACTCCAAAAAAAGGGAAAAGTTAATGCGTAAATGGATTTTTGTTTGCTTTGGTTTGGTTTTGGTTTTTTATGGCAGGGTTTCTCTGTGCAACCTTGGCTGTCCTGTACTCACTTTGTAGACCAGGCTGGCCTCGAACTCACAGAGGTCCTTTTGCCTCTGACTCCCTGTGTATTGGGATTAAAGGCATGTGCCACCACGCCTGGAGAGTAAGAGGTGTTTTGTGTGTGTGTATGCTACTGACCCTAAATTATCAACTGAATATACATTGTCAAACGTATAAGATGTTTACATTTATTCTCTGAGAATTTCATACATGTATACAATGAAATATGATTACTTTTACACCAATCTCTCCCTTCTAACCTCCCCCCCGCCCCCGGGACTCTCTCAGACCATTACTCTTTCCATTTCACATCCTTTTCTTTTTATTTGTTCTATCTATTTACTAATACTCATTTTCAAACATGTTAAATTTGTTCTTTGAAAACTGTATACATTTATATAGTGTCTGTTGATCATATCCTTCCACGAGTACCTCCCTCCAACTTGTGTTAGTGCCTTCCCCACCTTCCCAATGTCATGTCTTCCTTTGTTTTTACTATTAGTAACCCTCTAAGCCCGATTAATGATGCCCTTATGCACATAGGTGTGGAGCTAGTCAATGGGGCATAGACAACCTTCCAATGGCCAAGTCTTCAGAGAAGAGTGACTCTCTTAACTCAGCCATCATCTGCTGCTGATTGCAGCTGTGCCAGTAATGAGGCCGGGGTCCCTCCCCAACCCCTGCTGGGATTTAAACTGACTGGATCTAGTGTAGGTGGTGAGTGGATAAACACAGCTGCTGGGGGGTGATCTGTGTGACAACAACGTCTGGAAGAAGTCGTTTGACCTATAATCTGCTGTTCCCTTTCCTTAACATTCTCTTCAGAAGGTCCCTTTTTAGTTTCTTAACCTCTACTTTTGCTTCAAGTTAGACACATGAAAGAAAAGGTTTGAACCTAGGATCTTCTTATGTGAAAGAACATGTGCTTTTCTTTTATCTTTCTGGACATGTGTTATCTCACGCAATAAAATTTTTCCAGTTTTATCCATTTATTTGAAACTTTCATTTCTCTTTATAGCTGAGCATTATTTTCTTGTGTATATATATATATATACCACATTTACTTTATCTATTCATCTGTTGATGGAGATGTTATATAATCCCATTAACAAAATACACATGGAAGATAAACAAAGGGAAGGGAGGAAGAAATCAAGAATGTCAATATGAAAGTAAAATAGATTACCAAAAATGAAACAGGAGTAGAAAAATAAAATAAATATAGTACATAAGAAAATAATGAGTAAGGTGATAATAATGTACTATATCCTGTTCATAGTTGTTTTAAGTGTAAATGGACTAAATTCAGAATTAAAAATAAGCTTGCAATGGATGCAAGTATTACAAAGTGAGATCAAAAGTATTTACTACCCATGAGGTTCATTTAGGCTCAAAAGTCAAAGTTGGAAACTGGGCATGGTAGTGCATGCCTTTAATCCCAGCACTCTGGAGGCAGAGGCAGGTGGATCTCTGTGACTTTGAGGTGAGTCTGGTATACAAAGTGAGTCCAGGACAGCCAAGGCTACACAGAGAAACTCCGTTTCAAAAAGCAAAACAAACAAACTAAAAACAAAACAAAAGTCAAAGTTGGAAAATTTTTACATAGAAGTGGTAATTAAAAGGGACAAAAAGTGACTATATCTACATCAGACTAATAAGAATCAAAGATAAACATTACATAATGACAAATGTATCAGTTCATCAGGAAAATACCATCATTATCTGCTTATATGCACCACCACTAAGGCATCAAGAGTCACAAAGGAAGCATTGCAGAACTGTTGGAGAAACAAACAATATTGCTATACTCGTAGACCTAAGTACCTCACTTTCAATAATGAGTAAAATAACTCAGCATACAGATTAATAAGAAACTCAAGGATCCAGCTCTGTGAACAGAGCGAACCTAAAACTCATGTCCAGACACTCCACATAAGAATAGAATATAAAATTTTCAGCACACACAACTTGAAACCATTAGAAAAGTCTTGACAAATTCAACGTGCCTGAAATCCATATAAACTATGTTTCCTGACAAAAACAGAACCAAAAGACAAATCAATAGAAAAAAGGATTTGAAACAATACACAAATATTGGATGTTAAATAGTTCACTCCTCCATCAATAGCCTTAGGTCAGAAAAGAAAGCATAGCAGAAAATGAAAATATAACATAGCAAACTTTTGTTATGCAATAAAATAGTATGTAGAGATGTTATATTAAGAAATGCCTACATTCTAATGAGAAGAAAATAATATAGCAGAAAGAAATGAAGAAAATAAAAAATAATTAAATGTCTATTGGACCTTTGAGTTGGTTTTATGAAATGATTGACCAAATTGGCAAATCCACAACAAGACTAAGAGAAATAGCAAAGAGTCAATTAACAGAAATCAGAAATCAGAGGAGATTTCCAATGAGTGCAAGAAAACAACAAGACTCATATGGAGGGACTGACAGCAATTAAGTATAAATTGGATAATCTAGAATAATAAAAATAATATTTGCAATAGGATCAAAGAGAATAAAATATTTAGAAATAAATCTACCTAAAGAGATAAATGATTTTAACAATAAAAACGACACAAATAAATTCACAGAAACATAGAACATACCAGTACTGAATTATGGATCTATAAGAAATTGAACAGACTCATAACTAGTAAAATTATTGAACAGCTGACTAAAAATATCTGGAGCAAAGGAAAGCTCCAGAACAGATGTCTTCACTGGAGAATTCTACTAAAGGGGAAAAAAATGAATTCTTGTGAAATTCTTCTAAAACATTGAAAAGAAATTAACTTGTCCAAGCTGATTTTTGGAAATCAGCTTTACCCCATATCAAAGTAAGTGTTAGAGTGAAAAAAGAAAACTTAGGCTAATAGTTGTACAGATAGTGATGTAAAAGTTGTCAAAAAATCGAAACAATGGTATGCTAAAAGGATTAGTTACACTAGGGTCAAGTGCGGTTTGTTCTCAGAATACAATGATGCTTCTGCATGTAAAGATTATCCCATGCAGCATACCACACTGATGTAATGAATAAATTGGTGCAGGTATATTTGGAAACAATGCAATATCCTTTAATAACGATGCTTTAAAAGTAGGGACATAAGGAAATGATCCTACTGCAATCACAACCATATGTGAACTTGAGCTTCCATCATAATCAACAGTCAATAGTGATAGGCTAAAGCATGTATGAAGAAAAATGATAGAAGGATTTCCATTCAAAGGACTTCTGTTCTACACAGGACTGGAAGCTAGAGCAAGCATAGCCAGCTACCAAAAAATAAAAATAAAAAAAGCAAGTCATTCAAAGTACACATGAAAAAGTGAGCATAGACAGCATACTTCATATAAAGAAAACTCTAAAATTACATGTGCATAGCCAGGACCTGTGACCAGCTAGTGTACCAATCCCTGCCACTGGAGTGTTTTCACTTCAGTATCTGCTACAAACAGTTGGCAGTTTCTCAGGAGAATTGCTCCCAAAAGAATCTCTTTGGAAATGTTTGGAGATTTTCTTATTCCTCCAGTATGAGAACCACAATCTGAAGGCAAGGGGAAAAAATACTGTGACCTCAGTGACAGCCACATGTTCTAGGGATTTCTAGTTGACATCAGACAAAACTCCCAGTTTATCTGGTTTCTTCCCCTACCCACTTTTGCTTGCTTCACTCCCACACAGGTTTATAAAGATCCTCACCTCGGGTTCTATTTTAACAACACAATCTATACGATTATTATTTAAAACTAAGAAAAATGCTCAGAGATCCTATAATATAGTCAGTTAATATAAATATATTGTTCTAAAATTAAACTGACATTGGCAGTTTCTGTGTGTTCTCTAGAAAAAGGTATAAACATCTCACAGAGATCTCGAGTAAGGGAATCACTGTATTTATTGATTTTTTCAACCAAGATTCAGGAAAACAGATGTGCCAGCCATCTGCCAGTATGTGGAGGATGCTCATGACCAAAGTGTGCCAATGCAAGCGATGCAGAAAAGACTCCAGAGCTGTAAGATGCATCGAGAGACACAGACTTGGAGATGCAGTCAGCATGAATGCCCAATGTTCTAGAGTCCAGGAGCTTGCTGACAGGCAGGCTGCACACATGCCAAGTTCCTGCTGGAGGCCCACTCTATCACCCCTTGCTGCTCATTGTTTGACAAATATCCATCCTTCCATGCTGCAGATGACACATCTCTCCTGTGCTGCACAGAACAGTGTCCAGAAAAATAGATTACTGACTCTAAACTAGCACAATTACAAGACTTTGTACTGGCAACAAGGAGATTGCTCAGGAAACATAAAACAAAGAACAATTACTCCATAACTTAAAGCTCGTGGTATTTCCATTTATTTATTTGTGAAGAACATACCTTTTGAAGGCGCTTGGACTTTTTAGACCACAACCCCTCATTTTATCTTTGTTTTTCTTACTAATTAGAAATATTTTATCATCATTGATTATGTAGATTCTGGTTCATTCAGATAAAGGAATACAAGGCAACTATTTATGAAGAAGGAGGCAGACCTGAAGATTAGCTACAAAATGTCCTTCAATAGTAGTTAATGAAAAATAAGAATAAGAATAATGACTTGGTTGCTTTTCTAAAGTTATTTTACTGTGATAAAAACATCATGGTTAAGTCACCTTATAAAAGAAAATGTTCAGTTTGGCTTACAGTTGCATGAAGTTAGACTCCATGATGGTTGAACAAAGGAACAGTTAAAGTCTCACATCTTTATCTACAACCACAAGGCAGAGAGAATGCTGGGAATTCCAAGAGTCTTTTGAAGCCTGCCCACAGTGACACACCTCCTCCACATATCTTTCTATTCTGAAGGGTGTACACTTTATTGAAAACTTTAAGTACTCCTCAGAGAGAACATCTTAATCCTTCCCAAATAGTTCAACCATCAAGGGACCAAATATTCAAAAATATGAACTGATGGAGGTCATGTTCATTCAAGTTACCACATTCCACCCTCTGACATCCATAGGTTTATCGATATATGAAAACGCAAAAAAGAAAAATGCATTTAGTCTAAGTTCAAAACTCCTTATATTCTTTCAGCCTCAATGCAGTTTAAACATCCAATGTCTCTTCTGAGACTCGAGGGAATCTCTTATTGTAAGCCTTTATAAAATTGAAGTGTAAATGACATACTTCCAACATACAATGGCACAGAATATACTTTACCATTTCCAAAGAAGAGGAATGAAAGTACAATAAGGAAATTCTAGACCAAAGCAAGACTGAAACCCAGCAGGCAATCCAAATCCTCTATCTCTATGGCTAATGTCCACTGGATTTTGGTGTCTTTCCCTTAAAGCTTTTCTGAGTACAACACTCTTCTTCCCCTGGGTTGGTTCCATTCTCTATGTGCAACTCTCCTTGGCAAATATCCCTTAGCTGAGATAGCTCTAACGTCACGGGCTTGCCCATACAATGCAGACTTCACTTTCACAGCTCCACATGATGACTTCTCAAGGCTTCCTTGCAGCTCTCCTGCCACATGTTTGTCTCGGGTGTTTTCCTTACCCACAGAGGAAGATTCCATAACTGCTTGCTAATGTATTCTTCATGTCTACAAGTCAACCACAAGAACTATAATACTGAGTTTGACTGACAACTTTGGATGAGCTCTCTCATCCTTGAGTCAGATGTGTAGTAGCTTTGATTTGTTGTTCCTTTTTTAAAACAAAAATTGTTTCTTGGGATTTTTCTTTCTGTAAGTTGGAAACTTACCTGGGTGGGATCTTACCCTGAAGGTAGACGGCCATTTCGTCTCAGATCAGGTCACTCTTTAATCTTACCTCTTCAACACAAGCCTTGACTTTAGCATTAAATATATTGATTCCTTTAAATGCCGTAAACTATATATTTTGTATTTTTTTTCCATTCCTGCTCTTTTTCACTATAGACCAGCATGTGAATGATAAGAACACAACCATCAGCATTAAGATGACCTTCAATCTCCTTCATCAAAGAATTGAATCTATTATCTTTTGATTTAGACTCAAGCAAATTCTTAGGACAATGACAAAGGGCAGCCACACAATACTCTGCCAAAATGTCACCAGAAAAGTCTCTAGGCCAGTTGTTAATGTGTGTCCCTTTGAAGCCTCCTGGGCTGGGCCTCCACAGTTCATTTTGCTCTCAGTAATAAGTCTTCCAAGTTCCTACTAGGATGGTCTATTAATCCCTGCTTACAGTATTCATCAGCTTTCCTAGTCCCAAATTACCAGAGTCTTTCATTTTCTGCCAAAAAGCAGCAAGATCAGGCCTGCCACAGTAGACACCAATCCCTGGTATCAACTTCTGTCTGTTACTTTTCTCCAGCTGTGATAAAATGCCAGGACAAAGGAACTTTTATAAAAGAACGTGTTTAATTTGGTTGACAGTTTTGGAGGGTTAGAGTCCATGATAGCAGATTGAGGTAGCAGCAGAAAGCTCACATCTTGACCCCCAAGCACAAGGCTGTGAGAGAACACAGGGAATTGCAAGAGTCTTTTGAAGTCTCAAAGACTCCACACAGTGACATACTTTCTCTATATCTCCTTCCTGTCCCCAAAGGGTTCCACCAACTGGGTAATGAGCACTCAAATATATAAGTCTATGGGTGATGTTCTCACTCAAATTACTACAGATACAGAAAAATACTTGTGAAAAAACTAAAGGATGAATATGGAGGGGTCATTGCTACATGTAAGTATATGTGTATTATATATATATATATTTGCTTGAAGATATATATATATATATATATATATATATATGTTATAAGTATCTAAGAAGATCGAGGAAAGATTATTGGAAGAAGACTGCACAGTTTGTCTTTTTCTTAGAGATTTCTTTTTCCTATATGCACAAATAACCTATTAAACACCACAGCCCACAAATCACAGCAAGCAATAACATGGTTATAGTTTCTTTTATGGAGAGAAGGTGATTAAACACTGCAATTTGTGCTAACTAAGCCAAATTCTTATTGGATATGCTAATTTTTGGACTCCTCCAGGTGCTTTGAAAATATTTTGATGATTCCAGCTTCAGCGATATACCATGCTGGCCTGTAAGTGTGAGTGCTGTGTCCTAACACATTGCTCTAAAGAGATGCCTGTGTTTAGTGACAAAAATCTGAAAACTTTGAGAAAAATGTATGCAGTAAGAAAGGTTGGACTTTCCCATTTCAAAGATGATTCTCAAGACTGCCTTGAGGAGACTACTATTTATATTTTAAATAATGGATAATGGAGATGAATAATGGAGCCATGATTCCCAGTAGGAAGGCATTCCCAGGAAGATGAAGATCTCCACATCCAGGTTGCTGCTTGGTTAATATCGACTTGTTTTAAAGAGCAGCAAGCTTAATCTCTTTGAAAATATCAGGAATGAAAGCTTGTATCTGGAAAATGTTTATTTAGAGGCGAAGTGTAGCATCCTCCTAGTAATTCTCAAATATGTAGCTGCTTGGACTAAAAATATCTTCGGGGGAGGGCTGTGCAGATGGGAGTGGAGGGGGGGTGTGGAACACAAGAACCCAGAGGAGCAGCCATCTGAGCAGATTTCACAGGATTAATAGGGAGTTTGTTGGCTGGTGCATGTTAAAAATAGAAGCTCCTTTCTGAGGGGTGGGTGCCCTGCTCCCTAGCCCTGGAAGGAGCCTGCAGAGAGGGATGATTAAAATGAAAGATTGTGCAGCTTTAAGGAAATGTTGGCATAAAGAAATGGCACCGATTACTGATGCTCCAGCCACCTTCTAAAAGGCTCCTGAAAATTGCTTTCCTTGGATGAAATACCAAATATCTGTTCCCAAATGTTATGAAGCACAATAAATCACACGTCATTGACACATCCAATATGTCGGATTACAGACCCTGGATCCAACCAAAGCCAGGCCGTCTTTACCTGGGTGGGGTGGTGAACATTTCTTACTCTTGTTTTGTATTAAGATGGCAAGATGAAAAATTGTTACTCATAAACAAACAAACAAACAAATAGACCCTCTCCCTGTCTGAAATAACTCAAATCACAAGTTTGCAGACTCCAAAAGGAACACGGACTCTAACCATGCTTATGCCTGTTAAAATAAAGATGGTGAGCCCCAGAGAGGACAAACCACTTATCTAAAGTCATAGCCCACATATCCCATTTCCAGTTAATGACTAAGTACCTTTTGTTAAACAGAAATCTGCCAAAGCACTCAAGATAATATTTACTTCATTACAAGCCGGCACTTTTATTTGAGAATTGCATACACACATCAAATGTGTCCTAAGCAAAGCCACTCCCATCCCTTCCAATTCCTCTTCCAATTTTTGCTCCCACTTTCATGTGCTCTATTGTTTTAATTCCACTGAGTCCACTTAGTGCTGCTACCTTTCTGTGTGTGGGTGTGGAGCCAATCACTGGAGCATGGGCAAACTCCCAAGATTTCATTTTCACTGGATCCAAAGTTTAAAGAAAGCATGGTTTCTCAAGCTCCTGTGCTTAAAGGCTTGAAGGAATGCTGAGGGGAAAAGGTGTCGGGGGTGGGGGGTAGGAAAGGTGGCAGTAGGGTTCTTGGTGGACACAATACTGTTGATGTCCTGTTCCCTGTGGATATGTTGTTTTTTATATTTCAAGGGAAGAAAAACTCTCAGTGATAGATATAGGCACCTCCTACCTACAATGAGAAGCAATTGCTAAGAAGCTATGGCTGGCCCATTACCCAAGTCTGTCTGTCCTGGGGCGGGAAACAGGGCTCTGTCTTAAATAAACCTACTGCTTCCATGGATCCTGGCCTAAAACAAAGAGATAATAAAAGGCACACAGGAACATACATCATCCTGTGTTATTTTTATTCTACTTTCAGTGTCGTCTCTATGCAAATGTGTCATGGAAACAGATTTCTAATGTTTCTTCAATGCAAAAAGCATGTGTTCTAATCTAGCATTTTATTAGCTTTCCAGGTTTTTTTCTCCTGCTTGGTTGTCTCCTTTCTGATTTTCTCATGCAACCCTGAAGCACTCTTTCATTGTCTGTATAAGTCTTCTTTTTTAAAAATTAAGAAACTCCTGGCAACGGGCAAAGAGACACCTTGTTGATGGTGTTGCTCTTTTATCAGTCAGGGACAGAGCAGTTGGCAGTCCTTTGTTCATCCTAGCTTGATGTGCCTGGCTTGGTGGCCAAAGCTGTTTTATGCCTGGGACACACACACACACAC
>OU015742.1:11227744-11264540 GCA_907169655.1 Acomys percivali | reverse complement strand
CACACACACACACACACACACACACACACACACACACACACACACTGAATCAAATCCAGGCAGTTCAGAGCAGGCAGGGGAAGTCTCCACAGACCTGCCCTTTAGACCATGGCAACAGGTGGGCCATAGATAAAGAGAGCCCCACTTACCACCACACAGCCCAGCAAAGGAGGAAGAAGATAGACAGAGACCTGCTGACCAACATACCACCCAGAGACCTTCACTCCAGCTCACAGCACAGGTTGGCTGTAGACACCTGCTGGTAGCCATGCTATGCAGCAAAGAGTGAGGGTGTCACCCAGGGGCTGACCAGCTGCACAGACAGCACGCAGTAGGAGCCACTGCAATGTGCAAGTATGTGCTGGACAGCTAGGAGAGAAAAAGAAGTGAATCAGCTTTAGCATTATGAAGAGAGATGGAACTGGAAACTCAAGTGTGGAGAGGATTAGCCTGTTGTGAGTCACCAGCCCCACCACCTGGGGCCACAATGTGGTTCTAGCCCAAGATGTTGCTGAGGTTCATGCCTGTGTCTGTGGCTACATAGAGGCAGGGGTCAGTGTCAGAAGTCCATTGTTCATACTAATAGAGTACATGGGGCTATCCCTGGTCAAGGCAGGTTTTCAGGACCACACTGATGTCCAGGGGCTGTGTAGAACTGGCCCCTCCTATCACTGGCGATGATGCTCTGGAGTAGGCCTTGGTGCTCTCTTACAGCTGTCAACACTCAGAGCAGGTCCTGTGCTTCGCCTAGAGAGCAGACTGGAGTTGGCCCTGGTTGTGAGGGTGTGGGTGAGCTGGCCTGTGAGCCTGAGTGAAGAGCTGACTCTGGAAGTTGGAAAATCTATTTACAGGGTCAAGAGCATGAGAGAGCTAGTCCTGCCCCTCACCAGCTACAGTCCTCGCACTCACACTTGAGCATTCTGGAGAGCTGGGCCTTGCATCTTGATTGGACAGCACAACAGAGCTGACCTTAGTGGTGGGGTGAAGGCTCACCTGCACGACGGGCAAGACCATGGGAGAACTGGCCCCAACACTCATCTGTTGTGAGGTGGAGTGAGTGTGGAGGTAATAACCTCCCCCTTTCCTCCTTGCCACCACTACCTGTGCTGGTAGTCAGGAGAGCTGGCCCTGACGTCATGATAGCAGGAGAGCTAGCCTGGCCCTTCACTTGGTGTAGCATTTGGGAGAGTAGACTCACACCTCTCCTGGACAACATAGTTAATCTGGTCCCAATGGCAAAGGTATGGGTGAGGGAGGCCTGAGGGTGTGAGAGCAAAAGGGCTGTCCCAGCCCCCTTGCTGGCTGCAGTATTTGGGAAATTTGGGCCCTGTGCCTTAACTAGGCAGCATAGTCTAGTTGGATTGGCTCTGGAAGTGCTGATGAGCAGGCCCCAAGGACATGAAAGCAGGAGGGCTGCCCCTGCCTCCCACTGATGGCTTCCTTGGGCTGACTAGCCAGAGCAGTGCTGGAGAACTTGCCCTGACCTTGTGGATGAATAGCCAGCAAGCTGGCCAGCTCAGCTACCATGCAGGCTCAGTTCCAGGGCTCTGTGTTGGCCCACCCCAAAATCTCTATTATCTGTGAAAGGTTGGGACGTGTGAAAGGGCCAGTCTTGCAGATCCAAAGCTACAGGGTCTTCATGATACAGGGTAACAACAGGATAACCAGGAGAAGCCTCAACAAGGATTCAATATTCATGGTATGACAGAAGCCAGAGGCCTCAAACCAGACCAATGACTCATTGCAATGAACATTTGCAAGTGACTATATGTGGACAGAGAGATATACTGTGGGAAAATAGGTGCAAGATATGGAACTCACCAAGAATCAATCAAAAGGTAAAAATAAATAATAAATACCTATTTTAATTATGGTACTGAATATGCAAGCAAGAAGCACATCTGATGGTACAAATGTGAAATGGGAACCAGCAAGACCCTTCCTTTCTTCTCTTCTGGATTTTTTTCTCATAACACCGAATACTGAGAGCTTTACCAACTCAGAAGACTTATTGTCACAAACAGATATAGTAGGTTAATGACAAGGTCATGGATTCTTTTAATTGACCTGTGCTATCTGTAAGTGATGGAAATGAATGCCAGCTTCCACAGTAGAAAGGGTGTTTGTTGATAGAGTATGGGGAGCCCAAAAGATGGGAATGGCAGGTGAAGAAATAAGGTAAAGTGAAGGATGCCTATGGCCTTCTTTGAGGGATGCTGAGAACTGGTTCTTTTATTCACTGTCATGTTAAAGGGTGTGACTGACAATCAACTGTGAGGAGTTTGATAAGAACTTAATATGAAGACCCTGCCATAGACAATTCAAATCACAATTTCTAGAAGCAGCACAAGGGCAGTTGTTATTTTCTATGCCTGGCTTTCAAGAATTCTCCAAGTGGTTGAATTTGTAGCGCAGGTTCTAAAACATAAATGAAAGGGAAGCACAATACTTCAAATCCTTTTGTAGGAGACCTGGACACAAATGTTTATCATTATCATCATCATCATCATCATCATCATCATCATCATCATGGCTGTAGCAAATTTGAACAGCAATTTCCCAAGAGAAAACTGGATTGTCTTTAAGAAGAGGGAGAGTGAAGAACGAGAACTGGGTCATTCACCTGAAAATGGACAAACTCCACAGCTCAGTCAGTCAAGTCAAACGCTTTTCTAACACTTGCAAAGGTCTAGGACCGAACAGATGCTGAATAAATATTTACTAAATAAATGAATAAATAATGAGACATTCTTGAAATGTCATATAGGATTCACATAAAACAATCTTTTCACTTTTCTTGTTTGGGTTAAGAAACCCTATCTACTATCACTGATTTAAAAATGTGCTTTTCTTAAGGAGGAATGAAAAAGGAAATGGAGAACTTCGAAAAAAATTTGCCAGGAATTATTATGTAGTTTGTATAGTTTTGTTAGGCTTGTGGCTGATGACCTTACCCCTAATCTTTTGTTTCTCTTTGTCATCAATGGTTAGATTCTGCCCATGTCAGCTAGCTATGATGTTCTGTTGTTTGCTTGTTTACATTATCAGTATAACAGTCTTTCAGGGCATTGTGGCATGCTGGTCTCAAACTCAGGGGCAACCTAGCTATCATCCATCTATTGAAGTGAACAGAAGGTGATCTTTTCTTTAGTAAATAGCAGATGACTAGTATCTAATTATTTAGATCAAGAATACACAAATTAACTTGAATGTCAAAGGAAAATATATGATATTAGTTTTGCAAAGGGGAAAAAGAAAATAAACAAGAAAAGCATAATAATGAAAAAGGAAAAAAGGACAATACATGTTGCAGTAGATCTGAAATAAAACAAGAGCAATACTTTAGAATCCATCAGTCAAAGAATAAAATATAAAACAAAAAGCTCCTATTATTAAAGAGACAGGCAACATATATCTTGACAAAGCACAGCCAGGTAATATTTGCAAAGCACATTTAAAATAACAAATGGAAACTGAATGAGGAAAATAAAATAACATTAACATCAACAAATGGAAGTCAAGGGTTGCAGACAGGACTAAAGAAGAGCACATAGTGACATGGTACAGCTATAGATGTGTGAAGGCACTGATGTTATGAACCAACTCAAGAGATACTCAAGGCTCAAAGTGTTTCTTTTAAAACAAAGAGAACTTGTTGACTATATTAAAAGTTAGAATCATCTGTGTATTTCTCTCAGAACTGAAGCATCAAAAGAGACTGGAATACGTGGGCAATAAGTTGATATATTCAGCAAGTTAACCTCTGAACACTGTTGGGAGATACTCCTGGAACTTAGAAATGATAACAACAGCAGCTGCCCATATGCTGCAGGACAGCGGATGAAACACAGGATGCAAACATTAGGCCACTGCTGTGTTAGACCATGACATACACATGCCCAGCCTATCCCTGTAGTTTTAATTTTTTAGTATGGTCACTTGAGGTGGAGGAGATCAACATAAACATGAAAGTGGACAGTTGTTTTAAAGCTGCATTCTCTGGTCAAAAGATAAGAAAATTAGAGCTAAGTAAATGGCAACAAAAAATTGTAATAACTAACAATAAAGAAGCATACAGCAAGATAATCTTTGATCAAAGAGGAAATTAAAACCTGTCAAGGAGGCAGTGAAAAACAACAGCCCCAGCCAAAAGCTGAGAACACATGAAACCTTTATGCAGAAATGCACGGCCTCAATAACTTTCATCATCGTTACAGAGGAGGCTGCCTGCAGATGGAATGTTTCATTTAGATAGAAATATGAAGAGCAAAATTAAATAATAGGTAAGCAAAAGAAAAATTTAAATATTTCATATGGGGAAAAGTAAAAGAGGAAGTAATTCCAAAAGGTTGTCTTTGAAAGCACCAATAAGACTGATACATCAAAAAATACAATTTATGATTTGGATGGAGAACAATGAGCAATACCCACAGTGAGCAGAGTGAGGAACGGATGGAAAGTCATGTTCCTGTAAACAGAGTAGATAGAGCCACCAGAGAAAACGCACTGCACACTGGAGTGATGTGGAGACAAACAGTTTCATTTTTGCTCTTAGCAAAATACTGCCAAGCTTTTCTCCGTTTCTACCTATTTCATCTTATCTTTTTTTTTTTTTTTTCTTTTTTGGTATACCTATTTTAATGAGCCACATTCAGTTTCATGCCAATATTCTGTGTCCTTCGTTGAATATTTTTTTTCTTCACTCATGAATTATTTCACTTTTGATACCGTAGTGCATACCTAAGAATCTGAGAGGGAAAAGTCAAGATTTTGGAGCCAGCTTGTGGTATATAACGATATCCAGAGAAAGAGAGGAAAAGAAAGAAGAAGGGGGCAGGAAGGAGGGAAAGAGGGTGGGGGAGAGGGAGGGGAGGGAAAAGGAGTAAGCGAGGGACACAGAGACAGTGTCATAATAGGCTCAACGTGTCTGTCTGGGGATTGTCAATTCCAGGTCAGATCCTTCCTTCTCATGCCCGTATCCCCCATGTGGACTACGTAGGCCATGGGAGGCAGCTCTCTTGGTTTTTTTGTTTTTGATTTTTAATAATAAAAGACATTTCCACATTTATTCTAGTATAGCCTGAAAAGGTTTTATTTATTTTTCTATTTAAAAAAGAGTGGTTTGGTTTTTTCTTTTTTTAATTTAAGATTATTAGCAAATTCTTTCTGCTCCAGGCAACTGTTTTATACAAAAAGTAAAATTAATTGTTTTGACAAGCTACTTGAGAGGAAGTTTTAATTATCAAAGGTGTTTGACACACCCATAATACAGTTCCTGTGTTACCTTTGTGTAGTTGTGACCAAAAATTCTGAGGAAAAAAAAACAACATTCAGCAAGGAAAGGCTTATTTCCTGATTTCAGCCCATCATGATGGAGGGCATGTTATACTCTACACGCAGCTCCCATCAGGCTGGCCATGAAATGTAGAGGGCAGTGATGAGCTAACTGTCTTTAGTCCTTATTTTATCCAATCTGCCCATCACTTTCCACTTTGCGGTCGAGGTCCTTTATCATCATCATCATCATCATCATCATCATCATCATCATCATCACTAGTATTATTATTATTATTTTGTATATTGGGCCATGAATTCATATGTAATGGACTGCAGCAGCTTAGACTCCTTCCTGTTAGTCCTCACAAACTGTGCTTCTCTGGGTGACACAGGCTGGTGCTTCAGCTGTACCCAGGTGCCCTACTCCTTGGCTACCTTTTTCTACTGACCTCCTTTGTGTTCTTCAGGAAGCTGTCTCTGCTCTTTAAGATTGATTGATGTGCTCCATCTGCATATTGACTCTCTTGGCAAGAATCTTGGCTTTACTATGATTGTTTACAATAATGCCCACGGCATGGTGGGTGACATTGTAGACTTTTCCAGGTTTGCCATGGTGACGCTTATAAGGCATTCCTTTTTTAACAGTAGCCGTTCCCTTGATGTCTATAATATCACTCTTTTTGTAGGTTGGCATGTATGTGGCCAATGGAACAACTTCATGTTTCCTAAAAGGCCTAGAGAACATAGAGTGAGTTCCCCTCTTCTCTATGTTTGATTGTCATTTTGGTGAGTTACTGGAAGACTTTATTCTACCTCAATCCCTAAGCTATGGGTTGGGTCGACTGAAATTCATGACGAATTCCTTCTGACTAAGATAATTCTATCTGTGATAGAAAGGCAACCACTGACTCATTTAAGAAGGATGATCTACCAATATCCTAGGCACTTCTCAATCCAGTCAAGATGATAGTTGAAATTATCACCAGAAGTTCACCACTTGGGCTCATAAAATGGCTCAATGAGAAAGTGTTTAATGCTTGAGACTCCAGAACCTGTGAAGCAAAGATGTCAGATCTCTGCAGACGACATGAAACGGTGAGCAAACAATCCTGCTTCACAGGATAATGTGGAAAGTAACTATGCATGCCTGGAGTAGGCATTATTTTGCGTCTATTATCTTGGCCCAGCTCCTTTCAAATCTTCTTCTTTCTCCATCATCAGTTTCTATGACCCCTGTTTACTAAATCTACTTCAATTTAAACTCCACAAGCAGGTGCCACGTTCTCCAAGTGAAACACCAAAGCTTCCTCCTTTAAATGCCTCCTGGCCTCCTCTGTGCAGCATGGGGGTGGTTTTGAACATGTTTCTCAAGCACATCTTCACAGAGAACTTTTCTTCAATTCTCTTAACTTTTTTTTTTCTTACATAGTTTTTCCATTGAGTGAGTTCATCAGATGTCAAAAGGGATGAATACAAAACATTAGTTAGGAAGGCAATCCCAAGAAACAGGCTGGAAAGAGGGCAAGGAAGGAGGATCATAGTGATACAAGTCATGGTTTTCAATCCTATTCCCATTAAAGGTGTTAGGAGTCAGATCTCTGAGTCATCCTGCCAGGGGTGAAAAGACTGCGGCACTTACATCTCCATGTATACACATTAGTTTTGTGCAGTTTGTCAGCCATTGGTTGAGGGCTGTTCTATGAGGAAGGCAGTTGATTCCTTGGACCTTTCAGCCTGATATGAGAACTTGTAGAAAGAACAGACTCCGGGAGCCAAAAAAATCATCAGGCAGGGAAGAAAGATGCTGGTGTTTGATAAGTTTGCTTACTATGGAATGGTAATAGTGAAGGATGAGGAACAAAGTGATCACTCATTGGCTATTGTACTTGATATTTGTAGAATGTGGGGGAAAGCCCATCAAATTCAAAACAGTAGGAAGCACTGAAGTATAAAATACTGTTCCAGAAGCTATACTGTCAAAACATCCTTTTAGTTTGTTTTTTTTTTAAACCACAATGAGTTTAGACTTCTAGCCAGCCTCTATTATGTCTTTGCTGACCATCTGTATCCGTATTGTTCTTTCTCCCATTGTTTACGAAGCTTTAATTCTCATCAGCAGTCCATCATTCTCTTTGGCTTCATCTATGCGCTCCAAAAGCGTAATGTTTTTGCTATTATATTTTCTTCTCTGCTGATGTTTTTGCATCTACTGGAAGTCTCATGCACATCAGAGACTTGAACATTTCTTGAGTAATTGAATTAATAAGTAAGGTTCATTATTCTTTGTAATCAACTGTCTACTATATTTTCCATGGCAAGCCCAGATGCAAAGTATCATTGTTTTTTCCGTTAGCTCCCTGTGAGATACAGGCTTTCATTATCTGAAAGCTTGTATTGGTTTTGACCAGTAGTTCATCATGGGAGAAATGTAACGTGACACCTTCAATTTGTCGCAGTCAATCTGTTTCCTGCAACTCCTATGCCTATCACTTCATATTTGGTAAGCTACATTACTATGAATTTTATGCATTTTGCTCTAGGAATGAGTAAAGAACAGAATTTTCTCTCCTTCCCCATCTCTCTCTCTCTTTCCCTCTTCTTTCAGCACACATGTGAGCATAGAAGTTGAACTTTCAGTTGTTTCATTTTCTCTGAAAAGACTTTCATTGCTTTTTCAACATTGCCTCCAAATCTGATTGTTTGTAGTATACCTTGAGATAAATGCACAAACAAAATGCATATGTTAAATGACACAGTTTGGTGAATTTTTATATGTGAACTCTTGTGTGGTCACTGTTTCTTCTTCAGTCAGGTGAGCCCAATGTGGTACTACCTACCTTTTCTTGTTGGGAATATTCCAGAAGAATCTATGAAAATCCCACTAAGGATCTTCTTTGCCCACAACCAATGCCCAGGGTGCATAATCACCAAAAGTTATGTATGGGCTGTGGAAAGCCACTTTCTTGTCTCTATTCTGTTTGTTTTTCCTCAATGGTATGAACATCATTTCAGTTGAGTGTAACCAGCACACTTTTAAATGATCTTCTGTTGTGCCCTTATGATGGCACATGATATGCTGGGAGAGCCCTTGTTTTGTGTACTTTCCTCAGGTACATAAAGAAGAATTCACATGAATGATCTTCCATATAGGATATTCATTCTACCCTTCCTGGAAGTAAGTGCCCTAATTCCTGTCTCCTCTATGCTCTAACCTTTTGCCACGAGCAGTGCCTGGTACATTACCTGTTCTTGATTATTGGCTCAGTTAATATGAAGAATAAATCTCTGTTCCATTTACATTTGGATATTTTGGCTTCTTCCTAATGTTTGAATGTAGGCATCTCTATTGTAATACCTAACTCACTGAAATTCATTATATATGTAGTGATACAATTTTATTAAAATATTTTACATTTCACAAAGATTGACATTTTCCCAGACCTCACCATAAGGTTAATAATGCAACTTGAATGTACTTGAGGCTAATTAAAGCTATGCATTTAACCTGATGACCTGCTGTGTACTCAGCATGTTTTAAGTTTAACCTGCCTTTCAGAGAAGAGTGTAACCAACCTTACTATGTATTAGATTGCCCATAAAATCATCTCTTACAACCTAAGCTAATGTTATATTGTTAATCTTAGATCATGTACTCTTCTATGCCTCTAAACCGGAATAATGTCTATCTGTGTTGTGGCAATCACTTGCTGAAAAGCACCCAACAGGCGGAAGCAACCTTATACAACAAATATCTACCTTAAGTGTTGGAAACAATGTGAGTATAACTTGGTAAGTTCTCTTTGCAGTTGTGAAAGGTTCTTCATTCCTCTTCCATGCAGATTTTTCTGTGTTATTCAATAAATATGGAGCTAAGGCCCTTGTTAGGGACAACAAAGGGGATAGTTAGACATTAGTCACAGATGCATATAACAGAAAGATTACAGATAAATCAGCAACCACATATTACAGAAGGAAGGTACAGGGAGAAAAGTGGATGATTCAAGTATGCACTTAATCTTACTCAAATGAGTCCAAGGGGAACTGCTTTGTTTTCATTTCTTTCTTTCTTTTATTATTATAATTTATTCAAATTACATTCCAATTGCAGTCCCCTAGCTCTTATCTTCTTGTTCCCACACTCCTTCCCTCTTCCACCCTGTTCCCCCTCCCCTAGTCCTCTGACAGGTGGGTCCTCCTTCCCAACCCTCTGACCACAGCCTATCAGGTCTCATCTGGATAGCCTGCATCCCCTTTCTGTGTTCCCTACGTGAAGAATGAGCTGACCATCAGCCACAGCTGAATGGAGGGTCTAGGTTCTCTGCTTGCAACGTCCTTGGTTGGTGCAACAGTTTGTGCAGGCCTTCCTAAGTGCAGATCCTCCAGCCTTGATAGTCTCCTTGTTGAGCTCCTGACAACTGCTCCCACTTCCAACTCCCAGCTCTTCCAAACAACTCGCAGAGCTTTGCCCAGAGTGTGGCTGTGAGTCCCCATATCTGTTCTGACTGTTTTTATTTCTTAATGCAGAGCCCACATGTTTTTGTGTCCTCTGATATTATTGTTAATTTGTTAACTGATGCTGACATAGACTACAAGTGTACAGGAACTGAGTGGGCAAACACATAATGAATTGGAACAGCTAATAATGTGAGCATCACTCTGTGTTTCTCCTTGTTTGTAGTGCTACCCTGCTATTGGCCATTCCCTTTCATGAATCCGTTTCCTTGGCTACACCTGCCCTTTAAAGCAAGTATGAGTCCATACAAAGGTACAACAAAAAGAAATACCATGTTTATGTTTTCCCTTCAGCCCCTGACCTACATGTATGCCATGCCGAACAGCACATTTCAGGTGTCCCTCACCCTCTATTGCTAAAAATCACTTTGTCCTGCTTCTCTGTTATTAATTTATTCTAGATGATAGAATCCGCTTCAATTCTAAGTGGTTTTATGCTTATTTTTCAATCTTCTTTTGTGTTAGCCCAAATCTACACCCATTTATCTGAAAGATTTTACTGTCCATAACTTTGAGTTACAGGAATCCCCAGTGTGTAAACTCAGGAATTTCCTGACCTTCTATCCTAGTCTGCACACAGGAGGTTTCAGGAAAAAATTCAGAGGTTTAGCCATCATCTTCTTCTGAAATGCTTACTTTACCCCAAATGTTCTCACTTCATAGCTGAATGATCCTTTACTTTCTTGGGGGTGAAAAAGAGGGGAAAAATCTATCTTAGTTTCCCAGAGAACACTTCTCCAAGCACCTTTCAGAATTGGCATTATGTTACCCTGAGTCATATTCTTTCAGTGACTTCTAGCCATTGCTGCTACACAGTGGAGTCATGAATTTGTGAGCTCTGAAATTCTCTGGTATGACTACCAAACTTTGGATATTATGCTTATTCTCCAAATACTACAGTCTTGGAGTGTAATTTCTCATTTCCTTCTATCACGTTGGAGGTTGGAAGGAGAAGAAACTAACTCAGTAGGCAAGACAGAAAATAACACTAATGAAGCTTGGCATGGCTGGTTTTTTGTTTGTACTTCAATATCCAACTTTCCCATATGTATTCTATGCCTCGAGGTCCAAATATGTGAACGGGGCCACGTGGGAAGAACGTGTACCCATCCCTCGCGTGGAATTAGTGAATGGCCATGGCGTGTGCCTCTACTTCTCGTCATAACTGGATGCTTGCTGTTACTTCCTGGCCACAAGACTAATCTGCACCAAATATTTCAGCTCTGTGGGTCATTTCTCAGACTAGGTTCTACATAGTTGTGAAGCCAAAAAAAAAAAAAAAAAAAAAAAAGATATTTCATGGAAAGTGAAAGGCAGTCACGGTGGAAAATGGTTACTATGGGAACTTCTGGGTACTTTATCAGCAGCTCAATCAATGTATCTTTGTTTTTAATCTGCCCTGTGGATAGAATTTCAGGCAAAATACATATGGAAAGCAAATTCATCAATAAGCCTTACAAATTAGGTATGCTGGGTGATACATACTGTAGTCCAAGCACTGTAGCACTGGAGGCGAAGAATCGGGAGTTCAAAGCTAGCCTTTCTGTATAGAGAGTTTGAGACCAGCCTAGGGTACACAATACCCTGTCTGAAGACAAAGAAAAACCTCATAACCAAATGATACTGATGTTTCAGCCTTCCCCATGATAAATTTCAACCCAGAGGCCTAGAGAGTTGATGGTTCAGTAATTAAGAGCTCTAGCTGTTCTTCCAGAGGGTCCTGGATAGATTCCCAGCATCCTCATCACAAGTCAAATGTCTTTAACTCCAGTTCTAGAAGATCCAAAACCCTCTTCTGGCCTCTCTGGGGCCCTGTGCATATATGATGCACAGCCATTCACACAGGCAAATCACTCATATACATGAAAATTAAACACAGCCATAAATAGCCATTTAGAAAACAATACAATTCATAGTTAAAGAACTACTGATACCAAACAATTGGTGTGTTTTTCTTTCATCCTCCCAGTCAGTATGTCAAATCGTTGTTCTTTCCTCCTTTTCACCCTGGAATTTGGATGTAAGGGTTCCATATCTTTCTGCCCAGCCCTCAAGTTATTTAAGAATATTACTCAGTGACAGGTAACTGGGATTGGGGGTGTATGTGTGCCAGCCATGGTAGAAAGGGTTGGGTAAGTCTCCCACCCTCAGAGCCCAGCAGAAGCTGTGTGCCAAAGCAGTAATTATCATCACATTTGTTCCAGCTTGAGCATAAGGCTCATAGGTGACTGTCAGCTGTCTGTGGTAGTGAGATGATTTAGGCTGGCGGGGAAGACATTTTCGCCTATAGTCTCTCTAATCCCATGGCAAACTCATGTACATTCTACATCAGGCATTTCTGAACATCACCACTTACTCCCCCTCTAAACATGAACATCAGAGGCACATATAGGCTGTAGGTAAAGCGCTTCAACATTCCTTGCAAAAAGCTGCTCCAAATCCTGGGAGCAAACAATTATCAAGTAGCTTAAAAAAGTTCCTTGCTACTAAAACAGAATAGCTGAACTGTTTATTATTAGCCAGAATATAATAAATCTTTTAACTGGAGATGAAGAAGTGCATGTGTACATATATGTGTTTACCACAGTTATTAAACTTAACTTGATGGTTATTGATTTTTATAGTAAATGAAGAATCACTCCACACTCCTCACCAGCCAAATACAGAAAGATTGAACTTCACTCGAGATCTATTTGAACAGGTGCAGGCAGGCGTTTTCTGCCAGGGAGATGGATCTGCCAGTTGGAACTAGAGGGCGTGTTGTGTTTTTTGGGCTTTGCATTCAGCTCGCAGGGGCATATGGGTTTCTTGGAGGTGGATCTGGTGAGATGGCTGTGGAGGAAGGTTGAGTCACACAGATGCACACCCACATACTCATACAGAGCACAATCCAGGGATGAATCAGGTGCCACCTCAGAAGACCCGCATCCTGCTCCTGTACTTTTTGCCCTAGAGTAGAAGTGCTGCAAGCAGAAAGACAGCATGTGGAATTGTTGTTTTCTTCTAATCTACTTCAAATAAAGCAGCAATTTCTAACCAGGCTGGAATGGCAGACATTAATAATGCCTTTGTGAGTTGTGCATAGCTTCCTCATGACTGCATACTAAATATTGGAAGATAATTCTTAATAGATTTTTAAATCTTTGTATATATCATAATATTTGAAATAAGTATACATTTAGTTTCAGCAAGAAATGTAATGTTTCTCTTTTTTAAAAGTTCTTCACAATGATGTCAACTTATAAAATGATAGACTGAAAAGAAGTTTCAGATCTTTGTCCAACCTAAAATAATAAACACGTATCTCAATACATTCTATGTCTAGGCTACAACTACCGCAAGGAACTACACCCAACTTCAGAGTTAGGAGTGTTTAATGTTCAAATCGCAGTGTCAGTTTTAAGTATTGTGGGGCCATTTATCTCTGGTGGCCACTGAAGAGTAAATGAGCCTTAAGGCCTTGTGCTAAAGGACCAGTGAGTCAGGTAGTACAGTTTAAGTAGCATAGATTATAACCACTAATGGTTATAAAAGCAAGTTATAATATAATTGTATTAATCCTCTGGGTATAAAAAAGAAAAATCATCACTACTAAAAGAAAAATGATATTAATATTTTAGTGTCTCTATATCCCAACTTAGTACTTCTGCTTTGAAATATTTATAAGCGTGTGTGTGTGTGTGTGTGTGTGTGTCTGTGTGTGTGTGTCTGTGTGTGTGTGTGTGTGCACAAGTTCAGTTTAAATCTTAAACACTGGGCTCTGGTGGCAGATTGCCTGTTTTCATATCCTGGCCTCAGAGTCACAATGTACTGGCAATTTAATGTGACTGCCTATGCCTTAAGAGCATTCTCTGTAATTTGTAGGAAATAATGGTATGAATTTATAAGGTTCTTAGGTCAATTGAATGATGAGGTACCAATAATGTGCATAGAATAGCTCCTGACACAACACAAGCGCTGCATGAACATTAACAATAATGCTAATTGTGATGATTATTATGTGTGCGTCTATTTCTGTAGAGTAAATCAATGCAAAAGGAACAAAAGGCGGCACACCAGCATTTAAATCTGAACAAGCACTTTGATTTCATATTCAGGCATACAACTTTAACGAGCCAATCTGAACCTATAGAAAATCATTCGATTCTCCAGTTTCAGCTTCAATGTCTATTCTAGGCTTCCTCCTCTTCTTCATTAATTCGGTGCTTAGATGTCGGAGACCATTGCCAAACTACCGTAATTCATTTTTGCTTTCTTTTGACTGTTTGTGTAAGTACATTTATTATTCAGTAGCCCTAAAATATCTTTAAATTAATATTTTTATTCTTATAAGTCAATTTTGGTGTTTTTTTCTTTACCTCTTAAATTGATTTGGCATTATGTTCCAATCATAGTATATTTTTTATGACAGTTTGGAGAAGAATTGAAAACTTTATGGCATTAAATTTTTCCATGTAAAACTTAGGATATGTTGCTACTTATTTAATTCCTACGTGTTGTAAGATTTTGTATTTTTATTTATTGAAAGTATCTACATATATTTTGTTTATGTTTAGTTTATTGCCGTTTATAATGATAGTGTGAGTGGACTTCTTTCATTATTATATTTTCTCCATAGTTATTTTTTCTTTAGGACTCAGCAATGGATTTTTGAAAATTTAATTTTGCTCCTAGGAAGTTAATAGATCTTTGAGAAATTTAGTGTTTATAAGCAATATTTTCTGAGATTACAAGTCAAGTCACATACAGATTTCCTCTATATCAGTCATTTCCAAATAGTTTGTGCTTGCTATTTTAATTTCATTCTTTAGAATTTTTTCAAACATAGGTCAATTGGGAGACTGTCATGACAATCTTTATTTCTTTCTTTTCTTTTTTTTTTCCCAAAATTTCAGGAGGCATTATATACTTTTCTATTAGGGGAAATGAGGGCCAGGGAGACAGTTCACTTGTGAGATACTTGCTACACAACTGTGAGGACACAAAACCCATCCCTAGCACCCACAATGGAAGGACAGAACCAACTCAAAATATTGTCCTTGGATCACCATAATTGTGGCCTGGCATGTACACATGCATACACACACACACACACACACACACACACACACACACACCAGTAACTATTATAATGATAAAAATAATAATTTTTAAAGTAAGAGAAATGACTAGCAATGCTGTTAGTTTGATACAAATATCTTGAACTCACTTTAAAGGAAGAATAATTCACTACTTGTGAATTATTGGCCTAATGCATTAATTTTTCATCTATCTTTCTCCTTTCTTAAAATATATTTTTTTCTTTCTAGTTTGATAATCACAAACATATCTATAATATGTTTTGGTAAAATCCATCTCCATGCACACCCCTCCAAATCCTTCCATATCCACACTAACACATTTCACTTCCAATTCAGGTACTCTTTGTAAACCCTCTGACTCCACTTGGTGCTATTAGTATGTGCGTGGGGTGACACCACCCAGTGAAATATGGACAGCATATCAGGCACCACAACCCTGAAGAAAACTACTTCCCTCTCTCCAGCAGCCATAAACCGACTAAAGCCCACACCCACCCCAACCTGTGCCGGATTTGACTGCTTTGATTTTACTCATTCAGTTTTAGCCAGCCTCTGGGGTCCTTGTATGAAACTGTCCAGTTACTTCCAGGAAAGAGTGTTTGGCAGCATTCGTCCACGACCTCTGCCCTGACATTCTTTCATGTTCGATTCCACAATAATATCTGAGCCTTTAGTGTGGATTATAATACAGATCACCAATCTAGGATTAAGTACTCCACATGGCCTCTGCCTCTCTCTGTCTCTGTCTCTGTCTCTGTCTTTGTCTCTGTCTCTCTTTCTGTCTCTGTCTCTGTCTCTGTCTGACTCTCTCTCTCTCTCTCTCTCTCTCTCTCTCTCTCTCTCTCTCTCTCCCCCCTCCCCCCACCCTCTTTCATGTGTGCATGTTGAAGGTGTGTGTTTAATACAATTTTAAGAAAATTTCATATATTTACTTTGATCATATTCATCTCTACTCCACTCCCTAGCTCCAGCTAAGTAGACCCTGCCTCCCTACCCAAACTGTGTCATCTCCTATTTTTTTTAGTTTTTAATTGAAATAGAATTATAACATGTTTGTTCCCTCCTTCCTTAATTCTTTTATTCTCTGCACTCTGACCAGTTGTGAGTCTCTATATAAATCTTCATTTACTGTAAAAACAAAACAAAAACAAAAACAAAAAACAGAAAAGTTTCCCTGGTGAAAGTTGATAAACACACATTTTATAATAAAAAGATAAGCATTAATAGCAGTTGTTCTCAACCTGTGGACTGTGACCCCTTTGGGTAGCACATCAGATATCCTGCATAGAAGATATTTACATTACAACTGATAGCAGTAGCAAAATTACGTTATGAAGTAGCAACAAGATAATTTTATGATTGGGGTCACCACAACCTGAGGAATTGTTTTAAAAAGTCACAGCATTAGGAAGGTTGAGAACTAGAGGTTTAGAGGGTAGTTTGATATTACATCCATTTAGTAGAATAATAATAGTAACTTCTCCCCCCAGAGCATATGACACGCATATGAGATCTTGACCCCAGGGTAGGACCCAAAAAGTAGTTACCCAATACCAAGTGGATCATCTCCTAGATTTGAATCACTAGCATTTGTTTACAAAGGTTACAGATCCAAGGCTCTGTTCAGTAGGTGAGTAACTATCATCTCTATTTGTTTTCACAAGTGAGGAGTCCTGCAGAAGTCAACTGACCTGTGTTGATCTAGTCATGATTGATGCTTCTTATCATTTATTAGTTAACTAACCATAGTGCCATCAAGATTCTCAAACTTATTAGCAAAACTTAACTTATCAGTGTAATTTATTAAAGTACTAGTGTTCTGTGAACACTTTCATGTACTCTTAAAGTCTTTTCAAGTAAGTCAATACTTGTTATAAATTGTGGTTAAATTTTCCACATCCAAAATTTCAATACTTTTCAGAACATTCTCTCGGGTAAATATTGTCCAATTCTCTTTTCTTTTCAGTTTTCTAATTTTTATCTTCATTGTTTTGTTCTGCTACATTGTTTAGAATTAAGACATTTTTCATTGAATGCTTTCTTGATTTAATTTCAGTTTAATATACTAACTAATTAAATGAGTCATGAATTTGCCTTAGAGTACAACCTTGGAGATAAAACGCTAATGTCACCATGTTCCCTTCATCACAATTCTCTAAGGACTTAAATAGTTCATTTTTATCTTATGTTTTGGATTTGGAATTTATCTTAGTGTTTGCATATTTAAAATTCAGGTGATTTCTAGTTTTATTTTAATTTAGTATACTATCTTGATTTAGTATATGCATACAAACTATAGATTTTTATTTTTGAAAATGTACCATCTTCTGTCCAAACTAGGTCCTAAGAAACCAGAGACAATTGGTACTCCAGGTTCTTAATAAGGATGCTCTTTTCAGTCCAAGCCGCTCCCCCCACAAATAAACGTAATAGAAGAAGGAGCTCATCCAGACTCAAGATGCAAAAGAGTAGGTATCAAAGAACAAGTTCTAGTTACCTCACTTATACATGAGAGAATATCATACGTTGCCTTCTATGATTGAGTATTATGGTATGTTATATCATACATATACATTTCCCTCCATATGCCATCTTTTACATGGTTAAGCACACTATGCTTGATACAGTCCTGGGTGGCAGAGTGAAATATCGAACTCTACCCTCTTTTCCTTTGCCGGATTAGGGTCTCCAGCAGGAAGGAACACCAGGGTTATCTCTCCCCAACCATGCCAAAAAGAAACTGATATGTCAGCTGGCCAGTTTTGGATCAGCAGAATTGTTTCCTTGGCATGTCTTTCCATGCTTAAAAATGAGAACTGACATCTGAGACCAGAAGAAAGCTGAGAGAAATATCTAGAAATAGCCTTAGTGAGTAGCACAGGCTAATCTCAGCAGAAGGGTGAGCTGGAGTAAATTACTCTGCATCATTGTGTCATGCCACTTTCACATGTTTAGAAGTCATCACCTGATCTACTTCATGGCATTGTTAGAGGCTTCAGTGAGGGGAAAATGTATCAAATTTGCTTCAATTGCCAGTACTTCATTCTCCATGATCAGACAATAGACATCATCCTCATCTAAGCCGCTAATGCTTCTTCATTATATATCCTAATGACATTCTCATTTTGGTGACAGAAATACTTTCTTTTCAAGGTTTTCTTTAATTTTTCTTTTCTCATATTTTTAAAGAAATAATTATTATTTGGTTGAGAAAAAGTTATCAAACACTTAGATAGGCAGAAAGATTGAAAAAAAAAAAAAAGAAGCACCCATCTCAGTCACCTGCACCCTTTTACCCACACTCAGCATAGACAATTTGCACTGCATTGTGAAGTCAATTCTCTGACACTGGCTTCTAGATGCCACTATTGTCCGGATCTAACTATCAGATAAGCCAAATAACCAATGTAATGAATCCAGATCTGCATTTACAATTTTGCAACTCAACTGCTTTGGGCCAGATTACTCCCTACCACCATCACCCCTCTCTCTCTCTCTCTCTCTCTCTCTCTCTCTCTCTCTCTCTCTCTCTCTCTGTCTCTCTTTCTCTCTCTCTCCTCTCTCTCTTTCTAAAGGAAAACTGAATCCTAATGGTACCTATTTTACAGGGAGAGCTGAGTTGAGAGCAATTAACAGTAAATGGGTTGTCTTCTGAGAGAAGCTCAATAAATAAGGCTGTTTTTTAAAAATAATTCTTTTATAGCTTTAATGACGCTTAAGTGAAGTTATATATATATGGCAAGCTTTACACAAAGTAGGAACTCAGTAATTTTTAATTTCTCCTTTCTTTGCTTAGTGGGGAAAAAGCCATTTAATGTGTTTCTGAGAACACTCATGGATAATGTGTGTTATGAAGTAGAGTGGGCTGTTACTTCTTTTATCCCCTGTTGGTCATAATGTCTAGCAAAAGACACACTCAACAGCAGCCGAGCTCAGTGTCTAACTAGCAGCGGGCTGACCTGCTTTCCTCTCACCAAGGATGGCTGCCACCACTCCCAAGTCTCTTCTTTTGAGTTTAATTCCTCTCAAATGTTAAATTATCCATTCAAGAAATAAGGAATCAGACACAGCAGAGCATGTGAATGAAATGAAAGAGATCTTCCCTGATTATGAGAAACAGTGGGACATTTTAGGATCCATGTTTGCCTGAATACATCCCTTAGGGACATGTCAAGGGGTGAGAGGAGGAGGAGTGGTGAGTTACTGTTTAACAGAGACAGATCTTTAGTTTAGGAAAATAAACATACTCTACAGGTGAATGATGTTTGTGGCTGCCCAAGGTGAATGCACTGAGTGCCACATTAACTAGCAAGAGCGAATTTTATCACACTATGAAGAGCGTGTAGACAGCTTCAAACTTTTAGGAATTTGCATGAGGGAAGCAGAAGAAAGGGAGGCTGAGGCTGTTGAAGTCTAGGAAGCACCATGAAGAACCACACAGAGGGGAAGGAAGTATATTGACAAAGCACACGTGACCAGCGTCATTGATTTTCTTGTCTCCAGTGTGCTGAGCCTTTAAGCTGCAGGTGAGTTGCGCATGTGGCTATCATCCTAGAGAGGAAATCTCACAGTTTCTCACAGGCCTCTTTGCTTCCACTTTCGCCTCAGAATCGAGCGACCCACAAACGGATGACTATATTTCCTCCACTCTATCCTCATCTAGTAAAAGACTGGGGGACACATCTACATGTAAGTCATGTCAGGAAAGATGGGACAAAATTACATACTTGGTTCAAGAGTTCTAAAATGAAGGGTGAAGTTCCTTCAACTAATAATTTCATGAAATTACTCCCCATGAACTGGCAAACAAAAAGAGAAAATGGAAGTGGAGGAGGATAGTTTGCTTTAAGACAAGCAGACAAACAATCAAACCAAGAACTTCTTCTATTTGAACTGCTATCCCAGAAAGCATCAATGACAAAAAGGCATTTTGAGTGAGCAGGTTTTGTTGTTGTTGTTGTTGTTGTTGTTGTTGTTACTGTTGTTGTTTTGGGAAGGGGGAGGTGGTTGTATGGCCCTACATTCTGTCATGAGTATCACAGGAAAGGAAGTGAAGGAGCTACTCAAAGTCCAGGGAAAGAGCTCATAAAGCTAACATACAGTCAGCAGGAAGAGGTAGAAACCATTTCTTACAGTTTCTAATGCACATGCACGCGTGAGCTGCGCTGTTCTTTTCTTAGCTTTAGATGAACTATTTCTTCTCTGTTTATGTGTCGATGTACAGTGTCGAAAACAGACACTTCTCTAGGCGTGCCCACATGCATGACAACACTTCCAGAGCCCAGAACTCTATTTCTCTTTCAGTAAGCCTAGGCAACATTGGCTGCATGTGATTTCACATTCTCTGGACAGCAGCCATCTCTTCAGTTTCTCCCTATTACTGAGATCTCATTGTCACAGCCAGGATTTGTCTTCACTGCCTATGAAAACACAGGAAGTAAAGTGCTGAGGTGTGTGGCTTTCTGTCTGGAGTCCTGTCCATTCCTTTTCTCATCATCTGGCATCTCATCATCATCAGATGCTAGGTAAGAGACCGCTGCTTGATCAAATGGCATATCAAAGATACTGACTGACAGAGCAAATGGTACAGCTGAAACCCAGTCTTTAACCATTTCTAGCAAAGGCCATAGCATAATCAGAAAAGCTCAGAAAGCATTTGAAAACTGTATAGTGATAAATCCAAATTTGGAAGGTTGTCATATACTGTTTCCATGGTCCCTGTCCTAACGCCTGAAGGAGGAAACACTTTCTCAACATACTAAAAACTAATGCAGCTGACTAACATATGAGGATGTACCCTCCTTCTTTCTAATATATCCCATGTTTCTATGCCTTTTTTCCTCTTTTCCTTGAAGAAAAATAGTCAATGAATTTAAAAAAAAAAAAAAAGACAGTGTTCAAGCTCTCACTTTAAAATGGAGTTATAAAATACCTTGCTTTTTGTTGGTGTTTCCTTGTTTGTAATCTTGTTTTGTTTTACATGTTGTTGCTGTTTTGTTTTTTCAACTTTTTATTGATTCTTTGTGAGTT
This sequence comes from Acomys percivali, assembly GCA_907169655.1. Lineage (NCBI taxonomy): Eukaryota > Metazoa > Chordata > Mammalia > Rodentia > Muridae > Acomys > Acomys percivali. The sequence goes on along the minus strand of OU015742.1, from coordinate 11,243,640 downwards.
TCATGTAAAGTGCACCCCAGTCCTATTCATGTCCTTGTCCCCTTGTATCTACCCCTGCACTTTTAAACTCTCCCCCCCAAAAGAAAATGAAAAAACAAAGAACAAACAACAGCAACAACAAAAGCACAGAAAACATCTCCCATGGAAGATGTAGTGTGTCACCGTGTGTCTCACCATATACCATTCTGTCCACATATCTTCACTTGTAAATGTTCATTGCAATGAGTCATTGGTCTGATTTGAGGCCTCTGGCTTCTGTTACATCATCAATACTGGATCTTCATCAGGATATCTCCCAGTTATCCTGTTATTGCCCGGTGTCATGGAGACCCTGCAGCTTTGGAATCAGCAGGACTGGCCCTTCCAAACATTCACAGATGGTATAGATTTACAGAAGGGCCAACTCGGAGCCCTGGGTACGGGCCTGGGTAATAGCTGAGCTGGGCAGCCTATCGGCTCTCCGGCATGCCACCACCAAGATCAGCTCTTCTGTTCTCATGCCCTTGGGGGCCAGCTCTTTAGCATTTATACCTCCAGAGCCACTTTCACTGTGCTGCCCAGACAAGGGGTAGGAGCCCACATACCCATGGGGCAGGCTCACCCAGGCCTTCACCATCAGGCTACATCCCACTGTGTTGCCCAGGCAAGATTCAGGGTCAGCTCTCCCAACTGCTACAGCCAATGAAGGGCAGGGATAGCTCTCCAACTCTCATGATCTTGGGCCAGCTCTCCTGACTGGCACAGGTGGCAAGAGGCAAGGTGGAGGAAGACTTCACCTCCATGCCCACTCCACCTTACAGCAGGCCAGGTGCTGGGAGCTTTCCTGCGCTCATGCGCTCAGGGCTAGCTCACCCACGCCCCCTCCACCAGGGCCTGCTCTACAGTGCTGCTCATGGGAGGCGCAGGGCCCAATCCCAAGTGCTGCAGTTGGTAAGAGGCAGGGCCAGCTTACTTACTCATATGACTCTGGGGTCTTGATTTGTTGTTGTTTTGTTTCGTGTTTTGTTTTGTTTTGAGACAGGGTCTCACTATGTAATGCTTAGTGGCCTGGAACTCACTATGTAGAATACACTGGCCTCCTAATCACATGAAATCTAGCCAACAAATCTTGGAGAAAAGAGTACCATTTCCTGAACTAAAATACTAAATAAATTTAAAAAAAAAAAGAAGAAGAAACCAATTAAGGCACAGTGATCCCAGCACACAAGAAGTGTGGGAGTGAGGATTTTGAGTAAAGGCCAGCCTGACCTACACAAAAAGAAAAAGAAAGAACTATTAAATCTGAATTCACTTGCATAATATTCAATTTATATACCAGGAACAAATCATTTGTCAGTTCAACATTTTGCTTTAATGATGAGTCTACGAAGTCTCCAATCATAAGCATTTAATGAAGAGACAATTTCCTAAACAAAGCATTCTATATGCTGAGAATTTTACTCCAGTGAGAAGACACTGCAGTTATAAATTTCATTGCCAAATCAGACCATGTTAAAAATACATATCAAATATGAACCTACTGATAATGCTCACTGGCTATGGATGATGGCTCTTTCCTGCTGCATGAGAGCGAGCCAGAGTGCCTATTTCCCAGTAAAATTATCCCTTTGAAAATGTTTAATTTTACATTAAAATGGGAGGTAGATTTTATGCTTCTGCAAGTAGAGAAGCCTGAATTCACAAACAGAGGCCCATGACATGAGATACATTCAAAATATTTTACAAATAGAATATGCCAACGTTAGCACTAAAGTATATGCTTTGGGGAAACTTCTATTATGAATAAAGTTGTTGTTTGTCACTTTTATTTTGCCAAGAGGCAAATTAGTCATTGCATAGCCTGTTCTATTTTTTTTTTCCTTGAAATCAGGTCACTTAATCCCTTCTGGGATGTATTCAAAATGAGAGCCTATATTTTCCTCTCAGTTTAATCTGGAGAGATTTCAAGTTGCAAGTCTTCATATAATAGGCATATGGAAATGGGGTCTAAAATATCTGACATTTTAATGACATAACTTCATTCACAATGCCATTACTTGTGAATACCATTTAAATGAAAATGTAGGTGAGCCAAATCCCCACATGACCTCAGCAGCAATGAAACTGTATTATGTGACGTGCCTTCTGCCTCCTATACCTTTAATTCAGCCAGTAACCTCCAATTGCCAGCGTTTGTCAAAAGACACCTGGCTCTGAATGCAGCATATTATCTGGGCCTTAGGTATCGAAGTTTATATTCACTTTCCGTGAACAAAAATCCATAGTTCATATGGTTTACATTTGGAGCTATATCTCACAAAGACGGAAGGTAAGAAGGAAGCTAGTTCTCTGACCATCTAGTCATCTTTCTCTGTGCTACTAGACAGAATGTCACCTGGTGAGGACAGAATGTGAGTGTGCCTTAGTTCCCTCATAATCTGAAGAAACATTGCATAATTAATTATTGATAATCTCTCTAAAAGAAACATATACAATATATTTACTTTGCTAAGAATATCAAAACATGTACTTCAATGCTGATTAGAAGCCCAATCACATAGGAAAAATATTAGGATAATAAGCCCAGCCTAGACTCCGTACATACATATTAAGCAATAGATCTCAAAAGCTGTACAGGCAAGGGTGATGCGTTTTAAAAAATTAATGCTTAATAAATATGAAGTAAAAATTAAGCCACATCATACAATATACAAGTCTTATTTTCATTATTTAAACACTCAGGGTCACGTTTCAATGAACACAGATCAGTAGAAAAACATAATAGAGAGAAATTTCTTTAAAACTTTCTGAATGATTTTTTGCAACACCTGTGTTTTCCTCCCCACAGATTGGCCAGTTCATGGACCACACACTAAGAAGCAAGTGCTGAGATACAAGAAATACAATAGTCTTGGCTTGTGGCTTTTCTTATTAGTTAGCTATTTGCTCTGTATCTTGGTATTCTGAGACAGTGAGCCAACAGCTGCACATCAGTAAAGCAATCTTTTTTTCCATGTGTGTCTCTGCATTTATGAGGTAGCTGGGATGGGGTGGGGGTGCAGGACAAGGGGATGGGGAAGGTACTACAATGAAGAAAAAGTCTTGGACTACCCCAAAGAAATGTAATCTAGTAGAAAAGGAAAACACCAAGAGCCTCTTAGCAATGTGTTCTCCCACTACAGGCTGGTGAGGGTCGCATCATGGATTTCTTTCATGGAGTGCATAAAACACTAATAACAGGCAGAAAAATAGCTTTATATATGCAGAGTCTTCTGTTTTCCAATAAGTGAATATTTCTGTGTTTGTTTATTTTCAAAATACTGCCTATGGGTTTGGAGAGATACCTCAGGTGTTAAGAGCTCTTACGGCCCTTGCGGAAGACAAGAGTTCTGTTTCAAGCACCTGCAGGTTGCTCACAACCATCATCTGTGGCTCCACTTCTAGGGCACGTGGTACCTATTTCTAACCTTTACTGATACACATACATGCACCCAGGCACACACACATACACATTACCTAAAGGTTTAAAAATATCCTCCCTCTATGTCAACTAACTTGTGGTATTCATTCAGTCCCACAATAAAGTCTAGAGACACAGCCACCACTGAGGGGTGCCAGTCAGAGAGGATGAAATCTCATCACAGCATTCAGAAGGGTATTATCAACAGGAAGCCCCAGTCATAAACAAAACTTGAATTTGTGACCAATAAAGAAAGACTAACTTTTTTCCCTTCAGAAATCATTCTAGTTGAAGGTAACAAATACTCAGGAACCTACTGTCATAACAAAGTATTCTCTGGAAATAGATTCTGTAGTTGTAGTGTGTGTGAAGAAAATATACAGTTTGATTAGGGAAGATTTGGAACACGAGTTGGATCTCACACGTTAGATCAGAGAAATAGAAGTGTCAACATAAAAGTTCAATATCTATTTGAGAGGTAGTCAATTTCTAATAAGCAATGTTAAAATAGCTCTGAAATATTGCTAAAGAGGAAATGTATTGTCATTGATTACTTTTAACATGGGCACATAGTTGGGAAATTATTGCATAAGTATAATTATTCTTCTCCAAATGTATGTTTTCTGAATTTTTCAAAGAATTCCAAAGAAACTGGGAGAATTAAAAAAAAAAAAGAATCTCTGTAGGTGACGTAACACTGAGAAGCTCATTTGTGTAATGAAAAGGAAGTAAGTCTGAGTACATAAAAGTGAAGCTTAAGACAGAAAGCAACCCACTGAGCGGAAAAAGGAGCATAGCAGCAGAGCATGTGGCAAAAAGACACAGAACATGAGAGTTGAAAATATCATAGTCCAAGTCCTTCCTTTTAATTCTATTAGAAGATGGATATGTGGAAGTCAAATCTCTTGCATGTAAGGAAATGACAGTGTCCCATGGTCGTCTTTCTCTGTTTTTCTAATCTCCATTTCTGACAGCAATGTAATTTTAAAAAAATCATTACATAAAATGGCTGAGATTGAAAAAGCACAGATGAGATTGAGATTTTCTCAATATATTGCTGGAGAAAAAGAGACTCGCTGTCAGAGGAAATCATTTGAACTCTGATAACAAAACATTAGTCTTGTGATCAAATATTACAATTAACATTCAGTGCCATTAGTAATAGTGTTTCTATAAGTAGATGAAAGAGTGTATTAGAATATTGTTAGGATGGCAAAATAAAGATCTCTAAAAATCCCCACAACGTGATACATCAAAAGTGCCTTGCTTGTACAAAGTATACCTGAGTACCCAGGCAAGTACCAAGGCTGCTGTCCTATAGACATGAACTGAACATCCCTTCTCCTTATTCTGACAACTGAGTGCATCTGCCCAGAAGTGATTCGGAGTCTTCCTTACATACTTTTGGCTAAAAGCAAATTATGTAGCCATGCTTACTACAAGGTGGAAACAGATACAACCCTCCTATATTTGCTGAAGAGGAGGTGGAAGGAGACTGTCACAGCGTTGTCACTAATAATGGGCAAAGCAAAAAAATAAGGAGATATGAGCCCCAAATGATTTCTCTCTGCTATGAAAACTCATTCTATGACTTTTTAAACCCTAAAACTTGTGCGACTTTGTGCAATCCCTTAAGGGCATCTAATCCACAAGAATGTAAATAAATCTGTTTTCTATATCTCCATATGGTGTGTAGCTCACAGGGAAATACAAGAAAAGAAAAGTACATCTTAATGAAGACAAGGGTCTATTTTATGACAACATTATGCCAAATAAGCAAACATAAACTTAAAAGACATCCATTTAGCAAATAAAATTCTGGTGGAGTAGAAAAGTAAAGATTAATTTGTTTTCCATGTCAGGGGATGATACACTATGCTGCTTGCTGAAACTTTGAGTGTATATATGTCTTTCTGTGTTTGTTTTAAAAGACACAAAAAAATCAATATTTGCAACTTATTTTCCTGAAGAATTATTTCAGAGACTCTGTAAAGACTTATAGATGGCACATGTTGATATCAATTTCTTTATGTTAAATCTCTAAATACAACTAATCTGGAATCTCTCAATTTAGGAAGAAACAAGAAAGGGGGTTCTAAGCCCAGTTGACTGTTCAAGTTCTAACTTCCATCTGTAAAAAGAGAGAAAATGACTAAAAAATTGAAAAGTCCTATTTACCAAGCTGTTATTTGTTTCCATGGTGTCCAGTTTGCATTTTCTATAAAGTTAATTGTGATGCATCTTGTTTGTTTGTTTGTTTTGTCTCTGTGTCTCAGAGCTGTGATGGCACATGCATGTCTGGATATTCTGACTATATGAGGCTAATATTGTGACTCTTACATTTAAAGTCACTCTTCAGAGGACAAAGAGAAGATGCTTAGGGTGATCTGCTTTGGCCTATATCAGTTTCTTATAGCAGGACTCTCTTGAACCTGCCAGAGATAAAATAATGACACAGAGTCTTTTTTAAAAATTTATTTTCAATTTATGCATTCATTTTACATTCCAATTGTAGCCCCCTCCCTCCTCTCCTCTGGTCCCTCCCTGCCATCCTCCTCTGCCTATGTCCCCTCCCCTTCTCCTCAGAAAAGGGGACCACCTCAAACCCACCCAACCACGTCAAACCTCATCAAGATTGAGCTCATCCTCATGCACTGAAGCCAAGCAAGGCAGCCCCATTAGGAGGAAGTGATCCAAAGCAGGCAGTAGAGTCCACGTCATAGATAGTACCCACTCAGCTTACTAGGGGACTCACATGAAGATCAAACTGCCGTCAGTTACATATGTGTAGAGAGAGGGCCTATGTCCAGTTCATGCATGCTCTTTGGTTGGTGCTTCCGTCTCTGTAAGCCCCTATGTGTCTAGGTTAGTTGATTCTGTTGGTGATCTTGTGGCGTTCTTGTTCCTTACAGGTCTTTCTATTCTTCCCCCACACGCTTCCACGGGACTCCTGAGCTCTGCCTGATGCTTGGCTGTCTTAGCATCTGATTTGATCAGCTGCTGGGTGGGGTCTCTCAGAGGACAGTTATACTAGGCTCCTCTCTGTAAATATAGGAGTTGGCTCTCTCCCGTGGGGTGGGTCTTAGGTTGGGCCAGGCATTGGTTGGACATTCCCTCATTCTCTTATCTTTATCTCTACCCATCTTGTAGGCAGGGTAAGTTTTGGGTCAAAGGTTTTGTAGATAGAGAGGGTGTGGGAAGGGAAACTAGTGGGGATCAGATATGGGGAGAGTGGGGAAGGGAGGGAAGGGAAGGGCTTCTAGAGAAAAAGGAAACCAAGGCGTGGCCATCACTGAGGCAAGCTGAAGACCTTTGACAGGGTAGGCTACAGGGAGGAGATGGGGCTGTCTCTAGCTGAGCCTCCTAACAGTGAGGACATTGGGACTTAGAAGGCCACATTCTAACCAGGCAAGACTTACAGAGGTGGGAGGGACACAGAGTCTTTTAATATAGTTTAAAGCTTAGGCCTTTTGTCCAACAGTCTCCAGCTAGCTTTCTAGTGTAACCTGAGAAATACTGGCATTATGTGCCACTATGTGGCTAGCTCTTCTTCTTCACTGTGGTCCAACCATTCACTTCTGTGTCCACTGGCTAATCACCCATGGTTGCCTTCTTTTCCCAGTGTCACTGTGATGGGTCACAGAAATAACACTACCAAGACATGGCTAGTACTTATATCTCTTCTGGCTTAGCAATCAACAACTGAGAATACAGAGGCACACCTTCACATTATACACCCCATTAGTTAGTCACCTCATGGAATTCTGTCATGGCAGAGTAGGCAGCCCTACCTACGGTGTACAGTGTAGGGCTCCTCATCCATTTCTCAGAGGTGGAATTTCCAAGTCACAGTGTGGTGATTGTACCAATTGGGTAGTAATGCCAACTTGTTTTCCAAAGTGGCTTTTCCAGTTTCCAGTCTATTCATCCATGTGTGAGAGGCTCCTTGTTCTAAAGTGAAAACAAGCGCAAGTAACCAAGTGGGGCACACGCCAATGATGCTGGGGAAAAGCTCACAGGAGGAAATTGCCTGTGCAGATGAGATGTGTAGTAGTTTCACCCCAACTGTGCTCTGTGAAAACACATAAGCATAGCCAGAAGTCATTCTGGAAAAGGAGCCCCACGTCGTGGTCCAAGAACTGTAAAGAATCAAACTAAGGCACCAGCCAAGGACAAGACAGGCGGTGAACTTTAAACCCTTACCCAGATCTACCCAATGGTCAGAACAGTCTCCACACTTGAGTGGAGAGTGGGATATGACTTTCTCATGTACTCTGGTGCCTCACATTTGACCATGTCCCCTGGAGGGGGAGACCTGGTGGCACTCAGAGGAAGGACAGCAGGTTACTGAGAAGAGACTTGATACGCTATGAGCATATACAGGGGGAGGTAATCCCTCTCAGGAACAGACATAGGGGAGGGGAATAAGGGGAAAATGGTAGGGAGGGAAGAATGGGAGGATACAAGGGATGGGATAACCATTGAGATGTAGCAAGAATAAATTAATAAAAAAAAAAGAATCTCTATTAGGAAAACAGAATCCTCTGACCCCAACATATATGATCAAAGAGTTTTTTCTAGATAACACAAATATGCTGTGGCAGACTCTTCTCCCCAGGCCTCTCCCACCAGCTCAATATTTGGAGCAGGGGCTGTAACAGCTGGGGCTGTCCTGGTCTGACTTCGGGACCACTGGCCAAGGCTCTATTTACCCATTACATAAGAAAACATAGACCGGCTCTATGAAGCTTTGTAGGAAGCCCACTCCTATTCTAGGAAGCCAGTTTACATGGCCCATCTTAGGTAAATTACCCTCTCATATCAGAGTACCTTCCTTTGGCATCTTCCAATGTCAATCATCAGTCAAGACAATATCTCACAGCCACAGCCACCTGCCAAGTGGGCTGAGGGAATTTTTCTATTGATGTTTCCTTCTCCCGGATAATTCTAGTTTGCATAAAGTTGACAATAAAAACTTCCCAGCCCAGCAATTGTATTGAAATTATGGCATGTGGTATGCACAACTGTAAATCATTGAGTTAAGGCTTGTTTTCTGACCTAATATATCATAAATTTTCATAAGTTCTCTGTGTATCGCAGGAACAATAATATGTCTGAAATGCACAAGCTCATTAGTTGTGTTGTTCAACATTCTTAAAGACTAAGTCATACAATAGAGGGGTGTGTTGGAATCTCTATACGGTGAAATTCTTATCTTCCCTCTAGAGTTTTACAAATTTTTGTGTATTTCAGGCTTAATTTTCAAAGCATACATACTTAGAAATTATTTCTCAATGTTTAAAACTTTTCTTCAATATACCAATCAACCTCTTATCCTCCACAATGCTTTTTACATTAAAATTATTTTCTCCAATATTTTATTACTACTAATGTCCTTCTAGCTAGTTTTTCTGGATGCTCTATGGTTTTATTATCATTTTTTGTGAGCTCTAATTCAGAAAAGTACTTTTAAAAGTCCAGCTTTCGCTGAGCTAACTAGGAGGGTAGACCTGTTTTTATTGTCTCTGCCTGATTTGTATCCATATCTATCTATTCCTCGGTTTTGTGCTTGTTCATGGTTTCTCAGCCTCGTTTGACTTAGGTTTTACTTCCATTCCATTTTCAACATTTCCCAGCTTAGAACATTTGCCTTCAGTTTCTGTGGAAATCTTAGCCTAAGTTCCTACTAAGAAACCTAAAGTTAGCCAATGAATCACGCCTTCAGCCTTTGACATTAATCAATGTGTTAAGTCCTCTCCTATGTCATATATTGGACTATAAAACAATTAGTTCCAGTTACACCCTTTCACATTCAACTGTCAGAATCAAATCTATCTGCACTGCTGATCTCACAAAACTGATACTCTGGCTTTTATATCTAGTCGGTTCTTATTTACATGCACCAGTACACCCAGTATCTAATGTTTGGATTCACTTTCAGTACAGGCATACTGTCTGGAACAGTTTTCTCTCTATCTGGGTTTGTTCTTTGTTATGGCCTTTATGAGGGTGTGCTGCTTCTAAACTCTTGAAGTATAGCTCTGAAAATGTCCTATTTCAGCACTGTTCTCCTTCAAGGTGTGTTCCCATAGAGTGCCAGGGATTTCCTCCCCACATGTTAAGATGAGGCTCTGGATGTTGCTGTGTAAAGCCAGCTGTCAGTATAGGGGCTATTTTTTTTTATAGGTTTTCTTTACCTTCTTATCTAAAACTGGCTTCAAAGTATTTTGTTTGTATAATAATGTTTTATTAACCCATTTTATTTTTATAGATATATATTATATTTTGAGTATATTACTCAACCCATTTACTCACTACCACCTCATATTTCATCTCTCCTCCACCCCTACTAGTACTCTGTCTCCACACACAATATCACTTTTTACTTTTACTTATTATGTACATACACAAGTCTATGTGACCATATTAAACTAATAACAGCAAATTAAATAAAATATTGTATTTGTCTGAGGTTGGCTTGACTCACTTGTATTTCTATTTGTACATATTTTCCAATAGATGCTATAACCTGATTCTTCTTTATGGCTGAAAAAAATACCAGTGTACTTATACCACGTTTTTGTTTTTGTTTTTTTTTTTACCTAATCCATTGCTGTTAAACATTTAAGTTGGTTCCATATCTTGTCTTTTGTGACTAGTACCATAACAAACTTGATGTGAAAGTATCTGTGATATTTTGCATGGGAGGTCTTCACTCAAGAGTGGTATAAGTGGGTCATATGGTAGATTTATTTCTAGTCTATTGGGAAATTCCTATACTGATTTCCACAGAGGCTAGACTAGTTCACACTCTCACAGCAAGGCATAAGTGTTCCCTTTGGTACACACCCTCGCCAGAGTTTGTACTTGTTTGTTTTCTTAATGATTGGACACTCAGACTAGGAGGAGATGGAATCCTGGTTTGCATTTCTCTCGTGGTTAGTGAAGTTGATATTTTTATATGATCATTTGCTATGTGTATTTAGTATCTATTAATGAACTGTTTGCCCATGTTGTTATTTCACTTATTGACTGGTTTATTTGTTTGTTTCTTTGTGTATTCTAGATGTTAACATTATATCAGATGTATATTTAGTAAAGATTTTCCTCCATTCTGAAGGTGGTCATGATCATTTATTTCCTTCCTTTAAAAATTGAATACTTTTATGAGATGCTATTTGTCAATTGCAGCTATTATTTCTTGAGCAACTTGGGTCCCTTTTAGAATGTTCTTGCCTATGCTTGTATCATATATGGTACTCTGCTTTTTCTAATAGCAATTAATATTAGAGTATCAGATCATACTTTAGAATCTTTTATACTTTTAAAGTTAATTTCTATCTGTGCACATCCAGTTTTTATACAACTATTTTTTTAAATCACACATCTTTTATTTAATCTGTACATTTAACAATTTTATAAAAACACAGATAGCTTTGACTATATTTATATGTATATTTTATTCTGTTTCATGTATATACATGTGACAATACCATGCCACTTTTGTTGTTGCGGCTTTGTAGTAATAAATAAATAAAAATAAAATAAGATCTGCCACCATACCTCCAATCTTGAGTGAACCACATTATTATATTGGCACTGCAAAGACAGTAATGTTGCTTTGTGTTTTTCCAACTTGGACTAAAGCTTCCCTGTGTATATACTCCAATGCACAGTCTGTATGTGAGTGTGCACATAGGCATGCAGAGAATAATCTGTCAGCATTTCTTTATAATGATGGGTAAAGCACACCCAGGAGGCTTGTTTGTTTTTATTTTTGTAATGTTTTAATATTTCTTTGAAATTTTAGTACAGGAAGTTTTTGAAATTTTATTTTTGTTTGTATCTGCATGGGTAACATGGAGACATGAAGAGGATGTTGGATCCCTTGGAAGTAAAGTTGTAGGTGGTTGTGAGCCACCTGACATGAGTGCTGGGAATCAAACATATGTCTTCTTCAAAATCACTCTGTGTTCCTAACCACCAAGCAGTGTTGCCAGCCCTCTCTCTGTACAGAGATTTTCCTCATACTCTTCTCCTCACCAAATTCCTTCCAGGTCTACATTTCCTCTTCCCGCCCACCAAGCTTTGTGTTAAGCTTTGTTTTTTTCTTATTATGTCAAGTTCGTACTGCCTATGTGGTCTTGGATATGTGGCCTTCCACTGGACTATAATTGACCTACTAGAGACCACATTCTTAAAGAACTCTCTCTGTGTCTGTCTGTCTGTCTGTCTGTCTGTCTGTCTGTCTCTCTCTCTCTCTCTCTCTCTCTCTCTCTCTCTCTCTGTAAGCAGCTCTCAGTTATAAACAGTTCCTTAACTATGAATTTTATGTTCACCTCCTTCTCCATGCTACATACCCTATATTTTAAAGATTTCCACGAAACACTAAAAATGTCTCAATAATTTTATATGCACCATGTGTTGAAAAAGTACTTAATAAGTGTGAGGTAAGCAAAACACACTTCATATAAAACTCAGTTATCTCTACTTTTCCATGTTGTGAGGATGCATTTAAATATATATTACTGAAAGCATTGATTTTATAATAAATTTTATTTTTGATTACAATTCGACTGTTTTACTAGTCAGGATAATGAAAATATTCCATAATTCCTTTCCCACATTGTTTCATATAACTAAACACATATATCATATTTATTCAGGTTTATTTTCTAGAAACTGTGATGATGTTGCTTCCTGTGGGTCTGCTTCTGTAATCTGTTGTTTCTGTTGACTCTTTCCCACAATGGGAGACTGAATCCAGCCAGTACCTTCCACGCCTCCTGTTTGTGTAGTTTACTTTCCTAGGCCTTACTTTGCTTTCTCACATGTTGGATCCCCGGGTTTTTTCTTCTGTTCCCCTTTAAAACGGTGGCTTGAGAAAACTTTCCCATCTCTTGGGAAAACTTTGTCTCCATAACTTTAAATTGCCTTTGATTTGATCTTTTTTCTTGTTCTGTTGCTATTTCTCCTTTTTTCCATAAGCACAGAAATTCGTGAGCTATTAGAAAAGAGAAACAAAGAGGGGCCGTGTGTGTGGAGGGGAAGGGCTGACACTGATTTTAACACAAATTATCATAAGAAATAAAGATGAAAATTCTATGGCATTAAAATCCTTATTACTAAGCAGTGTTTAATGATACCTGAAAATGCCCAACGTATTACTAAAAAGAAAACCAATACCTATAAAGCAGGATCCCAATTTTGCAAAAATTGTAAAATGTTGTTTTTACCCAAAAATACTAGAAAGAATCTAATTAGAACTTTTCTTCTGAAGAATGAAGTCATATCTTCTTTTCCTTCATTCTTTTTCTCTTCTATGTTTTCTTTAAGATACTCATTTTTAGTTTATCAGATGCACAAAAATTATGTTAAATTTGAGAAAGAGATGCAGGTGCCAGGAAACACTTTTCATTCACCCACCTGCCCTCTTCGCCGCATCTCAGACTGTTAGTGTCATAAGGAAAACTGGGGAAATGGAATAGCTCCATGTCGCTCACCAAGGACCGTGTGCAGCCAAGTGGGCATAGCACCGCTCTGCCTACCGTACTTGCTGGCTGCCATCCAGGGGAAATGGGAATCCATCCAGGACAATGCCCTTGCCTCTCCTCCCATGGCTTTGTGGTACAGGGTTAAGCTGCCTTCACCTGGGCAGCTAAATGCAAGTATAAAGGGATATGACAAAGTTCTTCAGATCCTCTGAGACTCACACTTTTCAATTCCTCAGAACGATCAGCTATGCAGTTTCAGAAGGCATGAGATGCAGAGGAGGAAGGAAGGCCAGTCATGCGTTTTTGCCAATTCAAATGGTTTGCAACATATTATTATAAGGAACTGTGTTGTTTTTAACCTAGCATAGTTCATTCACAGCTATGATTTTACCTGAGATGGCTAAAACAATTGTTAGATAGAGGAGAAAGGAGAGAGACAAAGAAAGAGAGAGTGAAGGGTGTGGAGGTGGAAGAAATAATAGAGAGGAGAAGACAGGAGAGGAGAGGAGAGGTGAGGAGAGGAGAGGAGAAGGGAGTGAAGGGGAAGGGAGGGGAGGGGAGGGGAAGGGAGGGGTGGGGAGAGGAGGGAAGGAGAGGAGAGGAGAGGAGAGGGGAGGGCAGGGGAGGGCAGGGGAGGGCAGGGGAGGGCAGGGGAGGGGAGAGACACTGTATAAAATAAAACTTTCACCTTGTTCTCTTTGACTTGCAAGTAGGAGAGCGCATGCCTTAAGGTATTGCCGTCTAACACAGGTTACCTGTACTACCTGAAGCATCACTTCCTGAGACCCTGCTGGTAATTCAGAATCTCAGACCACATACTAGACCTACACTATTAAGTTCACTAAGGAGCTATGGTGAGTCTTTTGAGTACTAACACTTCAAATCTATTGAAAGCATTTAAAAAATAATACCAATCAAAGTTCAAATTAAAAAAAAACTAAGGAGGCAATTGTACTCCGCTGAGCAGGACGGCCTTGTGTGACGGAAACATTTATTCTGAACCCCCACTTGGCAGCAACAATTAACACAGAGGCTCTTGAGAGCATCCATAAACAGGGGTCAGGACTGCATGTAAGCAGCCTGACCCGTCCCTGCCACCATCCACAGCTTAACTCCAGGGAAGAAGTTTTTGTTTGGTTTCTGCTTTCATCCTCTTTGAAGAGACGTGGCTTTGAACTAGCAGTGTCACTGTTGGGACTTTTTTGTTTCTGCCATCAGTGGTGATGTCCTCTTTGTAACTCTCTGTGAAGTAGTCCAAAAGTGGGACATAACCAGCAGAAATGCAAGCCAACGAGGAGCTCTCCGCTGAACAGGATTCCCAACTTCACTTTTAAAAGATGCATTGCTATGCTATCTGATCTTGCAAGCTTCCTTTAAAAAAATGGTAGTCACTTAAACGTAAAAACATTTTTGTCACCAAAGATAAGCTAGACTTAAGACAAAACATGCAAAAGCATAGTCTGTTCCTTTAGAATCTTCTTCCTTAGGATCATCCACTACTAAAGAAAGACACACTGATTAATCCAACTTTTGAGGAGTACTGATTAATTGTCGACAACATTACAGAAAGCTTTAAAGGTACAATTTCCCATGAAAACTCAACCTTCGATTTTCTAGTCCCTAAGAATCCTGCATTGTGATACTACATTCACTTCTGCTGTGATAGCAGTTTTTCATATATGAAGTTCTGGTCAGTTGGGTTGTTTATAACAGAACTTCGTAGGCTGTGTAGTATAAAAATAATAACAATAATAATCTGGCAGTTAGGAAGAGCTGGAAGCCCAAAGTCAGAATGTCAGTGGATCCAATTTCTGATAACGGTTATTTTACAAGTGTAAAGATGATCTGAACTGGTGACTAAAAATATCATCTCTCACCAGTTTCTTCCTTTAGTGACACTAATCCTATTCTTGAGGGCCCATCCTCCTGGCCTAAGTATCTCCCCAAACCCCCACTTCCTAATACCATCTCACTGGAAAATGGAGCATGAACAAATGAATTAGGAAGCAAAAGTATTCAGTCCCTAACAGTGGGTTATGTTACAAATATATTTCTCAGGTTATTTATTGCAGAAATGCCACACAGCACACATAAAACCTCAGTGGCATAGTAAAAAAGCAGTCATCACTCACACATCAGGAGGCAGCTAGGGACCTGCTGCAAGGTAGGATGGCTTTTGGCTAGGCTTATTCCTTTGGTCATGTGCCAAATGTCAGTCTATTGATCCAGATCGGGCTCTGCTGGAATGCCTGAACATCTCAACACCCCTTCATGCAGTCATCACGTTCCAGCAGGGCACGTCAGGCATGTTGTCACAGAGAAACAACACCACAGGAAAGGAAAGCCTTAGTTACAGGCTTCAAACTGGAATTGCTGCTTCTAGTGACCATGTCCATGGCTAAGTCAAGAAACAGAGTACATCAGCTACAGAGTAGATGAACCTCCTGAGGCTGTCAGTGTTTAACAGGAGTCAGGACCCATGTTAGCAGAGTGGAAGACCAGGGTCACATTGACAGCTAATACATTATTCCCCTCACCCAATGCATCACAAATCCTGCCACCTCTACTTTGGAAATACTTTCTAGAGCTGTTATATTTTCTTTTATGACTACTACCAGTGTACCCTGTCTTGCTTGTGTCTCTGTCTGTTTTTCTCCATATGTCTCTGTTTCTCTCTCTCTCTTTTTGTCTCCCTGTCTCTCCATGTCTCTGGCTCCATGTCTCTCTGTCTCTGTCTCTCTCTGTCTCTGTCTCTCTGTCTCTGTTTCTCTATGACTCTGGTCTCTGTCTCTATCTCTCTATCTGTCTCTGTCTCTGTCTGTCTCTCTCTGTCTCTGTCTCTCTGTCTCTCTCTCTCTCATATGTGTATGTGTGTGTGTATGTGTGTGTATGTGTGTGTGTGTATGTGTTTGTGTATGTGTGTGTGTGTGTGTGTGTGTGTGTGTGTGTGTGTGTGTGTGTGT
>OU015742.1:11198080-11227734 GCA_907169655.1 Acomys percivali | reverse complement strand
TGTGTGTGTGTGTGTGTGTGTGTGTGTGTGTGTGTGTGTGTGTGTGTAGAAAGGAAGTTGAATTCTGGTGCTTCCTCAATAATACTCCATTTTGTTACCTTGTTTATTTGTAGCATGGTCCTTCATTAAAACATGGTCTCATGGGTTCCTCTACACTGGCTGACAGGCAAACACCAGGACTCCTCCTGTCTCAACCTTACCAGCACTGGGATCAGGGGCATTTATTTACTGTAGCACACAGCTCTCTCTGTGGCTCCTGAGATCCAAACTCATGCTCTCATGTTTGCACAGCTATGAAGTCAATCACTTAACCACTTCCCCAGCACCAAGCCTCTTAACTATTCCGTTCACATCTTACTTGCCCCGTGCTCTTTAGACCATTCTCAACGCTACATCAAGAATTTTTCTTCTTTCACAGAGAAAATCTGGTCTTACTGCTTGTTTGCTTAAACTGTCTCAGTAAAAGGAGAAGTCCTGAATACAGAGCACAAGGACCTGTCCACTGCTGGCACTGCCTTTTCCCCCAACCTCCTTTACCTACAAGGCCTCTGGGCCCCAGCTGTCCTAGCCTGCTTTCAGCTTCTATTGTCATGCTTCTCTCCGGAAGACTTGTCCTTGTGTGGTCCTCTGCTTCACCTAGAGTTCCTGCAGTTCAGCTCCATCACACCACCAATTCAATGTCACTTCCGATGTCCTCTCATTCACTTGTCACTATATCAGGTTATATATTTATGGTCTTAAAATTGCTTGTAATTTTCCATCACTGCCTGTGATTTTCCATCACAGTTTATAATGGACAATTACTAGTGTCACTAATTGACAAATATCTACTTCCTACTAAAAGAAAAACTTCCATCATATCAGAGGTCATGCCTGGTCATTGTAATTTCCTAAAACTTCTAACAAACTGCACAAAAAACCAGCTGTGCTCTCTTTAATTTTGAACACAGGGTTTCTTATACTTGAATGAATGACTATTATAGTCAATAATGCCATGGACTTGAGTTCCTTGAAAGGGCATTCTAAATAAATGTAGTAAAATAGCAATTATTTCTCTGCCTTACAACTTACCAGCTAAATCCTTTTCTTTCTTTTCTCACATGTGCCTCGCTCAAGGGTATGAAACTATGGAACAGGTTAGCCAGATTGATCATAAAATTACTCCTCTAGGGCTTGCGTTTATTTCTTGGTCATTTCTTTGACAACTCCCTACATTTTCTGTAAAGTGAAGGTGTATATTAAAGTCTGCAATGCGCAAAGCAGCTGTTAGGTTTGTATCTGACAAATGAAGGAAGACTACCTTATGTGTTCAACCTGAATGCTATTATTGTTCTGTACATAAATAGGTTCTCAAAAACATGCACGTACTTAACATTGACCAATGATTTGATTTCTACTTTTTTAGGCAGCATTTTACCATTGGCTTATTTTCCAGCCCCTTTCAACCACCATTCTGTCCTGCCTCTCTTGGTTTGGCTTGGAGTGTGGCGCCAGGAGAAGAGGGAGAGATGGGAAGAGAGAGAAAGCATGCAATATTTTTCTTCTCTGTCTGGGTTATTTCACTTAGCGTGATACCCAGGCTCCCCTACTGCTAATGGACATTTAGACTGTAGCCATGTCTTAATAATTGTAAACGAGGGTGCAGAAAACATGTAGATTTCTTTAAAATCCTAACTTCTCTTCCTTCAGCTATATGCTCAGAAACTATAGCTATATTATTAGATCAAACAACAGCTATATTCCAATATACTTAAGGGCTCTGCATTCTGTTGCATTACTTCTAATGACATTCCCACTTTCTTTTTCTCCATACTCTCCTAACACCAATGCTTTTTTACTTGTCCTTTTGAAAACAACAATCCTGGCAAGTGTGAACTGATACTTCCTTTTGGTTTTGATTTGCATTTCTCGGAGCATTTGTGAGATCACACACTTCTTGGTGATCTGTATGTCTTACTGGGAAAATGTCATGAGCTCTTCCTTTTGCTTTTAGTATAATTACTTCTTTTTCACTACAAAGTTGCTTCTTACTGTTTTGGATTTCAAACGCTTATCTTCAGATGCAGGCTCCTATTCTCCTGTTCTCCAGGCTTTCCTTCCATAGTATTGATTGGCTTATTTGCCGTTCTAAAGCTTTTAAGTTTTATGTGGCCATATTCGTTTATTTTTGCTTTTAATGTTGGTGCTTTGGGTGTTATTGTTAAAACCACTGTCAAGGATTACTTTTTTCAGGGCTCCCTGCTACGTGTTTCACAGTGTCTAGCACTTGTGTCCGAGTCGTCAATCCTTTTTGTGTTGATTTGTATGTCAGAAAGTGTGGGGACGGAGGTAAGATGAATTTAAGGTTCAAATGTATGCCCTCATGTCCCCTTATATGTACATAACCACTTTTTTGTTTTTTTTTTATTTTGTTTTTCATTATTGTTTTTAAAGACAGAGTTTCTCTGTGTAGCCTCCGCCATCCTGGACTCACTTTGTAGACCAAGCTGGCCTTGAACTCACAGAGATCTGCTGGCTCTGAATCCCCTGAGTGCTGGGATTATGGGTATGCACCACCATGCCCAGCTGATAACCACCTTTTTTGTGTGTTTATTGAAACAACCATTTGTGTCTCCACTGTGTTCCTGGATCTCTTATCATATATTAAATGACCACATATGAATGACCAACTTTCATGCCATGGGTATTTATATCTATTTTATATTAATATCATGTTGTTTTAATCACTGTCATTTAAAAATTGCTGTAATATGGCTTGAAAGTAGAAAATAAGTGATAATTTATTCTTCTTTGTCAAGGTGTTTCCATTCTTTTGCTCATGAGTGTGTCTTTTCATTTATATGTTCTTTCTTTGGATTATTTCTAATGGAATGTCATTGTATACATAATATGTATATATAATTGAAATAAATATATATCATATATATGTATATATATATATATCCATGTAATTCACAAAGAGTGACAGTTTTACTTATTCCCTTTCCATTTTAGATGCTACTTTTTCGTTATGTGCCCTACTTCTTAAGTTTACGATTTCTAGGAGTGTGCTGAATAGAAGAAAGGAGATTTGGCATCCCTGATGTATTTTTTAATCTTAAAAGAAAAGGTTTTGCCCTTTTATGATTGGGTACTATATTATCTGAAGTCTTATATTATGTGGCCTGTATTATGCTAAAAATGCATTTCTTTTATTTACTATTTTGGGAAGTTTTTACCATGAGAAACATTGAATCCTGTCAAATGCTTTGTTTTCACTTGAGATTATTTTAATCTGTTATTTCTTCATTCTGTTAATGGAGAATACAATATTTATTTATTTATTTATCTGAGTAGTTTGAACCTTCCCAGGGAAAGATCCCAATTTTTCATTGTCTATGACCCTTTTGTTATATGCTTCTGAATTTCATTTGCTATGTTTCTATATGCTCATCAGAGATGTTAATCTGCAATCTTCCTTTCTTGTAAGTGTCTTTATTTCTTTTTGGTCTCAATATAACTCTAATCTTACAAAATATTATTCAATTTCTTCTAATTATTTGAGAAATATCATTCCATCTATAATATTTTGAAGATTTTTATCATTGAAGCCATCAGATCTTAATACTTTTTTGACAGAAGACTTTCATTACTGAATCACTGATGAAATCTCCTTCTTATGTTTCATAATGGTGCAGCTTTGGAGAGTCCATGTTTCTAGACACTTATCCATTTCTTCTGTCTCACACAATTTTGAACACATAGTTGGTGATAACAATATTAGAATCTTTTATGTAAGTTCTAGGAGTCTATAATGTAACATCATGACTACAATTAAGATATGATATTTTCCTCAGTAGTTCCTGCCTCACAATTGTCTGTCTGATATATTGTACCAGAAGGCTGAAGATGATGTTCCAACATAGAGAGTTTTGGGTGACTGCTCAGGTAGCAAACTGTCTCTGATGTCTTCTCATTTGGGATGCTGCTAACCTGCACTCCATGTGTACTCAGGTATTCAATTTTATTCCTTTTCAAGTCTCTGATCGGGTTGAAGACCAGATAGTTTAGTTTTACAGTTAAGCTCAGATGCTTAGGGGTTAAGATGTTTTAGGTCTAAATAGATGTTTTAAATTGATAATGAAGATATATGATAGATATTTATTTACATTCAGAATTTTAGATGCACCAAGATAGAAAAAATGTTTTCTTCAAAGCTGCCAAATACAAATAGCCAAAACACTAAGAATGTAACATTTATATAATTTTTAACTGTTTCATGGTTCTTCTTGCTGTATGTAATTTATTATATATATATATATATGTGTGTGTGTGTGTGTGTGTAATAAAATAAATGTATATGAAAAATAAAAATATTTAATAAAAATATGATATTTATACTGAAATTTGGTATCAGAATATATTTTAAATGGTCATTCCAAAGTGAAGATGAGATGACCAACTGAATGTGATATTATACATATATGAAATTATCCTTGTGTATATTGTCTTAATTACTGTTCTGTTGCTGTAAAGAGACAACATGAGGAAGACATCTTATAAAGGAAGTCATTTAATTTGGGGGCTTGCTTACAGTTTCAGAGGCTTAGTTCTATATAATCATAGGCATCTTTGGTTACTGGGGCTTCTTAACTTAGGGAGAATGGCAGCAAGTGCAAGTGCTATTAAAGAAGTAAATAAAAACTACATTTTGATCCATTGGCTTACAGAGAAAGAAAACTATATCTTCCATGGATTTATGGAACTTCAAATCTCACTCCAGTGACACACTTCCTCCCATAAGGCCATATTTAGTCTAACAAAGCCACACTTCCTAATCTTTCCAAATAATACCACTCCCTGATGACAAAGCATTCAAATATATGAGCTTATAAAAGCCATATTTACACAACAAAATGTATACAATTTTGGCAATTGTCTCAGTAAAGCTAAAGACTAAACTATAGTTTGGTAAGATCAAATGTTAAACTTTCAAAAATTAACTTGGAACATGTGCGTGTATGTTCATTTGATAATCGCATGTACAGATATCATTCTATAAATTTCACGTCTTACAATCACGAATCTCTTCTCCCAACATCACCCTGATGTTTAATGCATCCATTCTCAGATAGCTGCAGAAGGAACATCCCTACAGAATGTGAGAGGAGCCTGCCCTCTCAGCTGGATTGACCTGATTTGGACCTGTGATTTGAACTGTAATGATAAAGGTCTTCCCATGGGTAATTTTTAATTAGGCCTCAAAGATGTGAAGCTTTATGCAGCTATAATGTGAGGTGAATTCTAATATTGGCACTCCTGGTTCTGAAAGATCTGTGTAGGGTAACGAACAAATTAGAAGAAGTCAGTCTGAAAAAAAGAAAAAGAAGAAAGTGAAATACAGAAGATGGTAAGTGGATCAGTGAGTTGTAGCAGCAAGAGACGCAAGAAAAGAAATCATGGAGGGACAAGGGTGGCATCATTGGTCCCTGAGGCTGCTCAACTAGGACCAAGGCCTAGGAAGGTCCATAGGAACATCCTGCCATACATTCTAAGAAAACTTATTAAATTCATGTAATAATTTATTTTAGTTATATAATTAGTTTTAATTTTTACAAAATATAAATAAATAAGTTCAAGCCAACATGCAGGTTTTTCAAGAGAACTGAAGAGTCCAGAAAACATGTGCTAGGCCAAGAGATGGTGTTTCTACAGAGTTTAACTAGACAGTCTGGACCCCTTTATTCTTAGGTTGTCCTGATAATATTTTGGTTTCATCTGGCCTTTCAAAAGGATTATAGCCCTAAGAGAGGGATTACTATGGAAGAATCATACACTCTGATGATAGAAGAAGACTGCAAAAAAGTATTTTCATCCCAGCTGTGATCAGAACAATGTGTGAAATTTATAAGTACAGAAGTCAGAACCCAGCCTGTTTCTATGATAAATTCAGTCTTTTATAGAAATGAAGTAGCTTGATTGACAGCTACAGATAATGAATAAGCACAGCCTTGGATAAAGCACAGTGCCTCCAATATCAGCCTGCTGATCCTTCTCTTGAAGAAAGGATAACTGAGCCAATATCAGGGAGATACTGCTTTGTGTCATCCAATCAAAACTCAATGAGAGAACTATGGAGATGACAGTTCTCAAAAGTCACAACTTGGATGTGACATATCCACTGAATTCAATTAGTTATAGCTCATCACAAGCAAACATAGATTAAAGTCTTGAGGGAATTCCATCGTTTCTTGATGGAAGGAGCTATTATGGCTTAATATAATGTGGTTGAATGATGTTGTGTAGCCATTTCTTCTGAAATTATTCCTTTCCATCTTGGAGGAAAGCTCCTTAAGACAAAGGACATGAAGGGGTGGCTGGATAAATCAACAAGATGCTCTAAAATGGGGTGAAATGTTCTATCCTTCAGGGAAACACATTGACATCAGGAAGTAGGCAACTCAGAGTCTTTAGGAAGTTACTGAAACCGATCAGCTCCGCTAGGCTCCTCCCTCCCCAAACATCAGACCAGCTCAATTCCCTGGAAGAAGCAAGGACCATCCAAACTGTCAGGAAAAGACAGAAACAAACTGAGCTGTTGAGAAAAGACTCAGACCAACTAAGTTACCTGGGAAAGACAGGGCCCAACCTGTTGAGCTTTCGTAAGCTGTTACCCCTGTTGGGGAGGGCTTTTGATAATGCAACTGATTTTTAGTCATTTCTGCCACCACTTACTAATACTTCTGCAAGTAACCCCAATAAAATTCACTGGATTTCCAAGATGGATTTGTGGTACCCTTACTTTTGTCTGACATCAGTTTCCCATCTGGGGTGAGCTTCCCTAGGTGTAGTGTCATGTAACACATGGATGGTTGTATTTCTATAACAAATACTAGAGGACAAGACAGTTAAGAAAAGTCAAAAATAGCAAAGAAACAGACTCTTTGATGTTCCTTGAATGTCTTATCCTCCTCCCCATAGTTATATCACTTGGACACATTGCAAATACAGAATGGCCTCCCAGTTCCCCTAGAAAGAGCACCCAAGAGTGCTAATGGCAAAAGTTGGCTTCAATTACCTTTTTGCTGCAGGCATCTCTGGTCAGTGCACATCAGTCAGCACTACCTGATGACTGTTGGTAGCTGCCAGGTGGCTTAGACCAGAAAAAGAAACCAAAGCCATCAGTGCTTCTCAAGTTCAGCCTAAGTGGCTGTTGCCTCCATTGGGATGAATACACCTTGAGGTAATACACATTATGAAGATTTGATTCTGCCTTCAGATGCAATTCCTGGGAGTTATAACTTTGTCTGCAATGTAGCTTTTTAAAGGCAAAACTGGATCTAAACCAAATGAATGAGAGCTGGAGGCCCTGCAGGATGTTGCATAAACAAGGGAGTGGCAAAATCCCTCAGAAGAAAAAGCAGTTACAAGGTAGCTTTGTCTTTAGCAGAAAAGTAAAGAGCCATAGTCAACATCTCAGGTCTGGTGACACCATTGTTACTATAGCAATACTTGCTAATTCCTACCTCCCAAGCTATATATTATAGAATGCAATTATATCATACATAATATACTGTAAAGCCTTCTTCTTTAAAGGAATTTGCAAGTTTAGTGGTCCAGAAGAACCATCTGGAAGCCTTGAGAATGTTGATTCTTAGCTCCACATCAGTGAGCCTAACTACAATCAGGCTAGAAGGGGACTTGAGAATTGAGGCTTAGTTTTGAAGGGCTCAGTCAACTGCAATATATACCTTAGGATAAGGACTTAAACAGATACTATGGCAATTCTTAGCTCATACAACCAATGTACTTTTTTAAGCATTTGATCTTTGTGGCATGTTTTGGCTAGTATAGTGGTTAAGAAGAAATGGACTTTGGTGCCAGACAAACAGAAAAGTGGCACTCTGAAACGGCTTCCAAGTCAGAAAAATCTAGTATAACATATGATGAATCCTGATCTTATTAATTCAGGTTACATTTTCCTTGACCCCTTAAAAGCTCCAGTATAGCTTTCCTGTTCTCTAATCACTTTCTCATATCTGTCTAGATCACTTCTATTAGCATCACCTAGCTCCCTCTTTGATGTGACTTCCAATGCAGATAGCTTATCTCTTCTTTCCTTATCTGGCTTAGATTCCATTCTTCGCTTTGGTGACACTGACAAGATCATTTTGTAATGTATTCATTGGATTTCTGATGAAATAACAGTGTGTAACATGATCCAAAGTCTCCCTGGAGGATGAGAAGAGGCCTGTTTCTTAACCGTGAATCGGTAGGATGTTGGGGACCTCTTCATCCCGGGCTTGCTTTACATTTTTACCAGCTTCCTTTATTGTGGAATGGGTAGTATTCATGGAGGTAGCTGAAGCTACACAGATCCAGTCAAGACATGCAGACAAAGTTAAGGTGGGAATATTCTGAGCAGGAACGGGTTTCAGAAAATGGTGTATGAAGCAGATGCTAGTCTGCAAACTTCACACTGGACTAACAGCAAACACTGGGATGAAATATGGGAGAGCCAGGCTAGTTAGCCCAACCACGATCTAACCAGGCACCTCCTCTTGGTTTTGGTTATGTTATCACCTGTAGCTTCCAGATGGGGGTGCTGATTTAGGAGAAGGAATAACAACGCGCCACAAACCAGAGCTCTGTTCTAGTATTTCTGGTTTCCAGCAAGGACATTCTCAGAGCTGCTGCTTTAGGGTCCCCGCCCAACTTAACCGCTGTCTGGTGTCTATAGCTTATTCTCACCACTTCCTTTTTTTGGATAATAATTGAGATGTAATATAAATAAATTAATCAAATATTTTTTAAAAAAAGAATGGCTTCTGACTATTTTTCTTCCTATCTTGTAATCTCAGTTCAGTGCTCAATATCCCTACATCCTCTATTAGACAACACAATTTTCAGCCCAGGCTATTCAAAGCAGTTTGGGTTCTTAGGACCAACAGCATCGGTATCACTTTGGGAGATGGTTAAAACTCACAGAGCTGGTACAACACAATGTGCATTTTAACAAGATCCTCAGGTGCTGTTTATGTACTCTCAGACTGTGCTAATGTTGCTGCCAGCTGACCTCACTGAGTAGTTCTCTAACTGCTCTACACAGAAGAAATCGGTCTTCAGTGAGATCTAAGTTATCTAGCACCAATTCATGAGCATGTCAACTCTTTTCTAATGACCTCTCACCCCACATGTCAGAATCCAATCTTGTTACTTACCCTTAATTGTTCCTTTGATGTTGGCCTACCTCAGGCTGAGAGCTCCAGTTTGGGATTACTCCAAATATAAGGTCACTGGCTCAATTTAATGACAAGTCTCTTACTGACTGTAAATCTACGTGGGATGACAGTTTTTGAAAAACATCCAACTCAGTTTATGCGGAGTTCTGCTCCCTGCCAGCAGGATGCTCTGGAAGAGTACACACATTATCCATGGTATCGCCAACAAAATTTGACAAATTGGGGCTGTGGTGGGTCAGATAGTTTTCAAGTTCAAGGAAGGAATGCATGCTGGTTGTTCCAGCAATCCCTAACTTTCCAATCTTCCTTAAAGAATAGAAGGATGAAAAAATAGAAAGTAGAGGCACAACATACATCACCTCATGTTTCTTATTTTGGTTAGTTTTGGAATAAACTTTAATATATTCTCTCAATGTCATTAATTATTTATTGTAAAACATTATATAGATGTTAAGAAAACATTTTCATGTTTACCTGGGAACAATTGACTCTCTTAAGGACACTCAGCTAAGTCCTTTCCTAATATGTATAGGAGATATTAAACAAACAAAATATGGTTCATAATTATAGGATGGAGGAGTTTCCTTTTCTATTTTTGTGTTTTGAAGTCACTTTCTCTGCCACCAGGACCTCTGTGTCTTTTTTCCCACCTGAGAAATAAAGACTATTTAACTTACATTAAATACTATAATTTTAATTAAAAGCATTGATTTCTACTCTGCCTATATCATTAGTATTGGTACACAGAAAATAAAAATATATCATGAATATTGGAAATATATTTATCCCTCATCAATTCACAGGAAGCTTCCTTTACACAGTAGACATAATTGGATGGGATGAGATTACAGAAGTGCATAAGACACGTGCCCTTCCTTACAGAAGTGTGCCACACAAAAAGAACACTACTATGGTGGAGCCAAGGCACACGGGAGAAAGTTAGGGGCATATAAGAAGACTTTTAAAGATCTATGCAATGGAGTGAAACAAAAGAAAGACAATTTGAAGAAATGGTCAAAATAATCTCATCTAAATATGTAGACTTTGTTGTTTTTGATTGTTTTGGTTTTGGTTTTTGACTAAAATGTAGGGATGGCTAGAATTGAATAAAATAACACTGCTTATACAGTGTTCTCAGAGTTTTACAAAAAAGGAAGAACTGATTTTTAAGGAGTAATCGAAAAGAAACAATAAAATATTAATTCATTTCTATGCTAGAAATAATCCCATTACATTATGCCACTGGGACAATGGGGCCAGTAAGAACCAAAGGAGAGAAAAAGAAGTTAAATTATAAGACTATCTCTTGTCCATTGAAACAGTGGAGAAAAATGAGACAGATATACTAAATGTATTCTATAATATATTCCTTTTATTGAAAGTAGATCTTTGTCTCACATAATGTATCTTTATTATGGTTTTTCCTCCCTCTGTTTCTCCCAGTGTCTCCCACTTCCCCACCCATCCAGGTCTACTCCCTTTCTATTTTCCACTAGAAAAGAACAGGCTTCTAAAGATAATAATAAAATATTACAAAAATGTAATAAGATAAAATAGCAACTATCACCTCTGCAGTGCACAAGACAAACCAATAGAGGAAAAGAGCCCAAGGCCAGCCACAAAGATCAGAGACCCACTAACTGGCACATACAGGACTTCCATAAAAACACTAAACTGGAAGCTATTGTATATATGGGACATATACAGACGTGTCAAGGCCCTGTGCATGCTGCTTCAGGCTTTGTGTGCTCATATGAGCTTTGACCATGTTGATTTAGAGGGTCTTCTTCCCTTCGTGCCCTCTATTGCCTCTGGCTCTTTTAGATTTTTTTCTCCTACTTTTCTCTGGTGGTCCCTGGGCTGTGAGGGGAGAGATTTAATGGAGGCGTCCCATTTAGAGATGATTGTTTCCAGGTCTCTTACTCTGAATAATGTCTGGCTGTGGGTCTCTGTATTTTTCTCAGAGGAGGAGGCTTCTCTGAAGATGGCTGAACTAGGCACTAATTTATGGGCATAGCAGAATGCCATTGAAAGTCATTTTATTACTTTTTTTTTTTTTTGGATGTTATTGTTCTCGTCCTTCTCTTTGTTGTTGTTGTGCTTGTTTTATATCAGTAGTCTTTGGTTTTTCCCTAGGCCCCTGAGCTGTCTAGACTCAGGCATGGGTTCCTTCCTACTGAGAGGACCTTAAGTCAAATCTGCTATTGGTTGGCTATTCCCACAAGCTTTGTGCTGCCATTGCTCTAGCATACATTACAGGCAGAACAATATTGACGTTATGTGTTTGCGCGCACAACCCACACATGCCATAGTCCATGGGTAGAGATCAGAATACAGCTTTCTGGAATTACTTCTGTCCTTCCACTGTGGGTTCTGGGCATTGAACTAAGGTCATCACAAAGTGGAACAAGCACTGCTTTCTGCTGAACCATCTCATCAACCCTAAAATTTTGTTTTAAATGACATAAAATATTCCCTTAATACTGATCAATTATTCTCTTAGTCCTCACCAGTGACAAAAAAAGTAGATGACTTGTATGGGTTTTCATTTGTTCTGTGGTAGTTTCCTGGTCTTTGTAGATCTTTCTATGTCGGGATGTTTTCCTTCTCCTTCATTGTCATGCAGAACATTAAAGAGACCATTGTGCATTTCTGATGCTCTTCCACACACTTGAGCTTCTATGTAGTGTGTGCATGTTCTTAATGACTTTGGGAGTTCTCAAACATTTTTTGAATTCTCTATTCTATTCAACAAATCATTCCTAATTAACTCAATCGGTACAAAGAGGCCATGGCTTTAACACAGACCAGGAAATAGTTATATGTAGCTAGCTTGTGCTACTTTGTGGGTTCTTCTTTTCCCCCATCTTTTATCCAACCCTGGTTTCATGCCCTAACACTAAATAGAAGGGAAACAAGGATGGAAGGGAGAGAGGAAATAGGAAACCCCTGACTCTAATTTCTTTCCTTTTGTTTCTTCTTTGGCCACAGCTACTAATAAACCATAACCAAATGAAAGCACATCTTATAATATTTTTGTGGGTTTTTTTTTAAGAATCCAAAATTTCAGAACTCTAGCTACAATTATAGCTTAAGATCATTACAAAATTATTTTCCTTTTTTCCTTAATAATGTTTCCAAAGCTAAAGCAGGAAGGGAACTATTGGTCAAGAATGCAAAGGTACAACTTACAGACACAAGTACTGCACCCTTAAGGAAACATGCCAATTTACAGAAGCATCTGTAGCATAAAATGAGTCCTAATCATGGCACCAACATATTAATTGAAAAACTTTCTCAAAATCTGCATCTTCTAGGAGAAACTAAGTTTTGACTAATAAAAAACCTCATATAAACTATCATTTTATATTTGATTTGTGTGGTTGTGTTTCATGATACATAACACACGAATTTGGTTTGTTTTTTTTTTTTAGTTAGAAATATGCTAATGATAAGAAAATAGATTTTTTTTCTCCCAAGTTTCAAATGTATTTATCATTTTCTTCTTATAACACTGGGCATTATTTTTGGCAGATTATGCTGAAAATAAAAACACACTTGGGCAACTGTTCTTCCCTTTGCCTTCCTATCCATGATTAAGCATTTCCTTGCAGCAGAGAATGAGTCTGAAGTTGGCATGTAATTGACAGTGTAAACATTTTGAATAAAAAGGATAATCTAAGTGTAAAGATAAATACCCTCAAGAAGCATATTACATTTATCATCTAGGAAAAGGCCATCTCCACAACTTTTCTCAGAAGGGAGGGAGCTGAGGCCACCTACAATGAATAAACTGCTCTTTTCAAGCAGATCTTTTCTAAGTGGGGCTCATCACAATAGATCCTCACAGTTTGTGTTGGCCTTGCAAGAAAACACAAAGGTCTTTATCAGCTTATTTTGTTTGTCCATTCATAGCTACTTTATACTACGTACTCACCTTTCTGTCAAAACTTGTACCACTGCCTATAATGGTCAAAGCTGTTGTCTTCTTCCTACCATCAATTCTGTGGTACTATTGTTTCACACAGCAGCTGCTTTCTTAAGGAGTGTATGAGAGAGAAAAAGAAGCCTCACTTCTAAGTAGTGGCAAGTTTAGCAGTGTTTTCAAGGTCGTACTCACTGTGTTCCTTAAGATACAGATTGAAGGCTTTTTTGCATTTGTGAAATGCTGCATCCACAAAAAGAAACTGTGTCAAGAGGAAACTACCTTATTTGTCTAAAATCTTGATTGGTTTGAAATGTCTGCCGTTGGCAGTTTGAAAGATGTTACCAATAAATGAAAAGTTCCAGGCTCTACTCTGAAACTTGCCTGCAGCCCAGAACTTTTAATATTTATAGGGCATGACCTCCAACTGTCAATGATCACTTATTTTCCACAAAGCTATTCTGGGGCAAATGTCAGTTGCT
This sequence comes from Acomys percivali, assembly GCA_907169655.1. NCBI lineage: Eukaryota > Metazoa > Chordata > Mammalia > Rodentia > Muridae > Acomys > Acomys percivali. The sequence goes on along the minus strand of OU015742.1, from coordinate 11,214,106 downwards.
GGAGGAGCCAAGAACACATTAGGCTTTGGATGCAATATTGTGCTTGCAATAAAAGAGTTTTACCTGCATGAAAACAGCCATCACTTTGACCAACAGTGGACCACTTGGGCTTTGTCAGGAAGTGGTGATGATACCAAGGCTTTATAACCCTCCAACTATCAGAACTTTTTTTCATTCAAAAAAAAAAAAAAAAAACAGTCCCATCACTTTTAAAAGTGGCATTTTTAAACCATGAAGCCCCAATATTATGATTATATAAGTAGTTGGGAAAAATAAAACTGTAAGGGGAACGAGTTCATGAAAAACATCTTTCAAGCCTCGGTACTGTAACTTCTTTCTTTAAAATGGAAGACTGTTCATGTGTGAAGGGAATACTCTTATTTTAAAAGCTGAGGAAAGATCTGTAAGTGGGATAAAGATTTTCCGTTAGCCACCCCCCCCCAAAATACTTCAGGGCCTACCATGACCTTGATAAGATATAAGATCCAGAAATCAATATCAATCTCCAGAGTCCTTACTCTCATGACTCCATGGATATTCTGAGCTTATTATCTCCAGTGTATGTTTTTAATAATGCATATATATGTTTGCATACTTCACGAAAGTGGGGAAGCTTGTCATACTATAATTCAGCGGGGTTCTCAACTGTCCTGATGCTGTGCCCTTTTAATACAGTTCCTCATGTTATGGTCACCCCAACCATAAAATTATTTCATAACTACTTCATACCTCTAATTTTTCTACTGTTATGAATTGAATATAAATATCTGATATGCAGGATTTCTGATATGTCGAAGGGTCATTCAATCCCCACAGGGGTTGAGAACTGCTGACATAGTAGCTTTCAGAACAAGTTCAAACTAGTCTGATGAGCAAGGGAAATGTAAATAAGCAGTTAGCAATCCAGTCCCATGTGGACTGTATGTTTTGCTATACTCTGTAGAGAGAGGTGGGGCTGCGGTGAAAATGTTGTTTCCCCAAAAGCCTTAGATAGAGTCATATGCCAAGTGCAACAGGATCAAGAAGCAAGAGCCTTGAGAGGTGGAGCAGACTGTGTAGGTCCATCTTTATGAGTGGATTAAGGCTGATTACGAAAGGGCTTGAAGCTGCAGTTGACTCTCTTACCTTCTTATTGTCATACTGTCTCAATCCCCTGCCTTCCACCAAGAGATGAAAGAGAAGAAAGATGTAGCGTGCCAAGCTTGGACTTTTTAGCCTCTAGAACTTTGAGAAACCAAGTTACTTCCTTAGTAAATTATACAGTCTTTGGTACACTTGTACAACAACATAAAATGTTATTTTACCAATCATTGAAACACCCAGTATTATCGTTTTGATCAAACAACAAGTGTTGGTATTGAGATGAGAACTTTTTCATTCAACAAATGCTTATTAAGTGCCTGCTACAAACCTGTCGGCTTTAGGCGTACAGGATATACCAATGCTCACTGAGGTTCAGAGACTCTAAACTCATTAGGTTATCTTCTGGTAAGGGAGAGGGCACAATAAGTGAAAGAATAATAAATAAGTCATAATGAAAATCTACTGTTAGTTGAGGTTGTGAAGCAATATTGAAAGGTGATATTTGAAAAAAAAAAAAAGCTTAAGAACCTAAGAAAGACAGCTGAGGTGTCTCTCTGGTTTCTTTGAAGACTCAGTTGTGTCATGTGAATGTATTTTTTGTTCTGGTCCCAAGTGTGATATGTGGGGGTGTTTTTCCACCCCTGAAAACAGACACATAACAGGGCATATGATGTTTTGTTGGAAGCTATCTCATGAGAGGAGCATGGTTTTTGCCAGCTGCAAAACATCCTTGTGTGGACTCTGAGAAGGGATAAATAGAAGCCCACAGAGAGTGAAACAATGCTTTTGTATCACCACACTTTGTGACAATTCACATTGCCTCATTGGTCTTCCCTTTTCTACACTTCACTCTGTAGAGAGAGAGATGCTCCAGTGAACCTCTCCTGGCACTGCTGCTGAGTTTTGCTGTTTCCTCTAACTCATGCTGAGTCTTGCTCTTTCTGCTAGATCATGCTGCTGCTGCTGATTCCTGTTGCTGTTTGGTGTTTGCTATGTGACTGGTCTGCTCCAGTGGAATTGCCCCAAGGAACTCCATCTTAAACAGGTCCACAACCCCTTTTTCCTACTAACCTTCTTTCTCTGCTACCTCTGGTGGGTGGGTTAGAAGGGAGGGAGATAAACTAGGTTTTTGAAAAATCTAAGCCTACAGACAGCCAAGCAGATAACTTTAAAAATAGTGTTGGAGGGAGAAGGAGGTAGTATGAATATGGTCAGTGTGTTTGAGGAGCCTGGAATCCCATGTGCTAGAACAAGAGTGAGTAAGTGAGTAGCTTCAGAAAAACAATAGAGGGAGGGTGAAACATTTTATAGAAAATTTCATAGCCTTTTTTCTTTTTTCTTTTTTTTAACTTTCTTTGTCTAACTTAGACTTTTATTGGTTTCCTTAGGTATTCCAGGCCCCTTATTCAGAGGTAGTCAATGGACAGCTCATTCTCCATATGAGGAAAGAGGAAGGAGAGAACAGGACCAGGGGAGTGCCTTTGATCCAAACTCTGGTGCCAGAGATTTGATCATTGCCCCTTGGTGGATAGGCCCTGTGGGAGCCCAGAGGAAGGGGATGCAGGCTATCCAGATGAGACCTGATAGGCTGTGGTCAGATGGTGGGGCAGGAGGACCCCATCTGTCAGAGGTTTAGGGGAGGGGAATAGGACGTAAGAGGGAGGATAAGAACAGGAAGATAAGAGCGAGGGAATTACAATCGGGATGTAATGTGAATAAATTATAAGTAAAATAAAATAAAGATTTCCTGAGTTGAGAGTGAGCTGTATCAAGAGGAGAAGAGAGGAGAGGTCACTAGGGCAGCTGCTAGGATTTGCCAACAATTCAGACAAAAGAGGTGAGACCTGAGTGTAGTAGCACAGGTCAAGGGAAGGGGTTCTGACTATATTTTGTTTTGTTTTGGTTGTTTGGTTGTTTGTTGGTTGGTTGGTTGCTTGCTTTTTTTTTCAAGACAGGGTTTCTCTGCATAGCCTTGGCTGTCCTGGACTCCCTTTGTAGACCAAGCTAGCTTTCAGCTCACATCAATTCACCTGCCACTGCCTCCAGAATGCTGGGATTAAAGGTGTGTACCACCACACCCAGCCCTGACTATATTTTGAATGCTGTAAACAGAATTCATTCCTGGGTAGCTGGAAAGAAGCTGTTAGTGTTAACTGAGATAGAACTGGCTGTACAAAGGGCCGTTATGAGTGGAACTGTTAAGTCACGGATACAATGAGTATGAGATACCCTGGACACAGCAGCTCAGGTATAAGCTCTAACCCATGGCCGTCAGCATAGTGTGGGTACTGAAATGCAGACACAAAACTCTCTTAAGTATCTCAGTTACCAACTATTATAAATAGATCGGGGGGAGGGAGGGAGGAATGGGAGGATACAATGGATGGAATAACAATTGAGATGTAATATAAATAAATTAATCAAATATATTAAAAAATAAAAATAAAAAATAAATAGAGCAGGGAATGTAGAGAAGCTGAGATATCAATACACCTCTTCCATGTCTGAGGTGGGCTAGCTTTTGTTAATGTGCTATCTGCGATCATTAATGAACCCATTAATAATATGTGGTATCTGGCTTTGAGTTTTCCAGCAAGACAGAACTTGAGATGAGGAATATGTAGGAGCAGTGTACTGAGAAAAAAGGATCAGGCCAAGAAGGTGCTAGAAAAGGTAGTAGTTTCAGCCAAACACCGTACAGTGGGAGCAACACCGCAGAGTTAGTCCTACCTAGGGACAAGGCCCAGTAGCATTTCACACATGAAGAGCATAATAAATGCCACCCAGATTCACTGTGAAATTTAGGGAGATAGAGTTGCTCACGTTACAGCACTTCTGTGAAAGTTTGTGACCTTCCTTCATTACAATTCTAACATTTAATAGGTGTGTCCTCCTTTTCCCTGTGTGTGTGTGTGTGTGTGTGTGTGTGTGTGTGTGTGTGTTAGAGCCCCATGTGCAAGCTGATGTGCAAACATACAGAAGTCAGAGGAAGACATAAGATTCCTTTATTGTCCATATGACTTTTAAATTACATCTACTTATTATGTGAAAAGGGAGCACTGTGTGTGGAGGTCAGAGACCAACTTAACAGGACCTTGGTCTCTGCTTCTATTATGTAGTTGCCAGGGACTGAACTCAATTCATCAGGTTTGGCCTCAAGAGCCTTTACGGAGTGGGGTTGTCTCTCTGGCTCTTTCTGCCTTGGGTCTCTTTCTAAACTTCAGTCTCATCTTCTCAACTGGGCTGGATAGCCTGTGAACTCTTAGTGTGTGACTGTGTCTGTCCCTGAGATTACAGGCATCCATAGCCATGCCCAGCTTTTAACGGGGCTGCTGGGAATTCAAACTGAGGTCTGTATAGAGACAGCAGTGCATCCAGAGCAAGTTTTAAAATGCCCATGAACTAACCACCATGCAACAAGATCAACAGTCATCCAATTGCTCCTCAGGCATCTAGAAGATAAGGAACACCTAACACTGGTGCAGAAGCACCCAGTGCCTGGTCCTCAGACTACCTGCTGCAGATGTCACAGGAGTGACAAGTGACAAATTCCTGAGTCTCTTCCTGAAGATTCAGTCTCTTTGCTTAATGCAGTTCAGTCAAATTTCCATCAGCCCAGACCCAGTTCTCCAGCTTTGAGAAGTCCTGGATCTCACAGTGAACCTTCTCTGCATCTCAAGCACTCTGGGACTGGCTTCATTAATATCTATCTAACCACCTGCGAAAGCTCTCTTTGCATCGGTATCAGCTTTCTGCTCTTGTCCTCAGGAACCTCTTGAAACTTGCAGTCCCCTTAACTCTTTTATTCTCATCTGTAGTGTGTGTGTGTGTGTGCGCGTGTGTGTTTGTATACACTGTAGTTGGGTAAACTGAGAATTGATATTAATGCTAAAATAGGAAGAAAAGACCTGTGTGTGGTAACAATCATGCCTATCAAGCAAAATCAACAGTATTTGGTGATTTTTCAGCCATAACATGATATGACTTGTATTCTATTGTTGTTCAATTAATTTTGACATTATGATGAGAGAATATTTCTGGCATAGCACATTCATGACAGATGATCCCTCAACTTGTGGGCTCTCTTGTTATCTTCAAGTAAATGGTGTAAGCCTTGAGTTAGAGAACACTCAGCTAGTGTTCATTGAGGGAAAGAATGCGTTACTTGCTTGGTGTCTCCGGGGAACCCTTTACACAATTTGTCTCAGAGTATTATGGAATGCTTGTGTTGTGAGAGGAAAGGAGTGAATGATTTTTTTTTCTTGAGCTTCAGAATAACAATTCAGCATTATTCTTAATGAATAAAAATCTTAACCAAGTACTTAGTATGGAAAAGAAGCTGTGTAGGGGATCTGCTGAATAATGGTTAGGAAACTCCAAAAAGAGATGTCATATGTAAGGAGACCTGTGCAGACTAAGAGGGAACAGTGCTGCACAAAACAAGCATCATACTCATCACATGTTTCACATGCAGCCCTGGAATGGACGTGTAGAAGTCTCCACTCACAGTTGCAGAGCTTGAAGCGCCCCAAATCCATACACTCACTACACATATCTCTATATCTCTATACTTGGCTAGACATATTCCATATGCCATGGCATGAAAATATATGTTGTTTTTCTAAACTGTCTCGCTATCAGGGTCTCTCATGGACTTTTGAGTACTCATTGGCTGTCTTCATCAGATACACTGGCTGTGAATTAAGATTCCTTTGAGAAACTTAGAGGTTTCTCATTATTCTTGTGGATGAGAGAAGGCTCAGCCCTGGAGAAAGCACTACATGGTAAATAAACCAACAGCATCTGTGAAGGAATGGGCAGTATGTTAATTACTTTTAAATAAAGAATAGAAAGTGGTTATAGGTTTCTTCCTTTCCCTCAGTTACTCTAAAAACTTTTGAAAGTTGAGATAGTATAAGGCACTATGAGAAGCTCCATGCATCTCCTTAAGTAAAAAGATAAAGGATATTTATATGAAGTATACTGCTCATGTCCAAAGTTGGTGGAGAATATAAAGAGACAGATGTCTACAAAGCATGTAATGTAAGCACCAGCCACATTCCCTTCTTATTTGAGTGTCCAAGATAAACCTTTTGAGCGAGTCTTATTGTCACAGGTTGACAATTCTCACCATGTAGCCAGACTTTGAGTTAGGACACCTATTTAAGAACTTAAGTAGCCTAGAACCACTAATTATATGGGCATGGGAGAGAATACCAAAATGTAAGAGCCATTAGCAGGTGCAAAGGAAAAGGGAGAGTCAGGAAGGCTAAGCCACTTCTAAATACCTCCTCTGATGCTAGAGAATAAGATAATATACCACCTTAACTTCAAAAATGCCTCAGAATGGCAGCGGGCAAATATACTCACATGAAAATACAATTAACGTATACTCATCACAAAAACATTCCAGTTATCCACCACTCTGTGAATCATTTTCTTGTAAGTAGATTTTTTTTTCCTTTCAGCAGGGGGACTTATTTCTTACACCGTCCTCTGTGATTTACTTCAATGCAAGTGGTACTTCTCAGGCCTAGGGCTTAAGAAGCTTTGCAGGTACCATCTCTTCCAGAATACTGCCCATGTGCCATCTACACAAGATTAAGCTGACTTGCTGGATCATAAGATACCATAAAAGGCTTCACTAGCTATTCTAAATTACCTAACAATCTTTTTAAAAAAAATCTCCAATGAGACCTGATGGCACTCAAAGAAAGAATAAGCCAGGCTACCAAGATGAGACTTGATAGCCTATGACCATATAGTGGGGGTGGAGATCCCCCTCTGTCATAGACCTAGGGGAGGGGTATAGGGTGAAAGTGGGAGGGAGGGAGGAATGGGAGGATATAAGTGATAGGATAACAATTGAGTTGTAATATGAATACATTAATAAAATTAAAATAAAAAAGAAAGTCCAATAAAAAGAAGAAAAGACATCCTTGATGTGTAACCTACCACCATAGTGCTCTTCAACACACCTTGCTCACAGAACCACCCAAAATCACAGCAGGACTAACTGTCTTCTGAAGGCACTGCCCCAGTCACCTAAATATCTGCCACTCTGTTGGCCTTTAAGGGCCCCATGCTCTTGGACAACTCCACACTGAAGACCAAGCTTCTAGGTCCTGGCACTCTTAGAAGACAAATTGAATCCACATCCAGACCACATGGGACACTCCAAAGAGATGTGAACTAAATTCTACAGGAATTAACTTCTGAGTTGAAAAAAAAAAAAACAGAAATGACTATTGTCTTTGTCAGCATGTCTCTCATAGAGGACATGATATCCTGACTTAGCTTTGAAGGTTAAGTAGGATTTCCTCTGGTAAAGATAAAAAGAGGACATAACATCTTCATTTTTTAATAAGAATAATTCTTCACTTGAAGTTTGCAATGGCTTTCTTTAGGTATTTAATATCTCAAATAGAGATTTATGTCTTTCCTCTGACTGAGAATAAATTATATAGATGCATAAATGTCTCCCCCCTCATAAGGCCCAAGGGTCAAGACCAGCGTCACAGTTTCAGAAAGATAATTATATTTCCAGTAGATAGAGTAGTGCTGTGCAGAAAACACCTATATCACCCCAGCACTTGTTGAATAAAAATGTGCATGTTTTATTCATAAAGGTCAACTAATTAGTAAGGCTGAATTTTTGCAAAACAAAATTTAAAAGCCAATTATTCTAAGTGGTAGAAAGCTGATGGTTATATAGTTAACATGCTGAGTTATCCATTGAAGGTAGAAGGGTGGGGGGGGACAGAAAAAAAGGAGGAGAGGGAAGAAGAAAAATGAAATAAATGAATTAAGGAATGCAGAAGTGGAGTGATAGAGGGAGGGAAGGAAGCATTTTAATAGTGTTTAGTTTGCAGAGTCTCCAATGGGCTCACCTTTACTACTCCACAATCAATTATGAATGCCTAATTCTAATAGCATAACAAAACAACAAACTACAAGATAAGGATGCTTTTCAAACAATGTACTCAGAAATGAGAGGCAATTACTGCCAAAAGAAAAATGATAAAGCCTCTATCAGCAGAACTACTAAAGGAGAAAGTGCAATAAAAGGAGCACATCAAAGAAAACACTCAAATTTCTAAGATATAATTACATCTTACTAACAAAATTAGAATCAACACAGGCTCTTGCACATGTGCACACACACATGCACACACACACACACACATACACACACACACACACACACACACACACACACACACACACACACTTTCCTCTCCTCTCCTAAGACTGAACATCAAGAAACTTATTAAAACAGTGATCAAGAAATATGTTTTTGTTTGAAGACAGACCGGAGGACTTCTGTATTCTCGGACGCATACTGCTGTCATGCTATTCATTTTACAAGGTTCAATGAAGATGTAGTCATTCTACAGATGTTAAATATGTAAGTGGATTACTGTTATTTACAGACACAAACATGGAGTCATCCTGACAAAAAACTGAGGCTACCAAAGACCCAGAATGTGATTCAGTGAGGTCTAGGCAGAGCACAAGAGGTGTGAGACAAGCAGGACAGAGCAGTGAGAGGGGCTGAATAACATGTAGACACCACTGCAAACAGGCTGTAGCCTGATGCTTTACAGAGTTCCAGAGCATAAACAGTGTACATGGATGCTTAACCCTGAAGTCCAAGAAGCCTTCATGTGCCAGGGTCAATAGCTATTGACTGCTGGATTGCCTCAGGGGGGATATGTTATATCTCCTCAGGCAGTTCTGGGTGAGAAGGCTCCTGTGAACCAAAGGAAATGCACCAAAGGAAGGAAGCAGTGACCAGTATGCCCAGGATCTGGATGCTCTGCTCAGACAGAGGGCAATCTAGGTGCTTCCATTCGTGTTTCCTTTACGTTAATAATACAACTGGAATCCCTCTCCTCCATCCAATCACCAATCTTTGTCAATGTAACTTGATCTATGAACAACCACATAGCTCCTACCTACTGTGATGATTTGACAGAGCATCCTCCTGCAAGTTCCTCTCCTCATATCTCATTTGCTTTTTTGAAGGCACAACATTATTATTTACAACAAGCCACAAACCTCCTTTGATCTTTAGAAGTATCGGTATATTCGTTACTTTTATTTAACTATGGTAATACCAAGCTGTGGGAAGAAATAGGTTTTGGTTGGTTGGTTTAGCTGATTTGCTTTTTCCAGGCAGGGTTTCTCTATGCAGGCCTGGCTGTCATGGAAGACAGCCTGAAGACCAGGCTGCCCTCAGTCTCACAGAGATCCACCTGCTTCTGCCTCCCAAGTGCTGAGATTAAAGGCGTGCACCACCACTACCCAGCCTTGAAATAGTTGACTTATGGTTTCAGAGGGTTCAACCTATTATCTGTTGGACACATGTGCTCAGACTAGACAATGTAGTGGCACGATTATGTGACAAAAAAAAAACAAAAAACTATCACTTCATGGGAAACCATGAAGTACAGTGTGACAGAGGAAGAAACTAGGGGTATATTTTTTCAAGACTTCCCTTACATCTAGGCTTTCAGGATCTCCCCCAAAGAGTGCCACTCTGTATACCAAGCATTCAAGTCATAAATCTAACTATTACATCTTCACATTATATCAACCAGCCACTCATTTTTATTGTTGTGAGAACTTTTGTCTAACTGCTGTTGTGGTATTCTGCACCATCTGATAAACAACTTGACTGATGAGTTGGATTATTAGTTCTATGAGGACAAGGATTGGATGTGGCTTTGTTCCTGACTTAAATAGGGTCTGATGAATAGTATATGCTCTGTGATTGACAGATGGATCAGTCCATGCTTCCATAAGAATAACGCTCTTTAGGGAGAACAAGCCATTCTCTCCAGTTCTGCTTTGGCCTTGTACTGCCGCTCTCTGCAAGCAAGATCCCTGAACTAGCTTGTGGAAACAGGCTATTTGCTTACAGCACAGGAAGTTTTAGGAGCAAGGTTCCCTGTCCTTCTCAGTGACTCGGGATATGCCATTTAAAGACAATAACAAAGCAATTCAAGCAACTGCTGATTCAAAGACCAGAGCTCCCTGGACATTGGACACTGGATTCAGTTACCACTAAGAGAAAAAAAAATCGAATCTAGGGATCAAGAGAAGTCACCTATGTTGAACCACATGTTTCTAACTCATCTTTGCCTCAGTTCTTTATAGAAACAAATCTTTCTGACCTTGATAGTTTTTCATAGACTTTGAACCATTTTTTTTTCTTATGTTCTTCCCAACTTTTGTGAGGGAGACCTAAATGTTCTGGCAAATTTTGCTGAAGTACTTCCTATAAACCAACAAGTACATTGATCAGAATTACTAGCCAACCATAATTGAGTTGTATAAAGAGCCATACTGACATCTTGATCAAGAAATAAAGATACTATGCCCTTTCAGGTGCTTATTACCTCCCAGGGGTCACAAGTGTCCTGGCATCTATCACTATACAGTAATTCAACCCCTTTAAGAATAAGGAGACATTCTGTGAGCCAGAGTTTGAGGATCCCATCAGAAGGGAATGTTAAAGATCAAGCTGGCGTCCTCAGTTGCAGGAACCGAGAAATAAGACCAGAGTGGATGAGCAAAGCTCTCAAGGCCCGAGAGAAGCCTAGGGAACCAACAGAGTTTTCAAGTTCAGCAGTCCTTGATTCTCAGAAATCAATGAAAATTCTCAACATCTACCTATTGTTAGTTTTCCTTGCTAAAAGACAAAAGTATTGTATAAACAATTGAAGAACAGCCTCATTTTAGATGCAACCCTATTGGATCTTTCAATTCTCTTTCAGTACCTAGAAATGAGGTCAGAAGCTGAATGTTTAGGATTTCAGGTTGTATGTTGGCCTGAAAAAAATGTTACACAGTACGAACAGTGCAGGTATCTTAATTTAGATTTTATTATTGTTGTTACTGCTGTTTTCTTTTCTTTTGCCAAATGTGACTAATTTAGAACTTTGATCAACCCCTGACCTTTCCTCTTGCATTTTAGTCATAGTGAGAACTGACTGTATTAAATCTGTTTCAGGTTATCAGGGTTTACATCAGATTCTAGATTCCAAAGATGTATTTTCTCACTTCTCTTTTAATATGTAGAAGGACTAGTCTTTCAGAGACATTGCAAACAATCTTCTTTAGATGTGCAAACATTCAACTAATAAATGAGTTCCCATACTTTCAAAAATAAGGAGACTCATATGACACATGTTTTTCTTCTGAAATATTTCCCTTTTAATTGACAATCCATATTTATATGTACATTATTGTGTTGTGATATTTTGATATATTCATACAGCTATGATTTGAATATGCTCTCTAAAACACCCATTGAAATTTAACTGCTATTGTTACAGTAGTAAGAGGTAGAGTTTTGAATATGTGGTTACAGAATCAAAGTAGCTCCTTCATAAGTATACTAAGGTCATTATTAATTACATAGGTTACTTGTTGTAGGAGCAGGCTCATGATGAAAGGAAGTCTTGGCTTGATTTTTCCATCTCTTGTATGTTTGCCTGTCTGGTGGTCCCTTGACCACTATGCCAGTTAGTTTTCATCTGATACCCTATAAGCAAGTCTATCAGGCATTTCCATGATCAATGATCCATGATGGATGTGGGATATCTGATATCACAGTAGATGATGCCACCCCTGGTCAGGTGGGTCTGGGCTGTGTAAGAAAACAACCAGAATAAGCAACATGGAGCAAGCCAGTAAGCAGCGTTCTCCTATGGTCTCTGTTCCGTTTTGTGCCTCCAGGTTATGCCTTGAGTTCCTGCCCTGACTTCCTTTTATGATGGACTATAAGTTGTAATACGAAATAAATCATTTCCTTCCCAAGTTGCTTTCGGTCATAGTGTTTTATCAAAGCAATAGACCGCAAAGTAAAACAGCCACATTTGATATAGCATCGATTCCCTCATCTAGAATGCCCTTCCGGATTCAACTTTCCCAACCTATAAAACTGTGGAAATATAATTACTTCTCCTTTGAATAACCCAGCTTGTGATATCCTGTCACACATCAAAAATGAAATGAGACACAAGAGGACAAAGTTGTTATTAAAGCAAGTTAATTAGCATAATTATTATATGTGAAAATTTTTGTGGCAATACATTTGAAATTTGTCTTACCAAGTTTTACAATATAAGCATTATTATTGGCTACAGTTGCCCTTCCATGGACAAAATCTAGGCATATTCCTTTCATCTTTCTGAAACTCTTGGGAGGGATGTATACTTTGTATTTACCATCACTCAGTCATTATTTTCCTGAGACTTATCTGTAGTGGTGTTTTACATCACTTCATGTCATTGCTGTGTCCTATCTCAATGGGTGAATATGCCATAAGGGATTGACTGCCCGCCTTGCCTTAGTAGGCATTTGATTTGCTCTCCATCTGGAGCAAGAGGAGTGGTGACAAGGAAATCCTCATGCCTGTCATCAGGTGAACTTGTTTCACATTTTTATTGAATAAGGATGGACTTGACAGGCCAGAGTCTCTGTATATTTAGCATGTGAGGATCTTGTCCCCCAAAAAGTTCTCTATAACAATAACATCAGTGCAAACTTAACTTTTACTGAATGCAGAATTTCATGGTGAAGAGGGACCTGTGAGTCCCTGATGCAGATCCAGCATGCATGAACCAGCGTGAGCTCTGTAACTCTTGTACCCGGTGCATTCATTCTCCTGGTCAAAGGTAAACTGGCCAATACAAAGGATAAGAATCTATCTCAGGACACATTATTTGCTACATATGTTTCACTTGTGTCTAGGAGACACCCCCAAATTTCCATTCTCTCTCACTGTTCTGCCTTTCCTCAAAAATCTTTACTCTAGCTATTGAAGCATCTTTTCCTTTGTAAAATAGCACTACATGTTAAAGAAATATATGATTGAGCTTTATTTAATTAGTAAGGAGTAGCTAGTGTCCCATAACTGAGAACTGTGTTGTGATGATCCTGGCTGAAATTATATTAAGCTGTCATGAAAAGAAGGGAGAAGTTTTCTTAAATCATGAAGGGTGTATGTATTTATAACTTTCTGTTTTCTCTGTAACATCATAAACCCTGCTAGTACCTGCTGGTCGGGACACCTGTTCATGCTGCTGCCCAACCACCTTCTAGAAGGCCTGACAAAGACCAGCTCTCTCAGCACCTGTTCAGAATAAAATGCTGAGGATACTTATCAGTGTAACTCCTGAGCACTCAGGGGACAGTTCTTAGAGTTGGTGAATCTCTCAATGAAATAGTGCATATACTGGCACGCATGTATGTGTATGTATATGTATGTTTTTATGTATGCATGTGTGTTTTGATTGGTGGACAATCTTGTTCTAAAGGTGATTTCATAATTTCTCTAATGCTGAATTAGTACCAAGATGAACATGTGTAGTCTTTCACGTAATCTCATTCAAACTTATTTGAGTCTACACGGAGGCATAACTAAAAGAACTGAGGTTGTAATTCAGTCTTAACTGAATATAAAAATAAACTAATTGGAATATTATTCAATTTCCATGTATAAATTGAGTAATGGTAAATGAATGCCAACTGCTTGCTAGATACATTACCTATATTTGATAATGTAGCAGCATAAGTGTATTTGAGATAATTAACTCATAAAGAGAAAAGGATGGTTTACTTACCCATTTTCTTTTTAGACCCCCCCCCATCCACTTCAGAACTCAGCCCACATGTGACTTGGACCCCAGGTGGAATCACCAGACCCAGCCTACCTGCCCACCAGTCACTATACCCCCATAGTGCACCCCAAGGACCATGGTGCATACTGCACTCCTGACCCCAAATAAAGCCTCCCTAGCCTTGTCTCCACTACACCCACTTTCATCTGAGGATAATGTGGCATCCTCTGCCCTGCTCCCGTAGACAAGCACCCTCACTCACTGTGATCTCCAACCTCTGCTGCCCAAGGACCACTTCAATGATACAGTGAGTCCTCCAGAGGCTTCTGAAGATGGGCAATGTAAATCTCCTAAGCTTATGCCCAGGACCCAAAACTATACCTGTCATCTTGTGTGAGGTAACCTAGACCCAAAACATTGTATGTTTTCCTTTATGTGTGGATGTTGGCTTTGAATCCTTTAGATACCAGTAAAAATTTGAAACTAAAAGAGACTACGGGGGAAGGGGATCTTAAAAGGGATGAGAGCTAGAATACAGTAATAAGAGAAGGGGGAGGAGAATAGTAGATCATGAAGAATTAGATGGGATGAGGTGGGCAGACAGAATAGGGAAGGGAGCGTGAGAAGAGATAGTGAACACTTAAACACATTTTGAAAGTCTACCTGCAGACACTTCCTAAAATATATAAATATACAAAATGTTATAACAGAGGAACAATACCCCAATTGAACAGTATATTAGTTATTTCTTTCAGGCCAGTGGACTCCCATAGACTCTAACACATTATTGGCTATTCACATACTTCTTGATTACTCTGAAAATATGATGATAAGAACCTACAGCTGAACACACTACATACTTAGGCCATAAATCAAGCTGATACTAACCTGGAAGCTTCATTCTCAGTGACTTTTATAGATAGGGATAGAAAGCACTATGTGTGTGTGTGCATGCTACCAGAGGAGAAATATAATAATCAGTCTCACTTGTGAACCGTGTGAGGTACAATAGTGACTGGTCTTGCATGATATGCCCACTGGTGCAGTAGTGGCACAAATTTTATGGGAGTAACAAACCACATTCTGATTCAGTTAAGGCCCACTACACAAGATGGATCCTATGCCTTTCACGTTTAACAGAGTCAAGAAATGGTGGCTAAATATTTCATAGACCCTAGGAGAATCTACTAAAATCACTCCTAATAACTTATTTCTACACCCATAGATCAGCATATTGCTCAGCTCTCTTCAGGGAATATACTTTATTCAATGGATGGTAATTGACACAGAGATTCACAAGTAAGAACTGGATAACACGCAGAGAACAGGAGACTTCAAAGTGCTCAGCCCCAAACAGGATGTCAAGATCACATCCCTCTCCCCAAGGCTCAGAGATCTTCATGGTGGATACCTTTAAGAAAACAGTGTTTCCAAGACACAACTTGAATATTTAATATATGAAGTCACAGGGATTGGGACAGTGTGCACGAGACCCTAGAAACTCACATCAGACAAAATCCCAGGATGGGAAGGGGGAAGCAAGCAGGAAGACACATGCTACCTAGGTACTTATTACTATTTATATTGAACAAGAGAGAGATTGTGTGTGTGTGTTTGTGTGGTGTGTGTGTGTGTGTGTGTGTGTGTGTGTGTGTGTGTGTGTGTTCCCATAATGATGTGATCCCTGGTAGAATGACAATATTATTCTGGAACAGGCCCCATCCTCAAAGGTGGTTGGATAACACAAACTAGTGTTGTTGGCCTTAACAAGAACAGACAGAAAGAATGGGAGTGAGAAGGGAGATGAGGTGGATCTTGGAGGAGTTGGATGGTGAATATGATCAAAATACATTGTTTGAAATTCTCAAGTAATTAATAAAAGGAGAGCTATACATGGTGGTATATATACACATAGAATTCCAGCACTAGGAAGGCAGGAGCAGAAAAAGTGTTGTGAGTTTGAGGCCAGCCACAGCTACACAGTGAGTGTGAAACCAGACTCTACTACATACTACCCATCTCAAAAACAAATAAATAGTGAACACACACCAGCTGTAGTTACTACCTGCACAAAAATCAAGCCAGAATTCCAGGATAGGTTGGAGAGAGCCTTCCAAGGCTACATGAAGAACCACTTGTAGGTGATGACTTGTGAGTGAGGGAGAGTCTTTTTTCTTCAGTGGTGTGGTTGCTGGTGCATTGCCAATGTTCCAGTTAAAGACCCTACTCCTATGTGCTTATGGGAAGCACTAATTAAACCCGGTCACACACACACACACACACACACACACACACACACACACACACACAC
>OU015742.1:11177810-11198070 GCA_907169655.1 Acomys percivali | reverse complement strand
CACACACACACACACACACACACACACACACACACACACACACACACACGTTATATGATCAAAATACATTTTATACATGAGTATAAAATTCTGAATGAGTAAATAACATTAATAACATTAAAAAGAGAAAAGAAAGAAAAAGAAAGGGGAACAGGAACAATGGCACAGCAAGTAAGAGTACTTGGTGCTCTAGTTGAGGCCCAGATATAATTCCCAGCATCCAAATGTTGGCTCACAATCATCTGTAACTCCAGTTCCAAGGGAAGGGATCTCTCACAGTCATCTGTCCTTTACTGGCACTAGGCACACATGCACCACATGTACATACATGCAAACAAAACATTCATGAACAATAAGTATAAATAAATAAGTACTTCAGTATCAGGGAGAGGTGCTTATTTTGGCTCGCCATTTCATGGTTTCTAGTACACAGTCAACCCCCTCACCTTACGGCCAGAATGCAAAAATAAAGCAGGTACATGGTCCTACCCCCTTCTTTGAGGGTGCATTCCAATAGTGACTTAAGCCTTCCCATTAGACTCAATGTACAGGTTTCACTACATTCCATTGCTACAGCTCTGAGGACCAATGTTCTTTACAGAAATACTCAATATTCAAGCTAGAACAGATGTGCTACATCTTGTGCTTAAATAGATGACACAAGCAGACATCATGAATCACCGTCCAGCTGTAAATGAGAGTAATTAAGTCCCTGGCCAAGGCTATGTAGTAAACAAATGACAAAGTGGAATGCAAACATGCTTCTCTTTGGTGCCAAATCTGTCATTTTTTTTTGCTTTATTTCTATATTATAATATCATCTAGATCGTGTCAAGATGAAATACTTGTAAAATAAGCAAAGTCTAATAAAATTGCCAGCTCCTAAGGCTGCGATGTATAGGAATACACCAGGAAAGCATTTTCCAGCATACTACCCAGTCAGCAGTCTCCCTGGGGCATCACGCCAACGTGCAGTGTCTTAATAGAGGAGCCTTGCATGATGGATGTCTGCCTTTCTAGTTGGCAGCCTATACGTGTAGATGTGTGTTAACCAGATATTTAAGAGAACACATTTTTTTTATTATCTTTGTCTTTATTTGAAAACCACTTTGCACAGACCTCTAGGGAAATGAGGTTCCATCTCCTAAATGCACATTTCCATTTTTGCCCACAAAAAAAGTGTATGTGGGGAGAAGTGGTTCTGTTTTCCCTGAGAGTGCTCGAAGGGCCCTTTCTTATTTCAAGTTTTAAAATGCTATGATTTTACATCCCATCAAATATAAAACTTCAAATTTAATGTATCTTACAAAAATTGCCTCATGTAGATTATGCCCTTCAGCTATCATCATGTTAAGTTGTAATTTGCAGTTTTGAAATTCTCCCTCCAAAGGACGTGTTTTCTTTAGCAAGAACAGAAGAAATTTAATTTTTATTGAATGTGTAGATTGATCCACTTCCCTCTTCTTTTTTTGAAGGACTTATCAAGAATTTGTTGAGTGGCAATAAGGAAATGTATAATCCTATTTGAGTCTCAAAAATGAATAAAATGTGGTTCTGAAATGTGCTTAGGGTAGAATAGCTAATTATATCATATTGGATATAGTTTTAATGAGACCAGTATAGCAATGAACTCATGTGTACATCAACATAGCTCAACATCATTTGGAGGAAAGACAAAGTCTCATGCACTGGGTACACTGGACTGCCATCCCTTTAAAAGTTCAGAGAAGCCAGAAAACAAGGATCTGAAAGGAAGGCTTAGCGATGGTCAAGCAGGGACATTGAAGTTGCCAATGTGTCCTGGTGTGTTTCTTTTGATGTAGCTCAGTATCTGTCCTCAAAACCTGTATTGAAAGAAAGACTTTACAGGCTTAGTGACAAGTGTCTTGGGGATAACTTTGTTTTATTCACATCTTCAGCGGGCTCTAGAGGGTAAGAAACCTATTCCTCTTTCACCTACACTTTTCTCAGATCCCCTTTCCAATCTGGATAAATGTGCAAAGACCAAAACTTTTCCTGTGATATTACAAATTCCCCTAAAAGATGCCCTCAGGCGGTATTTCAACAGAAACTTTAAATGCAGCCAAATTACTCTTGGTTGAAATAAAATGTGGCTGATGGAAGTCATATAGATCAATGTAAATGGCATGCAACTAAATCAAATGGAGAGGGGAAAAGTGTTTGTCAGACAGGAGCTACAGCACTTTCAAATTCACCCAAAGGTGGTTGGAACAACTTCAGAATCCCAGCCATGCTCACTTACTTTGAGACACTTTCAAGTGATGGGCAGGAGGGTGAATGATAGTGACAAATTCAATAAGGAGCATGAGAAGGCCACACGCAGGCCTGACCATGCTGTGGCTGGTCGAATTTGCCCTGTTGTAAAAAACTACCACAAGCTGTAAGCTGCTCACATTTCTTTTACTCACTTCCTCAGCCTGAAAGCACAAGACAAACCAAGCATGGTGCCTGACGCATGCCTATAACCCCAGCACTCCAGGAGGCAGAGGCCAGCCTGCTCTACAAAAGGAGTCCAGGACAGCCACGGCTGTACGTGGAAATCCTGTCTCAAAAAACAAAAAACCAAGTACAAGTCAAAGGTGTTGGCTCATAACTCCTCTCCAGCTGCGTCTCACCCATGTGATCTGACCCTAACCTTAATTGCCAATCTAGAGACTCTAACTCCAAGTATTACCAAACTGAGAATCAGTATACTTAAGCATGTGACAGGGCCTGGGGACATGGTGACTTGTATTTTAGTGGGTCTCACTGTTGTTCAGTCTCAGCAAGAAAAGCCCTAGGATTGTAGGAGGCAAACTCCATGAATCTGCCAAAGTGCTTGAGCCTGACTATTCGAGAAAGCAACAATCTGATCTTCGAGCATTATGGACTCCTAAGTTTTAAGACCTAAGGTCAGGCCCCTCATATTTCAACACTGTCGGGGACAGAGGTCCTTGTACTCACAAGGAAGCACTAAAGGAGCCAGGAATGTTAACTGTGCAGGTTGTGTCCTCAGTTGAAAAGATAAAAATCAAATAACTGCATTCCACCCAGAAAGCTGAGAGTAGACTTCCTTAAGGACCTCGTGACCTATTTGCTATATTTGGGAGTAGACCTCACCACCTTTTTCTACAGAGACAGACCTCACCCAAGTTCCTAAGAATGATCATTCCAGACTCTCCCCTCCCTGTACTGTTACCGACCCTTAGAGGATCTGTCACCTGTGTTTTATGGCCTTCTGACCTCTATGCTATTGTTTGAGACCACAGCAGATTTCAGGCTTTTTAGCTATAGAACTCACTTTCATGGTCACTTGTACTTTGCAAAAGAGTCTTTATGTAGTCGTACCTTAAGCTTTATTGTACACCTGGAATTGGACTGATTAAGTTGATTGTTCCCTGGAAACCATTTCCCAGACTGTACTGTGTTTTAAATATGCTGACAATTTAATGCCTGCCATTCGACTCCCTGAAGTCTGAACCAAGTCAATCCACACCTGGCTTTCATTCTTATCTCTTTGCTTGATTTCCTCCCCTGTGTGACACCTGCAGGGACCCCCTCACAGCATCTTCTTAATTGGAACGGGACATTCTACTAGCTGTCTAAGTGTCATTCAACGTTCACCTAGGAGTCAAGAATTTTATCTGGGCACTCCTGACTACCAGCTCCTCCTCCTCTTTCTCACGGACTTCTTCCATTCTTCAGAAAACTCACACAGACTATTCTGAAGTTGACCATCTTTCAACAGGAACAATTCCACCTTGAGCAATGCTGTTCTCTCTACAATGGAACTCCATGTATGCAATTATCGGCATTTCAGCTTTTGAAATTAACTTTCCTTTCCCAACTTGGACAAGTGAAAAGGAAGCAATTGTCACTTCAGCTCCTGCATTGTAAATTCCTCTCTAATAGCCTCAAGTCAAATGTCTTTTGTGCTCTCTTGTGCCCCTTTTGGGCAGGCAATTCTCCACTTCCTCCCACTTCCCATTGTGATTTTGTAGAACTGGTAATGTTTGAGCAGTCAGAACCACTTTTATCATTTCTTTGACTCATTTCTTTGACTTTTTTATACTTGCTATCCACTCTGATTTAGGGTCCACAAATTTAAAAGACATAAATAAAAATGATGCTTCTATAGATGACATACAAAATGGTGTCCAGGTACAAGGATATTTGGGTGGAAATAGATCTGAGTATCAATTCTGGTTTTGCCAAATAGTTGTGTGTTTTCGGGAGAGTTACTAGCATCTGTTTCTCATTTCCTTCACCAACACATGTACATAATAAAGCTGCTTTGAAGAATGGTTTTAAGTACCAGGGAATATATAGCATGTTGGTGGTATATATGAGGATTACTAAGGAAAACTAAAGTGTCTTCAATCATAGTCAGCTTATAAATGTTAAAGCCCTCATTTCCATTTATCAGCTATAATAAATCAGGCAATTTTAATGGACCAGAATGACAAAGTAGCGTACTATAGATCCTTAGGACTCTCCAGGAGAGGGTCTCATCTGAACTCACTGCCTCTTAGAATCTTCCTTGATGATCCCCCTGGTTGCTCTGTTTGAGATATCACTGTCACCATCATCCAGTACAGAGTCGTGGTGGCGTCACTCACAAGGTGTCAAAGATAAAAAATGACAGAACACTAGATGAAGTGGTAGGGGCAGTTTCAATTGGTGGTTGGTGCTGGAATAGGGAAAAGGGGATAGTTTGAAGTGAAACACAGTTCCTTTGCACAAATGTGAAGTGGTGTTTTAAAGGGAAAACTGATGGCAGAGAAGTAATTGAGGGTTTAGGAGAGTCATAGCAGCAGAAACTTCTTTTTTAAAAAAGATTTATTTATGTATGTATATAGACACTCTCTCTGTACCTGTGCTTACATGCCAGCAGAGGACACCAGATCTCATTGTAGATGGTTGTGAGCTATCATGTGGTTGCTGGGAATTGAACTCAGGGCCTTTGGAAGAGCAGCCAGTGCTCTTAACCGCTGAGCCATCTCTCCAGCCCCAGAAACTTCTATTGAGCTAGCAAGACAACAATCAAACCATCCATATCTGCTAGGACAGAACTGTCTTCACACTGAGGCTGAGAGACTTGGGCCCTTTAGGAACTGAAAGGAAGAAACAACTTTGTGTATATGTGGGGGGAGGAAGGGTGTCAGGATCTAGTGTGCCCAAGCAGACATTTTAGAGGGCACTGAGGTTATCTTAGGAGTGTTCGCTAAAGCTTCTGGAAACTATGTCAAGCTTTAAAAGACTTAGAAGCCAAGGGTAACATGGATAGGCTTTGGATCAAGGAGAGTCTCTTTCAGGGGCCACATTTCCAAGACAAGACTTCAAACCATGTAGCTGCTAGGCATTGCTTAGAGTTTGCATTGGATTCAGCGGGAGGGGCACATTCTTCTCCCAGACCCTGGAACTCAGACCTGTAGCCCACCTGGATCAAGTGAATGCCTTGGCTTGTACATTTCCCTCCAGAGACCCTTGACCTCCACAAGTGGAATTTCCATTTTAATGATAAATATTGTCAGTAGCATCAGGGAAGGGGAGCTGGGGACAGGGCTCTGCACTGCCACCTGATGCCAGCTGGGGCGGTGGGAGGGGCACTTCTTTACAGAGTCCTTTATTGTACTGAAGCTAGACTTTTCACCACAGGAAAGAATTGCATGTGAAGCCAGTGGGAAGGTGAATTGGACTTTCCTAGCGAGTTTACCACCGGTAGAAGCATAGGAGTTACTAGAGAGGCACTTAGGAAGTGACACAGCACACACAAGTATGGCTTTCTCAAGAGAAGCCTGAATGACAGTGTCTTCAAAATAGCTGTAAATAAAAATGTGGAAGGTTCTGAAGTTACATCTTAAAGAACTGCAAAGGGACCATTTTTTTTCCTTTTATTTCCCCCCAGTAAATGAGATAGTAGTGTTGTTCCTAAGGAGAATTGAATAAGACCATAGTTTATAGGTTAAAATGATAGGCCACAAAAGCCACAAATGGGAGTTAGACCTTTCTTATTAAAAAAAAAAAAAAAAAAAAAAAAAGCAAACAAAAATCTTGTGGTTTTATTTGTAAGATGCCCAGAAAACTACACAAATCTGTCAAAGGAGTGTGGTTCATTACTATTCTAGCATTCTTACTTAAAATGTCTCTATACAAAAGAGACATTGTCTCCATGTTGCTGACCTTCACAGTCAATGTTGATTTTTACTAGGAATTATCAATTCCTAGCAGGTAAAAGATTTTAGTCAGGTTTGGAGTCTGGATTTATTACCCCTTCCATGCCAACTCATGCTTGTTTTTTCTTGTATTTCTGTCTTGCCTCAGTTGGAATCCCATGTTATAGCCACTGACACTTCTAAGAAATCACTCATTTCAACGATAAATACAAACATTCATTCCTGTGTCATTTGATCTTTAATAATATTATAGCTATTACAAAACATTTTTTATCAATATGTTATAGATTTCTGGGTGTTATATATACCTTGTAAACTAAGCACTCAGGAGACTAAGACAAGGGATCACAAATTTTTAAAACAGCTTTGAGTACTTAGAGATTCATTGACTCAAAAAAAATTTTAAAAAAGCAAGACATATAAAATTATCAAGAGGTACTCAATGTTTTCTAATTTTCATTTTCTAAATTTTTTGAAAATTGTGCATCTCTGGCCCCTAGTCATACTTTAGAGAAGTTTATCTTGTCCCATCCAGACGTATTTTCTCTTAAGACGATAGACACCAAGTGGCATTATTAGAGGCCTTCAATTTTATACCACTTTCTTCTAGTCAGGATTTATTCCCATCGATACCTTGATTATTGATATCCAATCACCAGATTGGTGGTGGGCATTCTCTAGAAGGATCAAATTTACAGAATGAACTCAGGTCCTTTATATATAGGCTGCTAGAAGAGGTGGCCCAGATTAAAGTGGATCGTCCCACCTCAAAAGCATTGGGTTAAAGGAAGATATTCCTACCTAACAAGACCCACATTAAAGGTGGGTCTTCCCACTTTAACTGATTTAATTAAGAAAACTCTCTCAGAGGCATACCCAACTGCTTGAGTTTTAGTTCATTCCAGGTGTAACCATCTGATACCAATATTAGCCATCACAAGGATTTTCACAGACTGGTTTTTAAAAGATGAGCAACCCATTTTATCTTTGGGAGGTAAAGTTGAAGGATGTGGGAAATTGATGTATTCATGGTGACCTTAAAGTTCCCTTTAGTTTCTGCTTAGCCTGTTCCTGCTTCTGTTCATCCCAGGCTTAAGTAACAGTCATCCTTTTACAAGCTGGACCTTGGTCCCTGCTAAAGGATCAAGGTCCTTGTGTCCTGCCAAAGAATTAGGCCAGAGACACGAGACATGTAATTAGAAATAGAAACAGAGGCAGTTTACTCAGAAAGGGAAAGAACTGGAGAACAGGGATGGGCTAGTGATCTGAGGGAGAAGTCCAGAGAGAGGAAGTCTTGGCCATGAGATCATGACCCTTGACAGAACCTGTTTAAGTAAAGTGTTAGGTAGGGCTGCTGCTTCTCCCCTGCTTGCTTATCCCCAGCTTCCCTTGTCTGTGCTCTGGTCACTGGATGAAGCTCGCATGAGAAAAGGGTTCCAGTCTCTCTCTGCATCCTGACTTGAGCACGCACTATTTGCTCCACAACTCCTGGGTCAGGAAGGACTTCCAGTAAAATACTGGGGGAAAACCTATCTGCCCACTGGATTCTTGAATATGGTAAGCCTTCTTCAGTCTATCTCCTGTCGCAATTCTTCCACTATGTTGGATTTTCAACTCTGAATTGGTGGAGGTCATCAGCGTAAACCTGTGCAAACACACTACACATGCTTTCCTTGCCTAGCCATGGCTCTGTAGTGCTCTCTTTGTGAGAAAAGGGTTGGATAATGGTGATAACAGCTAACATTCAAACACTCCCATGCTTATTATAGCCAGTAATATGCCTGAAGCCCTTGTGAGCAATGTATATTCATCAAGGCATTTGCTAAATAAACATAGAGATCAACAGTTCACATGTTTCGTTCTGACGTAACTGAGTGTCGCTAAGACTTTCTAGCTGAAATGAGAAACTGAGGACCTCTGTGAACCCAAAACTATGCCAGACAATGAGAATTCTGGAAAAAATGATCCAGTTCGGCCATTTTTTAAATACAGCCAGTCTGTGTCACTTTCCCTTGGGATTCTTCCAGCCTCCCTCCCTTTCCACCTCACTGGCCAGGTGTCCAGGAAATGGCCTGCAGCTTAGCAAGCAACCCAGAAAGCTGACTTCTTTGGAGTTCCATTAAAAGCTACATTTCCAGAGGGTACTCAATTCTTTGATCAAATTAGCAGCTCCTGGAAAGTTCCTGGGCAGCTTGTTGTTTCTATTTGATTTCTCTTGGAGCTCAGATCAGACCAGAAAAAGAAAAAGAAAAAAACCTATCCCCAGGATAGAAGTGAAAACCGTGACAATCTACTACTGCTGACACTGTCACTTCAAAGCTGCTTTCTGGGTATTTTATTTGGAGAAAACAGTGGTCTTGACAAAAATTGAAAAGAAAGACTTTGAGAACAAGATGACAGGGAATTTGGACAGGCACCAATTTATTCTTCGCTGAGCACTTGGATACACTGGGTTAGATGCAGAAGCAGGATGTGAACAGGAAAGGGCTGGAAACGTATTCTGACATATGGCACTAGGAGGAAGTTGAACCCTCATGGGAACTCTGATCCCACCAGCAGTTTAAAGTTGAGCCTTCACCAGCAGATTCCCTGGAGCAAGGGAGATCAGCTACAGGTTCAGGGAGGTTAGGAAAATCTATCCAATTGGTTATTGGTCCCTTAAGTGCCTCTCTTATTAGTGTATTAATGCCATCTGTGGGACTGGGGTCTACCTGGTAAGTTCCGTTTACTTCCCACAGAGTTATTATAAAAAGAGTGAGATCAATCCCCTTTGTGGCTTTTCGCTTCTTTTCTCTCTATTTTGCACTTTCCCATACCATGAAGCCATCTGCTATGTTGCGGTGTAACCGAGAAATCCTCACTAGGTGCCAAACAGGCAGTACCACCAAATTTTAAACTACCAGCCTCCAATATCACAAAAATCAAAAATTCCTTTTTCTTTGTAAAGTGGCGAGCATTGGTGTTTCATTACAGCCACTGAAAATAGACTAAGTTAACATTCAAAGGAAGAAGTTATTATGATGGGAAAAAAATCTAGGAGTGCATGTCCTCTAAATGGCTCAGATATTAGGAAACAGGAGAATCTACATTTTAACATCAGCTAATTAAAACTCATGTTGTGTCTACACTCTTACTTCGATCTCACAGTGCAATACAACATATGGTTCAGAGTCACCGTTCCATCTATCAGAGATACACAGAGTCATGTAAACACTATCATTGCCAGAACAAGACAACTTCCTACTCCTGCTTTGTGCTTGACACGTATCGACCTCAGCCTCTGTTCTGCTTCTCGCCCCTCCGTTTCCCCTCTCCATAAGTCATATACGCAGACGCAAACTCTAGCTTTCTTTCGAGTCTGGCTTCTGTAAATTAGCATACTGTGGCGAATACTTATCTGTAGATGCCATCTTTCTTTAAGGAGGTACCATTTATCATTTCATCATTCTCTTGCTTATGATTTGAGAGGTTATGAGTAAATCTGTGTGCCCAGGTCAACAGAGAGTTAAAAATAAGTGTCTAAAACATTTAAATAACCCTCCAGAAAGGCAAGGAGCTAATGGAAGTTTTGCATTTTTTAAAAAAACATATTTTTTCTTAGGTGTCTGTGGGGAGGTCAGAGAACAACCTAGAAGAGTCATTTTCTCCTTCTGCCGTTTGGCTTCTGGGGCTCAAAGTCAGGTGGTTAGAGTCTGAAACAAGGACAACAGTGTACTGAGTGGTCAAGTACCTTTGTTTGCTGAGTCATCTTATTGACCCAAAATTTTGCATCTGATTTTACCTTTCCCTTTCCCTTCTATTGAAGTAAGCTGTAGCTGCCAACGTGAAACTCCTTTCTCTCTGATACAGGTGTTTAATGTTATACTCCTCTCCTTGGATACTGCAATAGCATCCCAGAAACTTTGATATATTGTATTTTTATTCTTATTTGGTACAAAATACTTTTTAATTTTTTTTATTTCTCTTTGAGTTTGGGGATTATTGGGAAATAATGTGTTTTGTTTCTAAATAATTAAAATAAATACCATGGATGTTTCTGCTGTTGATTTTACTTTATTCTTGTGGTCAATGGTTATGCTTAATTTGACTTACACCCTTTCAAATATATAAAACTCACAATATAACCCAGACTATTCTACCTTGATAGACACCTCACAATTATTCACACAGCATATTCTGGAAGTTTTCTATGTACTACAGATATCTGAACATCTAGTTTCTCAACTAACAAGGTAAGAACACTAACATGTCTAATCTACCAATTGTAGACTGATTAATCACTTTGACTTCACGTTTTTCTTTTATTGTATGCAAAATTTCAATTACTGAAAAAACTATGTACATTTTTCTACATTATCCCTTCATCATTATAACTTTCCAATCATAATATTATTTATCTTAGAACAGTCTACTCACTCAGCACTGAGTGAATTAAGCCATTGTGTACCATTGTATTTGGGCAGTGTTATGTTAGAGATAGCACTTGACTATTTTATCAATCTAAAAAAATCTGCCTTTTAATGTATAGACATTTATCCCATTCACATTTAATGTGATTATTGAATATGTCTACATTTATACTTGCTAACTTGTTCATTCCTTTCCTATTTGCCCTGTCATATTTTTGGTTTCCTTTGCCTTTTTGTGCCTATAGCTCAAAAGCTGTGAAGAAAGTCCTATTTAATATCAAATTAGTTGTGATTTCTCTTGTAATTTCTGACTAAATTCTTATTGATAAGGAATGTTATTCACATTTTTCAACATTTTAAGTTCTCTACTGAGCTTCTTGAATGTATTAATATTACTTTCAACAAATTTGGGGAGCTTTTACTGATTACTTATTCAAATACCTTTTTTTTCCCCTCAAGTCTTTTCCTTTCTAGTCTCCCTTTCTTCTCTAAAATTCCAAAGGTTATAATATCAAACTATAGAATGAAAGGAACACACTAGTATAATGGAATCAAACAAATCTATAGGCTCAATTTTCTTAACAAATATATTTTATTACAAATTTATTAAGCAAGACTACCTCACTTATAATCCAACTAACCTAAACAATAGAAAAAGAAGATTAAAGAATACAATAATTAAACCATAAGGATATGAGTTCCGAGGAACAATTCTCCTGGTGTAATTAGCAGGCTTTCTTCTGCGGGAATCTGGGGCAACCAGGACCTAGAACCTCAGCAGGATCCCTGAGCCCAGAAGCCTGCCCTCAAGTGGTTCTTTCTAAGAGCGTCATGAATTGGAGCAATGAACAGCCAAAACTATCCCAAGTCTCCAAAGGCCCCGCCTCTTGTTTTTGGCCCACATTTATACCTCCTCTAAGATTTTGTTCAAGGATGTTTTTCAGCTGGTTAACAACCAATCTCCCCCACACAGTAGTTCGACTTCTGAGGGAATAAACATCACCTGCTCTCTCACAAGTCTTTTTTCTCATTCCCCACTTGTGATCTAAAAAAAAAACATGTTTATCTCTCCTTCACAAATCCACACATCTGGGCATGCTATGGGGGATGGTTTTTGTTGTTGTTTGGGGCTTTTTGTTTTTGTTGTTGATTGGATCATTTGAAGCCAGAAGACCCATACTCAATATGGCCCACACCTCTGGTGACAGCCCATATAAAAGAACACGGAACAAGGAAACTTTGGGGGTCTGCCTGCATTTCTCCACTCTCCCTGGCAAGGCGATCCTTCCTGTTGCTGAGGAATCCATTGCTCATGTTATAATCCACTTCTTTGGAATTCCAGCATAGACTGAAGACCAGCAGCTCCCTAGGAATTCCCTGGAACTCCAACGCCAGATTGAGACTGCTGAGACATCCTGTCTTGTGGATTTAATAACTACAGTAGCCCTGCCTTTCCATGGGGGGGACAGCCATTGTTTGACTACCTAGACCACAGCCTATACGCTAACCCTTAATAAGGATTTTTCCCCTATCAGCTCTCTACCTTTAGAGAACCCTGACTAGTACAACTACTGATAAGTGATTTGCAGATTGTATGTATGTATGTATGTATGTATGTATGTATGTATATATATGTATATATATATATATATTGTGTGTGTGTATACATTCACACATAAGGATCTACATGCACATGCACATTTCACATGCATGTAGAAGCCAGGGGACAATCTTACCTCCTATCCTCAGATGAGCTGTCCCTCTCCTTGGTCTGGAACACCTCAATTAGGCTAGACTGTCAAGTTCAAGAGCTCCAAGGCATCCTCCTGTCTCTGGATCTCTAGCATTGAGATTACAAGTCCACAGTACAAAGCCTGTAGTTTTCATATGGGTTCTGAGTATGGAGCTTGGGTCTTTATGCTTGCAAGGCACACCCTTTACTGACAGCTGTCTCCCCAACGCACTAATTGTACACTTTATATTAGCATCTTTCCTCTACTCTGTTAATGATTCTTTGTAGTGTATTTTTATGTCATATATGATATTTTTCAGTCTCTAAATTTTCATTCGTTACATTTTGAATATTCCTATATTTTGGCTGACATTTTCCATATGTCATGATCAATTTTTAAAACATGAATTTAGACTATATCTTATCAGAAATGGTTATAATAGCTACTTTAGCATGTTTGACTGGCAATTTCAAAATGTAATTAACCATATACCTTTTGAGAATTTATCAAATTCTCTCAATTCCTATATCCCATAATATTAGTTTATATGCAAGGCATTTTAATTTGATCTTCTGAGTGTTTAACTATTTTTGTAATCTACTAGGAAATATTAGTTGTTTTAAACTGACAATCAAAAAAACAAAAAACAAAAAACAAAAACCAATATCCAGGCTGTCCAGAAGTTTTCCCTGCACTGCTTTGATCAATGCCAGCACTGCTTCTCAGGCCGTTACTGTGCCATGCTTCACTCCGAGGACAGAATTAGATTTGACTCAGAGGTAAAGTGTTAGTCAGACAGTCTTCAAAGGCACTTCTGCACCCTGCTGTGTTCATCTGTACAGGGCAGCTCAGAGCTGATTCAAGAGTTACATCATTACATACCCCAAATATAGAGATCCAGCTCCCTCCACCACATTTCTTTGCCAATGAGCTCTAACTCCAAATGGCTTTTTATTTTTTATTATTTAATTTTATTTTTTTTAGTTCTCACAATCAGAAAGGAGTCTCAGAGCTGTTTAGCCTTCCCACAACTCTGTGAGTTATTGGATAACTACTGCTAGGTTAAGTAATAAAAAGAGACAGAAAAATAATGTGGATTGTGGATATTGTTCAGGCAAGATACCCACTTTTTTTTTGCTTCTGTTTGGAAGAACAATGTTTTCTTTTCATGGTGTGGGTCTTATGTGTCTTTCTAAGATTCATGTAATGAAGAGCTGTTTGACAACCTGTATGTTGTGGGAAGGTATTAGAAATGTCAGAAGATGGTGTCTAGAGAATAAAGATTAGGTCCCCTGCATTGTGTCCTTAAAGGAACTATCAGGACATATTTGTGAGGCAGGAACTATTGAGGACTTGCTTACCCTGTCTTGGCAGAGTTTGGCTATGGACTCTGCCTGCATCCAAGCTTGCCCTTCTTTTTTTTTTTTTTTTCTTTTTTTAGTCAGGATTCTGTCTATGGTATAAATGAGGACCTTTTGCCCCAGTGGTTAGTTTGACACATTTGAAGCCATCTCCATAAGGAGGGTCTTTGATGTTCATCATCCTCTTTGAGGTAGGCTGTGTGTTGCCAGGAGTTAACCTGTCTCATTGACCCAGAGTCTCCCTTTCTGCCTCTGCTTCCTGGTGATGTTAAAGGAGCAGTCTTCTCCTCCATCTATTCCTTGACTTTTTATGAGCTGGAGAACATCAATACGAAATGACTGTGAGCTGAGAATCTGAAACCAGGAGGCTAAAACAATCTTGTTTTCTTTGTAAATAGACTCAGTATTTTTGTAGTAGGAGTCGGGTCTGACTGAGCAGTTTTGGCTAAGGTTTAATTCCCTGATTTGTTGTCATATGCCTGTGAGTGACTGACTCTGATAAGGGCTGAGGGGAAAAGAGGTAGGGAAAAAAAGACAGGAAAGAAAATAGGACATTTATACAAAGTCATCCACATCAGAGGCCCATTTCTCCAGTCCATTAGTCAAAATGAGAAGGTTTTCTATGGATGCCCTCAGCACCTGCTGTGCGATTCTGAGATTTTCCTAATGTTGAGTTGAAGATGGGAGACAGAGAATCAAAATCCTCCAAGTTTGGAACTCATGTCCAGTCCACATCCTCATTAGCTACTCAGTTTTGAATTTGATCACCAAACTGCCTGCTAGTATTCCTTTCCAAAGATTTGCCATCACTGTTTTTCATACTCTGTTCAGAGAATTGGGTGTAATGTTAGAAATGCCACAGTAACTTCATTTTCCTTAGCCAGACATCACATGTTAGGTTCACACTTTTTATTGACCACATTAAGTCATGACCAATGAGAATTGTATGAAATATATTTCAGCTGACCAAGTATATTTATATTATCATTTCAATACGTAATCAATATGAAAATAAAGTATTTTTCATTACTTTTCTCATACCATCTTTGAAATTATATATATATATTTCCAAGTGACTTAGAACATTTCAAGTGCTTGATAGCTATGCGTGGCTAATGCTTACTGCATTGGAGCATGTAGATCTGTACAGTACAGCCTAGTGCAATTCTTCTCCATATGTGTGTCTTAGTTAACATGATTGTGGGTCAGTAGGTCAAGGGACTTGACAAGAAATTATCATGCTGTTGATTCTATGTTTTGACTGATAGAGCACTAGGACTAAATTTATTACTTCCTAAACTGATCCTGAACTCCAGCTAGCGATGTAAGTGCATGGCACATCCTAAATGGAGATTGTGTCTGGGATTCCAATCCAGTGGTTCTCAATCTGTCAGTCTCAGTCTCTCAGGGGGTAACATATCAGATATCCTACATATCAAATATTTATATTATGATTCATTAGTTATAAAGTAGCAATGAAACAATGCCATGGTTGGGATCACTACAGCATGAAGAACTGTGTTGCAGGATATTTGATCTCATTGTTAACCCCAAGATTTTGAACCGTAAAAACCTGTCTTTTGTTTGGTATGGTTGAGCCCTAATACACTCCTTTAATCCAAGAACTTTCTGTTTATTGTAAATAGGAAATTATGGTGTGGCTTAGCCAGCCTTAGCACATACTTTTAATCCAAGAGCTGTCTATACACAGCATTTAATAAACTTAACCCTATGTCAAGAGGCAGAACAAGAATCTAGCTGACAGATTAAAGAGTAGGAGAGACTTTGAGTTGAAGGGTGTTTAGGACAGCGTGGATAAGAAGAGGGCTTTTTGAGCTTTGAGTGAGCAAGATTTTGGCTTTTAAGTTTTTTGGCCTGTCAGCTGAGCTAGTGAGCTTTTTTACTTTTCCTCTGGCATGTGAGCACAGTGGGAAGATTAGTTAGGTGCTTTCTCTGCCTCTCTGAGCTAGCAGGTTTTTACCCCAACATTTGTGTTGTGAGTCTATAATGGTAAAGTCATTTTTTAGGGCAACAGAACTGATTTAAGGGTTTGCAGCATTAGGAACTTTGAGAGCCACTGTTCTAATCCCACTAAAGCCTTCGCTAGGGAATATGGCATATTATTGCACTATATATCGACTATATAAAGGACAGAATGGAGAAATGATTTCTCTGGATACCTCTGCTTAATCTTTGACAGTTGTGTTCATGACCTTAGTAGCCACTGGGACATAGGGAAGAAGGAAGAGATAACCTAATATTTTACTTTTGAGACCTATAATGAGTTCTAGTTCTACTGTTAGAATTTTTATAGCTGAACAATGAGTTGACTCGTTCCATCTTCTATGTGATAGTTATCTGGAATCATATCAGGGTGGGGTTTCTTTTGGTTGGTTGGTTGCTTTGTTGGTTTGGTTTGGTTGGTTTTTTTTTTTTTTTTTTGGGGGGGGGGGGGGGTAGATTGCATGGGCTGGTAAGTCAAATGCTTCTCGATTAATCCTCTCTCTTCTCCCCAATGTTTCTCTTACTCAAGGATGACAGTCACTTTGCTAAAGTCCACAATGAAGAAAACTTGCATCAGAAGGAGATGTGACCTCTTCCCGGGATGTGTAAGTGTCCCACACCTAATCTGTAGTGTGGTACCACCATGTATGAGGACTGAGTTTTCAGGGCACGTGTACAGTGAGAGCTCAGTAATATTTGTATAATTTCTATAGATGTTCACAAGAAAAAAATCTTCTTTTGTCTAAAATTCATGGTATACACACATTTTACATGTACATTTTCATTGAAGCGTATATTTTACCTTGTGCCTGTCCTCCTACAAGTCTCTCTTCTTTCCTTGTGTGCTCTCTGCTAGCATTCGTTTTCCCAAGTTCCTGCCGACAGTTTCACTTATAATTTTATGTCATATATAAATGTATGATTTATGTATCTATTAAAAAGTCTAATAAGAGATGAGAACACATATATTTGTCTTTCTAATACTGGCTTAATTCAACTAAGGTGATTTTCTCTAGTTGCATTCATTTTCCTGTAAATGATACAATTATTTTTCTTTATAGCTGAAAAACAAATCTACTGTGTCTATACACATTTTACTTCTGTTCCTCCCTTATTGGACACCTAGGTTGGCTTCATAAATTAGTTACTGTGAATAATGCTGCAACAAATATTAATGTTCAGATATCTTTTGTAATAAGTTGAGGTAGATATGTTCTGACAAATTCTGAGCCTGATGCTTCAGGGTACTATGGAAGATCTAATTTAAGTTTTAAAGAAATCTCAGAGTCTCTGGACTAGTTTGATTTCCCCCAACCAATATATAAGTTTTCTGTTTGTCTGCATCTTTCCAGATTAGTTATTTGTTTTCATAATGGTTGCCATCTGACTAGTGTGACATAGCAGCTCAAAGCATATTTGATCTGTGTTTCTCCCATGGAGCAAGAGATTGATCATTTCTTCCATCTAATTATTGGCTATTTATGTTTCATCTAATAAGAATTGTCTGTTCATTTCATTAGCCCATTTAATTGGATTACATGACTTATGGCTGCTTCTTCTTTTCAGTACATGGTATGTTCTACATATTAATCTGCTATCAGATATACAGCTTGTAAACATTTTTTTCCAATCCTATACTCTGTCCCCTTACATGATTTTAACTGTTTCCTTTGCTTTTGAATTTTATGATTGCATTTTCAATCAGCATTATTTCATAACCAAATGGAGCCCAACTTAGGAAAGTCTTAACTATTCCTATGTCTTCCTAATTTTTCCTCTAGAAGTTGCAGATTTTATAGTAAGGTCCTTCAACCATTCAAAATTGATTTTTGAATAGGGTAAGAGGGACCTATTTTCACCTTTCTATGTGTGGATGTCCAGTTTTTCCAGCACTAGTTGTTGAAGATGCTGTCTTTTCTCCGATATATAGTTTTGGCATCTTTGTCAAAATTCACATGGCCTCAACTTTGTGAGATCAGCATCTCTGTAGTCAAATCTACTTGATCACAATGAATGATCTTTTAAAAATATTTTCTTGAATTAGGCTTGCATTTTATTGGGATTTTGTTATTGCTATATAATGTTTTTCCCTCCCTAGGTAATCCAGACTGTTCTTAAACTCACAGATTTTTATCTCCATTTGCCTCCAAAGTGTTGGGAATAAAGGTACGTACAACCATACCTAGCTTAAGATTTACTGCCTCCACCTCTCCCCTTCTTTCCTTCCTTGATTTCTTCCTTTGTTTCCTTCTTTCTTTTTTCTTTCTTTCTTTCCTTCTTTTCTTTCCTTTTTTCTTTCTTTCTTTCTTTTGGTGATGCTGGTGGCAGCAGTGGTGGTGGTGGTGGTGTGTTTTTATCTGGTTTGAGTATCAAAATAATACCAGCTTCCTTGACAGAGCTTGCTAGCCTTCCTTTATTTTTCTGTTTTCTGGAATAATGTAAGAAGCATTGTAGTTGGTTCTTTAAAGCTCTTGTAGACTGCTCTGAATCTGTGTGGTCCTAGGATGTTTATAGTTAGAGAACATTTTATTACTGTTTCAAGTTCAATGTTTGGACTAGATCAGTTTAAAATGTTTCTCTCTCCATGGTTTAACTACATCTAGAAATTCAGCCATTTCTTGTAGATTTTCCAATTTAGTGAAATGTAAATTTTTAAGTTTTATCCTAATACTTTTCTAAAATTCAATGAGTTTTTTGCAATGTTTCCCTCTCTGTCATTAATTGTAGCAATTTGGGCCTTTTCTTTCTTTCTTTTAGTTAATTTGCCTAAGAGTTTTAAAGAATGTTTGTTTCATTCATTATTTGAATTATTTATTTTTATTTAATTAATGTTTGTCCTGATCTTAATGTTTCCAATCTATTTATTTTGGATTTTTTGTTCTAATTTTTTTAAGAACCGAAGGTACACTAATAAGTTATTTATTTGAGTTCTCTCTGATTGTTTGATATAGTATCTATAAACTTTCCCATTGGGTCTGATTTCATTGTATCCAATAGTTATAAATATATACACATATTTTTTCTTTCATTTTATTCAATTCTAGAAATGTTTTGTTTGTTTTATGATTCCTTTAATGACTCATTTTTCATTCGATAGTATATGGTTTAGCCTCCATGAATTTATATGTTTCTTTTGATGTAAGTTTTTAATTTTATTACACTATGGTCAAATAAAGTGGAAGAAATTGGTTCAATTTATCTATACTTGCTAATATTTACTTTCTGTCCTATTATGTTATCATTTTAGAAACTGTTCTGAAGGACAATGAGAAGAGAGTACATCTACATTGTTTGAATAGAGTATTTTTCTAATGTTAG
This sequence comes from Acomys percivali, assembly GCA_907169655.1. Lineage (NCBI taxonomy): Eukaryota > Metazoa > Chordata > Mammalia > Rodentia > Muridae > Acomys > Acomys percivali. The sequence goes on along the minus strand of OU015742.1, from coordinate 11,179,069 downwards.
TCCTTTTGACTTATCATATAATTTAACTCATCTGTCTATCATCAGAGTCTAATATTTACGTTGCCCACTATCATTGCTTGAGGTTAATCTATGCCTTTATAGCTACATGCATTTGTTTCATGAAATTCTGTGCTGTTGAGTTCAATACATTCATGTTTAGAATTGTAATGTCATCTTGTTGGATTGTACCTTACTCCATATGACGTGACCTTTATCTCGTCTGATTAATTTTGCTTGAAATTTATTTCGTCAGACGTCAAAACAATGACACTGGCTTGTTTCCCACTTGTAGTAGCTTGGAGTATTGATTTCAATCCTTTCACCTTAGTATTGCTTCTGCCTTTGATGAAGAGGTATACTGCTTGGAGGCAGCAAAGAGATGGATCTGTTTTTCAATGCAATCTGCTAGTCTGTGTATTTTCCTTGGGGTATTAAAACCACTAGTATTCAGAGTTAATACGAAAGTTGTCTGTTAATTTCTGCCATTTTGTTGACTGTAAATTTAATATTTTCTTATATCTCATTTGCTTGACTACTATTTAAGTATTGTTCACTCTCTCCTAAGTAAGTGTATTTCTTTTTCTTCAGTCTGAAGGATTCCTTCAAAAACTAGATTAGTGGTGTGAATTCTTTTGGTCTTTTTTGTCATGCAGAGTTTCTCTTTCTCCTTCATTTGTGACAAACACTTCTGCTAGGGATATTAATCTGGGTTTGTTTGTTTGGTTTTTTTTTTTTAACAACTTGAAATACATCAATCCAAGTCCTCCTTGCATACGAACTTTTGGTTGGCAAATGCACTGTTATTCCTATGGTCTTGCCTTTTATGGGACTTGGTGTTTCTTGCATCTTTCAATATACTTTCTTTGGTCTGTGTTCAATGTTGGCAGTGGCTAATTATCTTGATTGCCAAGTTGCATGCATCTGAAGTCAACTAAAGCACAAGCCTCCTGTCACTCCTGGGACAGATTTTCTGGATCAGATTGTTTGAAGTGGGGAGACCCATCCTAAATATGGGCTGCACCTTTGATGGCAGCCTAGAGAGGACATGGAAGTACAGAATTTTGTTTCATCGGCTTGTCCTCACTCTCACTGGCAATTTCATATATCATATTGCTGTGTCATTCCTTCCTGGTTATTATAAGCAACTTACTCAGGATTCCAATGTAGACAGAGACCAGCAGCACTGCAGGGATCATCCAGGCTTTCAGTGCCAGAATAAGACCGCTGAGACATTTATCCTTGTGAACAGCTACCAAAGG
>OU015742.1:11156263-11177800 GCA_907169655.1 Acomys percivali | reverse complement strand
GTGTGTGTGTGTGTGTGTGTGTGTGTGTGTGTGTGTTTTCTAACTGGTCTCCTTAGAGAATGCTGAGTAATACAGTGTTTTATCTAGAATGTGATATAGGAAATTTCTTTTCTGGTCTTATCTGATAAATGCACTAAATGACTCTTGTATAAGGATTGGCATCTCTTTTTCTAGATTTGAACAATATCTATATAACTCTCAGAAGTTTTCTTTTAAATTTGTTTATGTATTCTTAACCAGAATATGTATGTGTCAACAATATCTGGATGTTTTAGATGACAGAAAACTTAATCAAATTTCTGGGAGTTGTCATATCTTCACCTCTAAGGTTTAGGAACCCACATGCATATTTCTAAAATTAAAAAAGAACAATTTGCATATTATTCCAGGTCTTTCAAGCAATATTAAAATATTTCTAGGAAAAAATGTCAGTATTGTGTATAAATATTGCTTTAGGCAAAAATGAAAAGTATAATTATGAAATACAAAGTTCTCTGTTGATCTAAAACATTGAAATCTTCACAGTGAGAAAAAAAGGAGTTAGGGAGGAAAAGTATGATCAAATATACTGTATAATTCTTTAACAAAACATCTTTATAGTGAAGATAACACTAATGAGTGTAATAAGTGGGCACAGATATTTAGGGGTCTCCCAGGAAATATCTAGGGGGAGACACTGCAAGGAAGGAAGCAATCCTGAGTGCTTGCTATCATATTAGCAACTAGAGTGTCGACCCTCTGAGAAACCCTGGAACTGGGTAGAACATACCACAGCATTCACATGTATCTTACATGTAGGAGAAGGCTGAGGACCACTGCACATGTGACCTCTTCCCTACATCACTACACCTCTCACTGGCTTTGTGCATATACTGTCTGGCTCCTAAGGCTAGGCAGCTCTCAAAAAGGCAGTGGAGAGCTTGCAGGGGATGGTGAGGGCCACCATCTTTGCCAGTGTCCTCTTTGTCTCTCAGCAGGCATAACAATTAGGAAAGGCTTAGTTCCCAACACAGGTCAAAGAGAAACTGCTAGAAGGGAAGGAAATGGAGGACAATGGTCTAAGTACCTCCTATGACTCCTGCCTGAACTCTTTAGTGTGCTGTTAACCCTGAACAATAAGACTGCCTGTCTTGTCTGTCTTAATATATGTGTTGCCAATACAGTAACTAACACAGCTAAAGTCCTTTTCTTTTTCCTTTGTTGATGGGTATTTTTACTGCAACTCTTGTTTAAAGGTATCATTTACAATGTTTCCATTCTGAGTCAAGCAAGGAAAAGAGCGATCTGTTCCATCTTTTATCTCCTTTATATTGGTTGAAAGGACTGTCTCTCTGTACCCTACAGTCTCCTCAGTTCTACATTTATTAGAAGCCACCAACCCCATTGGTGGCCTATTTAACACCATCACAAAACCTGGAAGGTTTAATTGAAAGCACTAGCATTCAAACTGTGCTCAGTAGCTTTAAGGAAGAAAAGCCCTCTCTATTTAAGGCCATTATTGAGTGGAACCCCATGAGTCTCAGGGCACAGAGCCCGGGGAACAAGAGCTGAAAGAACTGAGATGTCCAGTCATTGGAGGCCACAATTGATGACTTAGCCTAATAATGCAGAGTAAAGCAATTGCTAACCGTTTAGGTAAAGAACTGTCAAAATAAAATGAAAATAGTGTCTCCCGATTAATAATGGAAAGACACTGTATCATGGGACTGCTCTTTTTTTCTTTTTATAACTAATAATTATTCAAAGAAACAAAGGGGATTAGCACACGGATTTTTCTGTCACTATACTGCTTGACATTACCTCTCAATTATTTCCTATTGTTTGGGATTAATGTCATTTTTCTTCCCATAATACACAGAATGAGAAGGTATTTATTGCTATAATTTCTATCCCAATGAAGTAAAACAAATCCAGAACATTTTGTATAACTATACCTACAGTCTTTTAAATGCCCATTTTTGAATTGGTAAAGGGATTTTATGTATTCAAATATAAATTTAAAGGTACTAAATAAGAATTATATGTGAAGGGTAAAAAGAGCAACACTATCTACAGAGAGCAAGCTAGGGATATTTTTCTGTTTCTACTTTCTATTTTATGGTTAATATTTAATGAAATAACTTTTTATAGAAGCACTATACTTGAGGTACACAAGATACTCATATACACATTTATATTATATATTTATATACACATATATACACAAAGTCTATATTTATATTACATATAATATATGAGTATATTTATATACACTTGTATATATTTATATCATATATGTGTACATATACATCTATGATCTATATATGTATGTATACATATGTAATATAAATATACATATAAATATATTTCATATTTATGGGTTCCATACCTATGGAATCCACCTACCACAGACTACAAAGACTGTTTAATTATGTCTGAGCCAGGTATGGGCACATGCACCTGCAATACTAGTACTCAGTAGCAAAGGTAGGAGAATGGTGAGTGTGAAGCCATCCCAGGCTACATGGTGAATTCGAAGCTAATCTGGAGTGTACAAGTTGTACACCTGCTTCACAAAGAATGTAAGACTATTATATCACATACCTTTTCAATGTATACAGGATTTGCTTCCTGTATTGACTCTGTTGTCTGCTTTGGATCCCTTTCCCCTAACTGGGCTGCCTTGTCGAGCTTCAACAGAAGAAGATGTGTATAGTCAAACTGCAACTTGATATGCCACAGCAGGTTGATATCCATGGGTGGCCTTCCCATTTTCTGACTAGAAAGGAAGGGGACCTTGGGGAAGGGGAAAACAGGAGGGAAGAAAGGAGTGAGGGATAGGCTGGGAGTAGAGAAAGGAAAGGAAGCTGTGATCTGATAGAAAGTAAATAAATTTATTAATTAATGAAGAAAAATAAACCAATCATTAAGATTTATTTTTGAAAAGGCACAAATACTTCCTCAAGACCCAAAATTCTTGTTGGATCATCACTGATGAATACTAAGCATTTAATGGTTGTTAGTACATACATCCATGCTTTTAGTTTATAGATAATTACCTCATCAATACATATCTATTGGACCCTCATCTGTGTATAGAATTATGTTAAACTGTATGATAGTAACAAGAATCTCTCTACTACCCTTCTTTAGTTTCCCTGTAGCATGTATCATCACCATACACACTATGCTCTGTGTTGATGTGTTCTACATGAAGAGCCCTCTTTGCAGGAAGGTAGGAATTCATGAGCAGTCCAAATAGGAGATGGTGGAGAAGGCAGCATCCAGGTGCTTCCCACTCGCCGGCGTATTATTAACTTTCCATCTCTATAAAAAAAAACACCTGCGATAAATACTTTACAAAGAAACAGCTTACTGATACCATTGTTTGGATCACATGGCAAGGCAGCACATCATGGTGGAAGCAAGTGGTGAGGAGGCCAGATTGCCTGTATCACAAGCCATGGAGAAAGGAATAAAGGAACCAGGTACTATTGTTGTCAATTTTGAAGTACATGCTACTAGGTCTTACCTCCTACATTGAGTACTGCCACACTGGAGTCCAAGCCTGTAACACATGAGCTCTTGGGGCATTTACCATCCAACTCTAAGAGGTGGGATAACTGCTGTAGTTTCTCAGAGGTTGCCCAGGAACGTTTTAAGCTCTAGTTGCCCCCAGCAGTCAACTTGATGGAAAATATACGTTCCTTTAAATTTTCTGTTTTCCAACCTCCTGTTGATGTTTCCTAGCATCATCTCGCAACTTGTTTGTAGATTTAAAAAAAAAAAAAATCTGCTTCTGGGACAATTCAGCCTAAGGCATAGATTTTGGAACAGTGTATGTATTTCCAGAGGTAAGAACAGTGCCTGGCTGGTGGATGACAAATGCATGCAGCATTTCTTGGTGAAAGAATCAGGTGAGTAGAATATTCATTTGTCCACAAATATCTGACAAGATGGAGATGAAATGCAGAACTTAAAAGTAATACCAGATGACTGCTTGAGTATACCTGTGCAAGAAAGGACAGAAGAGAATGTGAGATGTGGAAATTGATGAGCTGAGACCAGGAGCACTGAAAGGGTCATCAGTGAAAAGGGAGAGTAGAGGGCACCAGGAGGCTCAGGATGCTTGCTGAAGGTCAGCGCTCTCCGCTGGGAGCATTGCTACACACTGTTAATGAAAGCAACCTCTTCCACCACCCTAAAGAGTGCTACTCAGAAGTGGAATCCAGCCCTAAAAGGGGGTTATAGTTGTGCAAAATGCAGAGCGCTTGCTCGTTCTAAGTTCTGCAGTGACTCACTGGCTGAACCAAATATGGAGCTGAGGAGTTATTTTTAGGGAGAACTTGATTTGATTCCACTGAATTCAAATCAATGTACATTCATCAGATTACATGAATTGCTCAGCATAGTTGCTTATGAACTCAGCTATAAAATGAAAAGAAGCCTACTTACTGGGTCATTTTGGGGCACAAAGAAGAAAGTCTATGGAGGTTATTCAAAATTGAAAACTTTTAGGGCTTCATTGCTGTTCATTCCATTAATTTCTATCTTCATCACTGCTATTCCTACTAAAGCCAATTACTACATGGCCAGGCACTCTGCTGAGACTTTTCATGGATTTCCTTGTATAATCACACAGCCACCTGAGATTTAAAAAGAATAGCATTTATACATACAGACACCTTAGTTGAAAGTAGCACACTTGAGCTCCAAACTCCATTCTTTCCAAGACAATGTCCGTTTGCAAAAGTGTTGGGATTGATATGTGATCTGAGTGTTTTCTTGGTCATTTCATTATTTCCACTCCTATCTGAGAGCCAGAATCAATTAGACTTTGAAATCTCCTATCCACTAGACAGTAAAACAAACAAACAAACAAACAAAAACAAAAAACAAAACAACAACAACAACAAAAAACCAGCCATAGGCCTGCAGTTCAGCACATATTAGGAAAAACAAAATATGAAGGAAATATTTTCTCAAAACTGCCCATATGCCTGCCCATCCTACATCATGACCTACAATACATCCCTCCTCTGAGAGTTCCCAGTTTGTTTCTCTTCCACTAAGGTGGATTGATGTAGCTCCCTTGCTTAGTAGGTGTGCTTTACTGAGAACAGTCTGATTTCTGCGACTAAATAGTACAGGCCAGTGTGATCCTGACACCATTCCTGACCCAAAAGGCAAGCAATTTGGCTACACTTAAGCTGTACCGTGAAGATAGTCATGCAGAGACATCCCAGAGACATGAAACTATATCAAGGAACCTCAGCCTTCTGAGCCCAGATAGCAAAGTCCTCCCAGCACCAACATCCACACAAGTCAGAGGCCCCACATGAAGACAGCACCAGCTCCTGACTGTGTGATCCAGCAGGAGTTGGCCAAAACAGTCAGGCTTCTGCCTATTAATCCCTGCTCAATGAAAAAATAAAAACAAACCTGCCTTTATTAGGTCAAGTCATTATAAAAAGGAATTCTTTAAGCAGACATGACAGTGCTATAAGGTTCTAAAGAGGAAGCAAGCTACCCTGATGTGAACTAATGACCCTTCCATAAATGGTTCTTTCCCCAAAATACCTGTAAAGAAGATGTGAAAATGGGCTGGCCGCATTGTGTCTTTTCCCTGCTCACAGTACAACTTAGGATCCTAAAAGTCTATATTCAATCAGAAATAAAGTGAACTTCAAGACCTTTCAACTTGGCCTCCAGGGCACATAGTCCTCCTTAAAGCTTCTAATTCTAACAGATTTTGATCAATTCTGCGATGGACAGTGATATCTCAGGTCAAAAACGAAATCTCTCTTTCAGCTCTGTAGAAAGAGTTCACAGCCTCTAGTCACAGACACAGCTGCTTTGGGTTAATTCCTTTATCCCCTGGTTTTAGGAGGATTTATGTCAAGCTTTAAGTTTAACAAGACAACACAGCACACTGGAGAGATAGCCCGAATGTAATGTCAGCTACATTCCAGACTGAGACTATGCCGCATTTCAGTCTATTCACAGACTGTCATGTTGACCTCCTACATGCCACCTAATGCAACAGCAGGTGTTGCCTTTATATGTCCTTATTAAAGTATATTACCCACATTCTCATTTTCTATCGAGCACCAGGTTCCTGTTTTCTAGGCAGCACAAAGGTCCATACCTATAATCCCAGCACTCAAGAGAATAAATTGGAGAGACCACTGGATTGATGTCAACATAGGCGACATAGAGAATTTGACCAGCTTGAGATACACAGTGAGATCTCATCTCAAAAAAAATTGTTTTTGAATCAGTTTGATTATATCTATCAATAACATTAGAATACCACATATTGCGTATAGATAATACTCATAAAATTATAAAAGAAGACAATAACAATTCTATTCTATTGTATTTGTTCTCACTTCTACTCTCTTCCCCTGCTTAAAGAGGCAGAAATGCATGAACTTTCCTGAGAAGCTCATCTCCAGTTCTCTTTCACTGCCATGATGCTCTTCCAGGCCTCCTGAAATGGCCAAGAATCCACTAACTTGTCTTTCTGTACTCTTGGCCCAGTAGTCCTCTTGGTTTGCTTTCCTTGTAATAGCTCTTTATCTGCAAAGAGTCATGTTTAGCAGGAAAGATGAGAGGAATGTGGCTCACTATTCTCTGTGGTAGATGAGGACACTTGCCAACTAATTTGGGGCAATCCAAGTCAAAGCCGAGAAAATTCGCATTTGTTGAGAAAGTAACCTCAGAAAATATCAAAAGTAAAGTAGATAAGTAAAGCCAAGCAAGGGAAGCCAGCCAACAGAAGGTGGGTTGGGGTGTGATTCACAGTCAATTGCAGCTTTACATCACTTGGGAGCTCTATGCACGTAGCAGTCAAGGAATAGAGAGGAAGCCACAAGTAGCTGCAGGAGACCCAAGGAGTTTCCAGGAGTGCCTTTGGCTCGAAAGTCAGGCCAGTTTGAAAACAAATGCAAAGTGTCCTATGGACAGGTTGTGAACAGCATATGCCAAAGTACTTCTCAGAACTGTTTCTGAAAGTTTCACACCAGCTTAAAGAACTAGATTATACATACATATACATACCTAATGGCCAGGGATTATACATATTTGTAAGTGAAGAACAGTGGCATTGGGTTCTGAGTCCTTATGATACTCTGACTTACCATGGCAGAAAAGATGCTACATAGCATTAAAGAGTATGCCTTTCCCCATGGAATGAAGATGCAAAGGCATCTTAGTGTGAATAGACACCAAGACCAACGCAACTTATAAAAGAGAGCATTAAGCCAGGCAAAGGGCACGTGCCTGTCATCCCAGTGCTCAGGGAGGCAGAGGCAGGTGGATTGCTGAGTTCGAGGCCAGCATAGTCTACAAAGCATGTCCAGGATAGTCAAGACTACACAGAGAAATGCTGTCTTGAAAGCAAAGGTGCATTTAATTTAGGGCTTGGTTAAAGCTTCAGAGGGTTAGTCCATGATTACCATGTTAAGAAACATGACAGCAGGAGACAGAATGGCACTGGGACAGTAGCTGAAAACCTACATCTTATCTACAAGAGGGAGGGAGAGAGAGTGTGTGATACAGGGCCTGGCTTAGACATTTGAAACCTCAAAGCCCATCTCCAGGGATATACTTCCTCCAACAAGGCCACACCTCCTAATCTTTCCTAAACATGTTGGGAACCAAATATTCATATACATGAGCCTCTAGGGGCCATGTCCACTCAAAACACCCAGTAGGTATGGACAACCCAAAAGAAGAAAAGAATTGTTTGTGACTACTGGGAGGGAAAAAAAACCCTGACTAGGAGTCTTTTAAAAATGTGTTGTAGAGCATGCTAAAAATAGTCTTGTTTTTTATTAGCAAATAAGCATAATACTTTGAAATTAGCACAAAAAATATGAGAAGATACACCACTGAAGATGCACAAATGGCAAATAAACACATGCAAAGTTGTTCAGTATCACTTGCCACTAAGGAGCTACAAATTAAGAACACGATGAAATATTACTATTTATTATAAAGACTAAAATTTTCAAACAATGATACTAATTAAGTGTTGATGAGGTGGTGGTGGAGAAATTGGTTCTTCCATCTACTGCCTATGAAAACAAAAATGAAGTAGTCACTCTGGAATATTATTTACCAACTTCTTTAAAAGAAAAACATAAACTTATCACACAACTTGGCAACTGCTTTATATTTATCCTAGATAAATGAACCTAGATTTATACACACAAAATCCGTACAACTTTTCATAGAAACTTTATTCATTATATGCAAATCCTAGGAGCAAAAGCATGGTATAACATACCCTTAGAGCCCCAGCAACTGGAAGGCAGAAGTAGGTTAGGGCCATCCTTGGTTCAACATTTTTTTTTAAATGTTCCTTACTCAATATAAGTGATTTGACAAACTACAGTGTATCTTGCTATACTCTACTGCTTAGAAAAACGAGAGGAAGAGACTTCTGTTAACAAACAACTTGGACGGTTCTTAGGGATATAGAAAGACAAAAACATAAGGTCAATCTGATGTGATCACATACTGTATGATTTTGCTTATATAATATCCTCAAAGGCAAAAAACTCTAGAGGTGGGAGGCAGCAGACATTTTTGTGGAAGACAGCAGACATTTTTCTGGCAGTGATTGTCAGGAGAATCTATCTGTGTGATGAACAGCCAATGTGTGTTTTCTGGTTTCAGCGTAATGATGTAAGTGTGTGAACTATAACCACTCAGGTTGCTATCTTAATATAATCCTATAGTCTGCAAAGGCCAAATTGGCCATCTGTTCTACCTCTGCTGCTTTCCTCCAATATATAATTGTTTCAAAATAGAAAGACCTTTTTAAAGAAAGAACATTAACTGCCACTAGCAGGCCCAAGCGGACAGGAATCTTCAGATATGTTTTCTACTCTCAAAACAGCTCATAACACTTTCAGAAATAGATGAGATGTCGTTTATGATGCTCCAGGATTCCCTGTATGAGCAGAACCCAGAGGCAGAAGCCGGCTTACCGAACTTTCCTGGCACTAAACCCTAATCCAACAAGCATTACCAGTAACCTCCCATCCAGCGGGGTAGGCAAGGATCTTGTTGAAATGAACAGTTCAGTGATTAAGGTTGGCTCTTGATATATTTAATGTAGCTTTGTTCTGTGGCTCCATCTAACTGAATTTTCTTTCTTATCCTAAGACAGGCCTGGAGTTTTAAAGGAAAGTCCCTGGTTTGGCCAGCTCCAACGCAATAGGCTTTCTAAGTACACCAGCTAATGATGCAAGAAGGAAGGATAATGAATATTGAGTAGATGGCAGAGTAGGAAGAGGGGGTAAAGGAGTTCAGTAACCAAGTATCTTTCTTTTGAGGACTGACACTAGCTTTATGTTTAAATAAAGGGAGAATCATGTAAAATAAAGCTGTCCTATCCATGGTGGAGCCATGGTCTCAGTTCTGGCTCTGCAACATGTTCTGTTGAAGGTCATCGTGGATGAAGCTTCACGTTAGATAATTGCCCTTCTGCGGAGATGATCAGTCCTGCAGAGCTAGGAGTTGCTTGGGGACAGTTTTTGGTCCTGTTTGCTGCAGGAATGCAAGTTGACTGTGAAGAGATTGACTCAAAAAGAGCACTTCAAGCAAGAGACGAGATAGACTCCAGGCCAGTATTTGAGGCTTTCCTTTAAACTCATGCCTTCAACAAAGAAGTAATGTTCAAGATTGAGTAGTAATTGGTCCATTTGTACTCAGTGCAGTAAAAATCTGTGTGCTGTCTTTAACACATAAAAAATTATATCTATGTCTTTCCCAAATATAAGGTCAAGGACGATTCCATTTCCAGCACACCTGGCACACTTGGGTAATATGTGCACGCATGCATGTGCGTTCTACATTCAAATAAACTTTCTTTTTTGAGACATGATTAATGGTTGAAAGAAGGGACATACAGAACATTTTTTAAAAAGAAATCAAAGCAAACGTAAGTTCCTTATCTGACCTGGTGAACAGTGGTTATAAACATGCTGGTGTCATCTTTTCAACTTCCGGACTACTCCCTGTATAACTCACCGAAATGAAAGACTCTCCAAGGATCATTATTGTCTTGAAGATCATTGTCAGCCAGCAGAGATGGCTCCTTCCCTTGGAGGAAATATAAATCAGAACCATGCATAAAACTCTCCAACCATGAACATTTCCAACACACTGAAGAGGTACTTTTTTTTTTTACAAAGAATTATGTATTTCAGAATGTTGTGTTACAAATGGATATTGGCGAAACAGAATAGATAGATGGGTTTGAAGACTTTCCTATTATATGCTAAAATAAGACATATATTTTGAACCCACTATAACTCTCTTTCCTGTTTGAGCATTTGCTTTACAGGAATAAAGAATCACAGGAAACTGTGTTCAAGGTATATGCTCATGTGGCATGGCTGTGCATCAGGGAGATAAGCTACAAGTTAAATTTTAGTCAAGAAATCAAAACATCTTTGATGAGTCACTTCCCCTTCTCAAGCACTCATGCTATAAATAAACACACTCATATATAACTCTTGAAAACGAGGACCACAGTGTCAGCTTTACAACATGAATGTCATTTTCAGATTGCCACTATGGTGTGGCATACAAAGTAGTCTGACACTTTTCTTGCAGTGGCTGTACCCTCTTTTAAAACATTTAATCACAATATATTCCATCTGCTTTTGGAAATATAACTTTGAACACTGGCCATGTTGAGAAATCGTTGTGCTTGGTATGTATTTAACGAATGATGTGTTTTTCAGCAGTTGACAAGTCTAGATTCTTGACTTTGCATTTTTCCGATTCTTCTTTCATGGTATGTTAAAGCAAGGTAAATGCAACCAAACAAAAAGGGACATGATAGCCATAGACAAACCAACACTAAGTTTTCCCCGGGATCTGATCAAGTAGATGACCAGGGCTGCATTAGAAGTGACCTTGCACAGAACAAATAAAACAGCTTGGTAGAATCTACTTTTCTCCCCATTGCTTACCAAGCAAAGAAAATATGCTTTCTAAAAATAAAAAGAGAAAACAATCAATAGTGGTTCTACTTTCTGTTACTGCATTTTAACTGGAACAGGGGTGGAAGTAAGCTGGCCTTGCAGGACTATTGGTTCCATTCATTTAGATGCATTTATTGTACTATTGTGAGACATCTCCTAAATTTTAATGAAAAAATAGTAGTCAGTAGGATGGGTGTTATTTCATAGTTGTGTTTCCAACTGTGAAAGCACAGTAGTCATGATTGCTGTTATTACTATTATGACTGTTGTACGCATAAAAACAGCTTCATAAGAACCCCCCCATCTTCTCCACATTTAATCCCTGCTTTCTTCAGATGGAATCCCCCTTTCTTATGTTAGGAGAAGGCTTTTGGCCAAAAGAGAAATCACAAGCCACCCAACATACTTTCCAAACAAATATTTAATGCAATGTGGGGGTGCGGATTCCTAGGTCAAAAAAGATGTTGATGATTCAGTTTTGTTTCTATCTACTGGCTCCAGGAACATATGCTACTTTGTGCCTGTATTTTCACAGTTAAACATACGTATCTCACAGCATACCTTTTAACGTGTCATCCATTTAAAACAGAGGTTCAAAAACATTTACATAAGCATGTGAGGGAAAAATAATTAACCTTCTAACTATAGATGAAAGTGAAAAAGACAGAGATTTGTGTGCACAGGTTTTAAGTAGAAATGATTGTTTTTAGAAAATGTCACAGGGAAATTTTATGTCTCAATCTTGAAAATTATGATTTCCAATCATCAGATTTTATAGTTTATTAAAATTACTTAAAAATATTTTTCTAGCAGGGTGAGGTGGCACACACCTGTCCTCCCAGAACTCACGGAGACAGACACAGGTGGATCTCTGTGAACTTGAAGTCATCCTGGTCTACAAAGTGAGTCAAGGACAGTCAAGGCTACACAGAGAAATCCTAACTTGAAACAGAACAAAACAAAGCAAAGATTATTTTTCTTTCCTTGTGAGAACACAAGATCCACCACCACACTAAAACTTGAGGGTCTGGTAAAGACTCTTCTGAGTTCAAAGGAGGCTGCAGCCTTCCATGGGTCTTTTTAAAGAACAGTTGAGTGTTGAGGCTTCTTTTTATTTCTTAAAATATTTTATTATTTCATGTGTATGAATGTGTGGGAAGGATTGTAAGCTTTGTCCCAGGTGAAAGCAGTCTTGGTGGGCTTTACCTCTTGGAAACACCATGGATAGACTGAATGGGGCCATCCTGGGTTTGAAATTCAGGAAGTGGACCAGGGGACTCCAGCCAGGCTATTGTGTTTCTAATCGAATATCGATGGGGGCAGGGATCCTTACCCAGACCAGCCATTGCACGCAGGAGAGAGACACAGACAGAATGGAGAGGGGAAGGCTGCATCTTTTGGAACAGGATCCCACGTGGATTTGGGGAGAGACCAGTTTACAAATCAGACCAGTATGCAGGCCAGAGACACCTGGGGATCCGTCCTGTGGAACAGATACCGGAAGGTTTACTCTTGTTTCCCTTTAACCCTTTTTCCTTCTTGTATAGGATTGTTGGATTGTATAATAAAGTCTAATTGTTAGAAACCAAAACCAATATGAATGCATGTATTTATGTATACAACATGCATGCCCCAGTGCCTGCTGAGGTCAGAAGAGGATGGAGGATGCCCTGGCACTAAGCTACAGATGGTGTGAGCTACTATATGTGTGCCAGGAGTTGAACCCAGGTCCTACAATAGCAGCAGATGCCCTCAACCACTGAGCCAACCCTCTATCCCTTGCTGAGGCTTCTCGAAGGAGTTATTTAAGCTCTCCTTTCCCACACCTCATCCATGATTATTGGCCAGTTGTACTTAGCGTCATGAAAGGAAATTGGAGTCTCTAGCTCTGCAGCACAGGACATAGTTTAAAGTGACCCTTTGATTTTGGTGTTAGGCACAGGCTCGTCATGTCTTCCAAAGGGTTTTGCAAGCATTCTTTTTCTCAACTGTGTGACATCAATACAAGGTCTGTCTTCTGGAGGTTATGTGAGGACAGTGCTCATTACGTAAAACCGAGCTCAAATCAGCATTTTATGCCTTAGTCTTTTATTATACCATAGCGGTGCTCTTAATATTTAAAGGAATTTTATAATGTAAGCTTATTTTTAAGTATTTTTGGAACTTCTTTACTAAGTTTAACACTAAACCATATGTCAAAAATTCCTTTACATTTTTTTCTAGAGAATTCAATGTTCTAACTTAAAATGAATACTACTTTTTTCATAAAGAAATTGAGAGTCGTGATATTGACTGTGACTCATTTAATGGGTATAGTTCATTAACTACTTAATAGTGCCAATAACTCTTTGTGCGTAAGGACCTCTTTTTAAAAGAAAAATCAATTGACTATCTTGTACACAATAGTGTTATAATTTAGTATTTATTGATTCATAAAATCAAGATGACAAGATATTATTCAATTCATTCAACAAAATAATTGAAGTCTTATTGATCACAAAAGCATATTTTGAAACCTAACATGCAGACAGGATTATTTATTCCTTCAATGGCATGGTGATCTCATACTGAAAATTCTTAGCAACGATGCATCAACCATAAAGCTATATGAATGAATAAAGTCAAATCTCTGTAACGAACATCCATTTCTGTGTCTATTTCTAACTGGAGCTGGAGCTGCCATTATTAGATACACATGGATACAGAGAGAGAAAAGGCATTCCCCCAGTCTCTGAGGCCAGATCTTTAGTTGATAAAAATTCATCACAAGCAGAACAGCTGGATACATGGAGCGTCTTCCTGACTGCAATGAGACCTCTGCAGAACTCTTGCATGGCCTTCAGAAGCATCTGAAACATTATACAAAACTGTTGTGGCTTTGAGAGGTTTTGAAGCAGTAATTAATGTTTCGGTAAGTGTTTCTGTTTTTCTATGTTGCACTTTCTTCTAGATTATGAAGTGGTTTTGATTTCTCATGGACGATATGATCTATAAAGTTCTGATAAAAATCTAATTAGTGAATATAATCCCAGTGCTCTAAGGGAAAATATGTATGCATTAGGTTCTTAAGTTAAAGCATTTTCACCATGTAACCAACCAAAAGCAAAGTTCTGTTTTTTATATGTTTCTTGTTTACCACATATTGTTGATTCATTGACCCAGCCATTGTAGCTACAGCATTGTAATCTCATGCTTACATCTTATTCCACACAGGTATGTTGTCCTAGGACATAAGTCTTCTCACACCTAGGAACACTACCAAGTCCTTCAACATCATCCTTGGAGTCCATCTTAAACAGTGACATCATGAACAAATATTTGCAAAACAGAGGATTCACCAGACCATGGGAACAATGTGTTTGCAAAAGGAAAGCTGAGCATGAAGGCAAACAGGACCTCTCTCAGGCCCATTGAATATGTATCTGGTGTGAACATTGTGATGCTCTGTGCACACCCACAGATGACTGGGAAAGTCCTTTGAGTGCTAACTTGATGTTACAGATGAATTTTACTGAGCAAGTAAATTCTCAAAAATGGAATCTGCAAGTAGTGAGGATACACTTTATATACATAAAATACAGACTCACACACACACATACCAGAGAGAGAGAGAGAGAGAGAGAAAGAGAGAGAGAGGATGTTATATGTAAATGGACCTATATATACACACATATGTTTGACAGATGTGTATGTACATATAGTATACAGGCAATCTTTTATGATCACCAAGACTTACTGTATCTTACCCTTATAATGATGCAGAAGTGATATTCATATGCAGAAAACATACTCTGAATTTTACTCTTTTCTGGTGCTACACACTCTTGTGGGCAGTGGCAGCTTCTGTCAGCCACATAATCATGCAAGTAGATAACCAGTGTTCTATAGTATTAACATATTGTGCTGTTAGTGTCTTTTGAAGCAAGTATTTTGTGTTTTACATCCCAGAATATCAACAGAATTTTTATTTGTGGTTTCTGTTCCTACAGAATCTTTCTGTTTTTCATTTTCTATACAATGATTAACTATGTTAGATAGTTGTCACATTCTTTTAAAATTGAACTGGTTTTAGATAGTTTTGCTCAACTACAGAGTGATATTTTTAAGGTGGACTAGGCTAAGGAACAAATTTAGAGATGTACAGATTCTTAATCAAGAGGCTTTCAAAGGCAAGGTCTGAGGTGGGCATTGTAGCTCACAAGGACCAGTTCTCAAAGAACAGAAGTAACGGCAATAGAGAACGTAATAAGAATGGAGAGAAGAGCTCAGCCCTACTATCCAGTATAGATTTGTCCAGAGCTGTGTGAAACTGGAGCCGAGACTCAGCAGAATCAAGACCTATTGCCTTTTTTCTCCATCAGCTGAGAGTTATACCAGGGGATGTAGGTAACTCCACAAGGTAGGCTAGAAACAGTCCTGCATACAAGTTCAAAGACAAAAAAAAGACTACATGACGTGTGTACGTGTGTGTGTGTGTGTGTGTGTGTGTGTGTGTGTGTTTTGTTTAGTTTAGTTTAGTTTTAGTTTTGTGAGGGAAAAACATGAAGTTCAGAAAGGAAGGATGACGGAATATTTGGGAGGATCTGGGAGAGAGCAAAGAATATGATCAAAATACATTTTATGAACAAATAAGAAAAAAAGCAGGCGCAAATCATCTTTTTACAACAAGATGCTTCATAGACAAACCTGAGATAATGTGAGAAATGACTCAGATATAAAACATATCAATAATATTTAAATGTTAAATGACCTCACTCTACTAAGCATCAAAAGTCTGCTTTTCATTTTGTCAAGAAAAGTAAAAAATATTATTAGCAAATGAAAAGTTGAAAAGATATTAGCAAACAACTGAGCTCAAAATATTAATAACATGTTCTCAGGGCCTCTTGTTAAATTCTCAGACATTTTGTCAACCAATTTAATGATTCTTAAAAATTACATCACAGAAACTGGACTGGAGGTGTCGCTTGCTGTTGAAGTGTGTATATGCGTGTTATTGATGCACCATTAACACCAGCATCACAGATGCTGCAAAGTAAGTACATAGTTATAGCTGATCATTTTGTAATGGCGTCACTCTAGCCACTGTCTGTATGTTGGTGGCTTTCCTCGTGACTCTGGTAACCACGTGGCCAGAAGTATGCACAGTGGCTCAGTGCTGCCATCCCAGAGGAACCCTGCTTTCTGTATTGCTATTCTGATGATTCCAAACCAGCCACGGTAGCCAGTGCAAGTCATTTCCACTATGGAAACCAGCACCTCTACACATCGAGCATTGTTCTTTCTCTTTGACAGCATGTTGTTAAACATTTACCAACACACCGGCAATCATTTTCACTTCTGCTTTGCTCTCCTGTGTTCTGGATCCTCCCTTTGCCCCAGTTCTGACAGGGTTTTATTTATGTTCATTGTTTCAAGGAACATAAAGGCAGAATAAAAGGAGAGACGCTGCAACTGTTTTCCAGGCTTGACTTCTAGAGGGGGGTTAGATGCAGAAAATGAAAAAAAAAGCGACAAGAGAAATAAAATACGTTGGGGAGAAAGTAAGATGTGCAAAAACAGAGTTCACCAGTTCATGCTCTCCTGAATTAAAGAGACACAAGAGAATGGAGTTCTTGTCTAAGAGAAGAAAACTGTAAGAGTTGGAGTTCCAATGCTTGGGGCAAAGTTGGTGGAAATTGAGGACATGTTCAAAGGAATAAAGTGAAGGAAGATTCAGGTTTCCATTGGTAAAATTACAGGTGATTATGAAGGCCCAAAGATAGCAACGAAGCTGATAATGCCTGATCTAGACTTGATAACAATAATCAAAGGTCTCTCAAGGATATCCAATATGGATGTGACACAGGAGCGCATGCATCCATTGTGTTAAAATGGGACATAAAAGAATTCTGTAGACAGAATCTTCTGTATCAGTAATAGGCTCCAAAGACCAAGAACCAGAATGAAGCCTGGTTTCTATGTAGTGATGTGAAAAAATTACTTGGGTTCCCTGACCCTACATCATACAAGCCAAGAAATAGTGAAAAGCTCAGAGACAAATGGGTAGTGTATAGGGAACATATGGATTAACTGAAATCAAATGTGTACCTTACGGTGGCTCAGTGGCTCATCATAGATATTAACTAGAATTGCAGAACATAAATGTAGATGAATTGTGTATACACCTGAGTTTGTGAATGAGATCAGTACCCAAAGCATCAAGACTGGAACCATGGTTTTGAAAACATAGGTATTTTAAATGTTCTTCTCGGAATCATTATACTACCTGTGACTTCAACTACAATAAGTATGCTTGTTATTTCTGAGAATCAGAAGTATGTATACTATATAATAGGATATAATGATAAGATATATTGATGAGCTATTACTGGTGACATGGGTATCGCTAAATTTCCCAAGGATACTAGGAGGAAAACTTGCAGAAATGTACCTGTGTATTACCAGCTTTCTGTGCCTCATGTCATAAGTATGTCAAAAACAAATTTTACTTAGTCAACAATGTACTTAAAGAATGTTTTCCATCTTAGTATTTATGCACCACTATAATATTTTTAGAACTATTGCTTGCCTCCAAAGGTAAATAGGTTGACCAGCCCAACCATAAACAGGGATGCAGACTTGAAAAAGAGAAATGTGTTTATTCCTAAGTGAAGATTAAGTGTTGTGTCAGTTTCAAATAACATCACAGATGTACAAGAGATAATTCATACAGAAACTGAGCTGTTTGTATCAGCCTACATCTCAGGGTACAACAGACAAGGGACAGAGCTATAGCAAGCGTACTCCATACACAAAGAATTAGCAAGGAAGGTTTTCTAATAGAAGCCACTAGAATACCCCATGATAAGATAAATGATAAACAAACTATTTAATAACATTAACTGCTTCATTCTTCAGTTTCTTATATATATTTTCCTGTAAATTTAATGGCTATGGTCCAATCCATAGAAACCCGGCATCCACAGTGTTTATGGCATAGACATCAGCTGCTTCTTTCTTGCTCATCACTCTGAATTTTTCTTGGAATCAGGTCTCAAGAGTAATCCTTATCTTCTACTGTAGGATTCCAGTACCTCAAGACTAGATTTTAAGAAACTGGAAATATGTGCACTTGTTTAATAATGAAAGTTTGCATGAGAAAGGCTAAGATCCTGCTCTTCTGGGCACATGCCTATTATCTCTAGAATTTTTAATTACAAGAGCATTTCAGCCACAATGATAAACAATCAGAAAAATTGGCTTTTCTTCCAGCTTTTAAGTTACTAAAATATTGATAAACCTCCTGTGCTATTTCAAATAAAGTCCCAAAGACCTATAAGTCAAAATGCTGTTCAATATTTACTTCTATAAATAAAGATTTATAGAAATAGGCCTGCCTGACCTACATAGAAAATTCTAGGCTAACAAGGGATGCACAGTGAGACTTGCAGTTAATACATAGCATCTACCAGACAAGATGTGCAGGATGTGTCCACTGGTGCAATAATGGCTTGACTGTCATGTGAAACACTGTTATGGAATAACCAACAGCTCTCTGATTGGATTTCAGGCCTCCTCCACAGAAGGAAATTTCATTTCATGCCTGGAACTGTAAACCTGGCCCAAAGTCCATAGCTGTAGAAATCTGGACCCTGGGGTAACCTGGACTATTCTCAACCTTGGTCTCTTAAATTTCCTTGTGTAATAGGCAGCAGTCAGTGCAGAAATTTATAACTAATCTCAGTGCTGAGAATACAGGACTGTAAGTGATCCTCACTAAATGGAACATCTTTGTACCCCCTGCCAAGGATCAGGGAACGCCACAGAATAGAAGAAAGAAAGATGTAAGAGAGGAATGCTGTGAAATGTTAGCTTCTGGATATGACATGACTGTGAACCCATGAGGGCAAAATTCCAGCAGAGGCAGCATAGGAGGTCTTGAGACTCACATCTTACCGAATAGCTACAGGTTGCTGGTAAATGCTGATGGAGGGAGCATCTTTCATCTCTTAAGGTGTGGCCCCTTGGTAGGTTCCCCACGTTCCATGTCCATGTGGGCAAAACAATTTGACTTAGTGGGTTTAAAAACTAGGAAAAGGACATAAAGATGGAAGGGGAACATGTTAGGAAAGATGTAGGGGACTGTGGAAAGGGCAGCCGGTGGTAGATGTAATTTGTCTAAAGAAGAAAGAGCAAAACGTAAGACCAAGACAACGCTCATCTTGGTAGCCTGCTATCCTTCCTCTGAGTGCCACTAGGTCTCTGCCTCCAGGGGATGTGCTCAAATATGAGGCATCAGAGTAGGTGTGAAAGTCAGACCCCACTCTCCACTCAACTGTGGAGAATGTCCTATCCATTGGCTAGATCTGGGTAGGGGTTTGAAGTTTACCGCCTGTATTGTCCTTGGCTGGTGCCATAGTTTGAGCGGGACCTCTGGGCCCAAATCTGCCTATCATAATGTTCTTCTTGTAGGTTTCTAGGACCCTCTGGATACTTCTACTTTGCTGTTCTCTCATGCTTCTCTCATCTAGAGTCCCAATAGGATGTCCTTCCCTCTGTCCCACTTGATACCCTATGAGCATATAAAGGGGGAGGAAGTCCCCCTCAGGTACAGTCATAGGGGAGGGGAGTAAGGGGAAAATGGGAGGGAAGGAGGAATGGGAGGATACAAGGGATGGGATAACCATTGAGATGAAACAAGAATAAATTAATGAAAAAAGATTAATTTAAAAATAAATAAATAAAGTCAGGAGACGAAAAAAATAAAATAAAATAAAATTCAGATGTCTGTTAAAAAAAAAAGACAATGCTCATAAGTGTTTAGGCTAGTTAGCTAATTGAGCATTCTAATAGCCAGAGCACCAACTGGGGTGGACTCTTGTAAATGTCCTTCAGCCTCTCAAGGTCTAGGATTTAGTGTTGTGAACTACAGTTTTTTTTTAAGTGTCTTGAAGAGGAGCCTCACAACATGGCAGCCTCTCAGCGATTAACTTTACAAAGAATAGAGACTGCCTTACGGAGTGAGGCTCCCAGGACAGAAGGTAAAGTGGGTCTGCCTACTTTTGCCCAAAATAAAGCCTTAGGGTGTGGCAAGTGGCTCCCTCCCAGATTTTCCCCATCATCTTCCTCCCTACCAGTAAAATACTATTGTGTTCAAATTTGCTGGGGTTTTGTTTTGCTGTTGTTTTTTATTTTGTTTTTGAGACAGAGACTCTCTGTATAGCCTAGACTGGCCAGAAACTTACTGTTATCCAAACTCACTTGGAACTCACGACAACTTTCCTGTATCACCTTCCAGAGTGCTGGATTACAAGCCTGGGCCATTGAGCACATCTTTCTCTCTTCTTCCTCCTCCCCCTGGTAATGCAAGGCACCCTCAAACCTCAGTCTTGAGAACACCGCATCTTCAGTGTACCCCCCTACATCTCTAGTCCCTGAGTTTTGAACTGTCTGTTACCTCAAGCAAAGTATTTAGAAACATCACACGTGAACCGTAGTGAATTAAATTATCTTACTCTGCCTCCTGTTCTTGTGGATATTTTTTTTTATTTTTTTTCTTCTCTTGATCCCATTTTCCTCCTAACTATTAAATCCATGCTAAGATCGATGGGGAGATTCCAGCAGGGTTTCACACCTAAAAGAAGACCTAGAGGTAATTGATGGCTGCTGGGAGATAGAAAAATCAGTCTTCTCCAGGGACAAGCCCACTGATAGGTTAGCCAATCCTAAGTGACCATCCCTAAGCACATATGAGCAACATTAAATAATCTCAGCAACTGTAATTATAAACTTACATACACATATAGAGCAACCATAATAAAAAAAGAAGAAGCCATGAACTAGAGGAGTGAGGCCAGGCATGGGAAGGGCAGGAGGAGAGGGAAATGATGGAAATAAGTACTCACATATGAAATTCTCAGTAACTATATTTCAAAAATGAAATGTAAGAACTAAGTGAGGAGACATATTCCGGCCATCAATCCCAGACTGTGATGGGAGAGGTAGGAAGCCTGCCACAGTGTGAGGCCAGCCTGGCATATACAGAAAAACTCTATCTTGAAGTAAACTAAAATAATGGAAACAGTAACGTAGAAGCGGGAAGTTTAGGAAGCAATTTCTACCCTACAACGCATCTTCATGTGAAATGTCAAGAAGCGGGAGAGTTGGAAAAGTCTGCTCCAACTTTCCCCTCTGTGGCTCAATTTACTTCCAGCTGGAGAAGAGCCATGGTCCCCCTGAGCTCTCCTCCCACAATATACCACGCTCAAGAGGGAACTGGATGTAAATTTACCCAGTGTCCTCTAGTCCCAAGGAGAAAGCCAGAGACAAACACAAGAGTGGCCCTGGTTAGAAATCACTATTGATTGGGACCCCCATGCACTAGCAGTGAGTATGGGAAATGATAAGCTCTTCAGACAACTGTGCTGCCTACAGATGTTCAACATTTGCACTCCCAGCAACTGTCAGCTGTTTCCAATGTGTGTCTACTCAACTGACATGTGCACATCCCTTTATCAGAAGAGATGTGATCATATATATATATATATATATATATATATATATATATATA
>OU015742.1:11117386-11156253 GCA_907169655.1 Acomys percivali | reverse complement strand
ATATATATATATATATATATATATATATATATATATATACAGCAGCAAGACATCCATTAATCACAAATTGAAAACCACCTAGATTCTCAAGGGAGTAAATCTGAAGCCTTAAATGATATGTTCCCAGCACACAATACTATCTAGCAATGAGGGTGATTAACCCACAATGTGAATAGCATCACAAAGCAGTCTTATTGGAGACTGAGGAGAATATACAGAGGAATTTGTCCTGTCCACCCATTTTTACTGGTTTAATAACTGAAATACATCTGTGGCATTAGAAGCGAGGTGTCCATTACTTTGGGTGGATGATGACCTGCAAGGGTGGAGCAGGAAGAAATCCTTAGAGATGGTGGAAAAGTGTTATCGTCTGGTCCAAGTGTTGGTAGCATATTCATTTGGGATAATTTAGTGTGTGTATGTGTATGTGTGTTTGTGTGTGTGTATGTGTGTTTGTGTGTGTGTGTGTTTGAGTGTGTGTGTGTGAGTGTGTCTGTCTGTGTGTGCCTATGTGTGTCTGTGTGAATCCTCTGTACATTTGTGATGCTTCACTATTGGGTTCAAGGGGAAATGAAAATAAAAAAATAAAAAAATAAATACTGAAAACTCTTCTGCCCTTGACTATATTTTACAGTCTTCCCAAACAGCCCTATTATAAAGCCTCATAATATCACTAATTTTTCCTACATTTTTATAGCTCAGAAGTCACATTCATTGCATGTCAGCTCTTTTGTTTGCCTGTTAAGAACAGTATCTGGCACACAGGAGATAGTCTATTAATATTTTTGAGGCAATAAATGAGAAGACAGATAATTGTCTTTATTTCTAACAATGCAGTTAGCAACATAAAGTCAGGAACTATCTGATTTTGTCATCCAAAGATATGTATATTAGGCAAAATGCCTAGTACACAGTGAAGCAATCCTGGACTTCCAGATAGAGATAGATAGATAGATAGATAGATAGATAGATAGATAGATAGATGGATGGATGTGTAGACAGACAGAAAGATAGGCAGGCAGACAAGCAGAGAAACAAACAGCTATAGATGATAGAGTTATAGAAAGGAAAGAGAAAGAAAACAGAAAAACCTCTTCAGCTTTTCCACATGGGCTCAATATCCACAATTCTCCAGGGACTCCATACTCTGTGCTGTTGGGTTGAGGGTAGCGGCTTTACTGGATTGCAAAGCTACATGGTTCTCAGACTCTACAATATGCATAGTGTCATTGTAGTCTTGCCCTGCCTCTATGCTGTAAGCCAGTCTAATACATCACTTTTTGTTATTTAAATACACACATTCTATTGATTGTGCTTCTCTAGAGAACCATACCTAATACATTGCGTGTTCTGTTGATGTTTTATAGACACTGAGATCCCAAGTGAGAAACAATGGACCGACTAGGTAATTTGAAGATTCAGGCAGAGATGCTCAAATCAAAAGTATTGACCGTTTATTCTGCACCGTTGGGCCTATATACAGCTCTGTCATACAGACTCTGTTTAGCAATACTGCATCTTAGCATTAATGTGGAGCTGCCCTTGTTTGATCTCTATTGCTGGGATAAAATATCTTGACAAAAAACAACTTAGTACAGAAGGGCTTTCTTTCATTGCAGAGTAGAGGTTCCAGTCCATCACTGAAGGTAAATAAAAGTTGCAGAACTTCAAAGATCTAGTCATATCATATACACAGACACAAGCATAGAAATATAAATATGTGCTTGGTTGCTTGTGTTAAGTTTTTTATCCACTCTTAAATAGTTCTAGACCAAGGAACCAGTGCTGTTTTCAGTGGCTTGGCTCTATTACTTTAATAGCTTACTTGAGACAATTCCCTATAGACTAACCTGTTCTGGATAATCAATCCCTCATTGAGGCCAACTGCCCAGTTGATTCCACGTTGTGTATCAAGATGGCAATTGAAACTAGCTATCACAGGAGAGCAGGCCCTAGCACCTCCAAGTACATGTTGTCATGGACACTATTTTGAACAGAAGGCAATGGAGAAGACACAGGAAAAGCTCTCCCCTCCCCCACCTTGCCTAAATGTAGGACTAAATTATAAACGACAAGGAAAGACAAAGCAGTTTAACACCTAAGAAAACTTTAGACCCTTGTTAGCCAGAGATGTACTAGAGCAAGATACAAAACTATATCCACTACCCATTTGCCATCCCACAATTTTTCACCCTTACTGATTCAGAAGTTACCCTACTCCATGAAATTTCTCCAGCAATTTACTATCCTTTTGTGCTAACCTGACTAGAGCTCTAAGCCACCTCTTTGTGAGTTACCCAATATCTGGGCAACTTCCAGCAACCATGAAAATACATGAAATAAAGCTATTAGAGAGCTAGGCTTTTCTGTTTGATAATCTATCTTTTGCTACAATAACCCTCACATAATAATTGAAAAAAGCATAAAGCAAATTATTATCTTGCATGGCAAACATACCAGTGTGCCTGGCTAGGCATCTGTGTCCTGTGCCCTGGATTTCTCTGTGTAGCCTTGGTTGTCCTGGACTTATTTTATAGACCAGGCTGACCTTGAACTCACAGAGATCCTCCTGCCTCAGCCTCCCAAGTGCTGGGATTAAAGATGTGTGTCACCACCATCTGCCTTCTTTTCTTGATTTTTAAAAACTATTTCCAAAGACTGCAGCTCCATTATACAGAGGTAAAAATGGTGGAGTACCTCAACCTGCTCAGTCTCTATATGATTGATAACTAGCTCAACACTACACATAGGAGGTTTGTAAGGAGTGCTGGGATTCAAGGTATGCACCACCATGCCCGACCTATGCCCTTACTTAGTCTCGTTTCCACAGTAGTTTCAGGAGATGACTGTCAGTTCTATTTCAGAGATGTTTGCTTTGCTGTTTTTGCCTTGAACTTTAGAGCCAAATGGACCAGAGCTGGTATTCAAATTGTAAGACTTTAATACCTTGTATTTGATATCTCCACCCATCAGAAAAAAACTCAATATCTATCAAAATAAGTATAAAATAATATGGATAATGGTGGCATGCCCTTCTAGAACACTTACAAAATACCAAACGGTGCTACGTGGTCATTTGAATTTTACATCACTACTGGCCTTTGTAGAGATGAGGAAACAAACACAGAGGTTCAGAAATGCCCCAACGTTAGATACCTCCCACATGAAGCAAGCAGCCTGGCCCTAACACCTATGGTACTACTTGCTTCCGTATCCAGTGTCTTACATGTGGTCTCATTTTACTTAGTACTTTTCAAGCCAGAGCTTGCATCAGAATCAACTAGAGGGCTAATGAGGTTCCAAGAGCCCAAACCCTCAGCTCTCAATTGTCAGGTTTGGCATGGAGCCAGAGATCATCACTTTTAAGCCAGCACCCAGGTTTTCATGAAAGACCATAGATCACAGTTACAGGAATAGTACAGCCCCACAAAGGAGATTCTAGCACCTAAATGTTTTAAATTTTAAATATTTGGCATAAATATTATGTAATCTAAACAAGATTTGACATCTGGTAAATTATTGACCAATAGATTTTAAATAAAGCATCAGCAATGACTTGTCTAGGATCAAATATCCTAATGATTCTGGAAATGTTAAATTAGCACCATGTTTTCCCAGAGAACAAGCTTGTGGTGACAGACCAGGAAGCCAAGTCAATTGATTCTCTCCAGCTCCCAAAGGATCTAGAATTAATTCTGAAATATTGCAATATGAGCTGGAGTTAGAACATAACTTGAGAGTTAAGACAAGTAATTATAGTAGATTAGGAGATATTTGCTGTTTTCTTCAAGACTGCCTGTTTCTTTCTCTCTTTTATCACAATCTAGCTTATTGCTAACGATTGCTCCTGTGTATATTTAAACGGACAACAGTTGGTTTGTTTTTTTTCATTTAGACTAGCCCTGGAGGCGAGAGAGAAATGTTTACTCACTCTTGCTTAACCTCAACAATATACTAATGTGATCGATATCTAGCTCAACTCCCATTGTTAGTAGCAATAAAACATTGCTTTCAATTATGTTTCATCTGAATAATTGAAACCATTTAATAATGCTTCATTTCGATCATGCTCATGTGAATTTTAGACAATTCTTGGAAAATAAGAAAAATGCAGTGCACCGAGAAGGAAAATGGAGACTCGCTGCTGTGAGAACCTTGTGTTCATGTAACTTGCTGATTCTTGGGGGTTTTGAATCACTTGGAAACTGAGCTGGGATCTGCCATTCTAAGTAGTGAATTTATGAAAAAAACGATTTATATATGTATCCAAAATGGGCTCCATCTTATCCCCTTTCTGTCTTTGCTTAACCTAATTTGCTTCCTAATCTTATTTCTATTTCACGGTGATGGCAGTCTCCCATGGCAACCGTCTTGGGAACTGATACAGGCCTTTACTTTCTGTCTACCTCCTCCTCCTATCAACTGCTCTGCACTCTACCTGCTACATCTTTGTAGCCCATAATGTTGTTGGCCCTAGTTGAGACACTTTATTTAGGTCTCTGTGCCCATCTTCCTGATTCTGCTTGCTTTGTTTCCAGTGGTTTCCACCTCAGCTCTTATTCACAGAGCTGCCTGAGATCACCACTTCAGTGTTTCCTGTTCGTTTCAGTCAAGGATGGCTCACCAGCCAATCAGTAGCTGGTACAGAAGCATGAAAATCTGGGTTTCCTACGATCTAATAAAGCGCACTGAGCTATCACTCGTGTCCACAATTCCCAGCAGAATTATATGAATCTCAAAGGCTTGCCTTCATCTTCTCTGTGTTTTCCACTTCCTGTGTTCTTCAGTAGCTATGCCTTGATAAACTCCCAAACACAGGCACCATTGCCAGAATGCCATCTTCTGGAGAAGCCATCAGCTCATCCATTCCCCAAACTACTACCCGTCACTCCCTGTGGCAGAGGCAATTCATGAAGCCATTGTGATGCATTCCACCAACAACACTATTAAAGGAGACAATTGTTTATATGAATCATTAGCCACATCATGTTCACCATTCAGAATCCAACAAAGGTTCTGTGTTTGCTGTTTACTTTAAGACAATTTCTTATCCATGTGTATCAAGCCTTCCACACTGACTTTTACCTAATAATCTTTAATCACTGCAGGTAAAATATGTATGTTGTACATAAATGGGTTCACTTTACTTTCCCATACATTCCTCATTTCCAAGCTCCCGTGTTTTCCATATGAAATGTCCTCCCATTCTAAGTATGTCAATCAAGCCTATCTCAATTTTTTGAGTACTTTGTTACTCTTTCCTTTTATTAGTTTCCTATTGCTCCTGCAACAAAGCACCACAAACGTAGTTTCTAAAAACACCTTCATGATGTCACAGTTCTGTAGCATTTCCTGTGTCTTCTTAGGCAAGGACAAAGATCTATTTAATTAAGTTATTATCTAGAGGATTTAGTACAAAAATCAAATCTTCTATGAATACATTCAGAATTTGGTTCTCATGGTCCTGAGGTCTTTGCCTCCTGTACCATGAGGATTGAAATCTTAAGGTTCAGTTTTCTTCTCAGCTTTCTTCTGAGAAAGTTCTGATTTGAGAGGATGTGTACTGAGGTTGAATACACCTAAAAAAATTCAGGGCAATCTCCCCATCTCAAGGACCATAACCTTAACTAAATCTACAAAGTCATTTTTTCCATATAACAAAATATTCATGAGTTGAGTGACATGATTTAGCATATGGACATCCTTGAAGATCCCTGTTGATGACCATAATGGTCTCTCTCTTTCTACCCTGAAATGCTATAGACTATCAGATCATCCTTCTGGTAAATTTCCTCACACATAAAGACAGAAATACTTACTTCTGTAGTGTATAAGAGAATATTTTCTAAGCCCTTTACCTGTATTGATCCATTTGTTCTTTGTATTCACCTGTGAGTTCATATAATTATGAACCATTTTATACGTAAAAACTGAAACATAAAAGGTTTATCACCTCTAAACTAAATTAGTAAAACATTAAGTACAGCTAAGATAATTCCATGTCTTTCCTAAAATGCTTAATGTTTTTGCCAATGCAGTGCCACAACATGACTTCTTTTCTGAGAGCCCTATACTTTGGTAGGACCACGTGACTGATTCTGGCCAGTAAAATATGGTCAAAAGTGATGAAGAACATTTTCTTAGTCCGACCACCCACCCCAATAAGTACAATGGTTTTCTATACTTTCTCTCTGATTGGAAGCATGTGACACAGGTTGCATAGCTATTCCACGAAAGGAGCTTAAGCCTTTAGAACACATCTTGGAAGAGAGAGACAAAAGACCTTTGTCACTCACCCAAGACCATCATGTATACATTGTTAGATTTTGTTGAATTCCTATGGCTTCAGCATCAATTGTTTTGGTCAATATGCTGAATATTAAGCTTAGACTCTGTGACTGTAGCTAGAATACTATTCCTTCTCTTCTGATTTTCCTTCTTGTTTTTCTGAATAATGTTATAATCGCTCAGACTTTGTTGGGGAATGCTTCTCAAGGATATCAAATCTCTTACACTTCACAGGCCATCATCTAGGGAAGCCAAAGCAGGAACTCAAGACAGAGATCATGGAAAAGGAATGCTGCTCACTGTTATGTTTCCCCTGGCTTGCTCAGCTTCCATTTGCATACAGACCAGGCCCAACTGTCCAGATGTGGTGCCAACTTCGATGAACTGTATACTCCTATATAAATTAACAGTCAAAAAGAGTCCCCCAGACAAATGTACTGGACAATCCGATGGAGACAATTCCTTAACTGAGGTTTCTCCTTCTTCCTTCTTTGGAAGGATATCAAGCTGATAAGTGAGATTAGTATGACAGCATGATTATTTTACAAGTGCAGTGTCCTCTGCCAGCACTGACCTTGATAAAGCTTCATTTCCCCCATGCTTAAGGTTGACCACAGAGAGAGACCTTTTTCTACACTATGAGAACATTCAAATAGAAAGGGGAGGGTTACTTGGACTTTTTAATCAATTGACACAGAAGTAGTGAGATTTATCTCATAGGAAAGCCAGAAGAGTGCATTGATGAAGTAGTCCCATTCCAATCCCCCTTAAAACTACAGGTTCTCAAAAGGATCAATACATGGAAATAAAACCAAAAGTGAATTATAATACCAAATGTCAGAATCTGTCATTAATATATTCTGCAACTCACCCTCAAAATAACATGTTTCTAAAATAATTCTGAGAAGTTTTGAACACTTTCAAAAACCTCTGTTTTATTTTTACTTCTATCTAGTCTGCCCACCTTAATATTGTTCTCAAAAATAACACCATATACAATTCCAAGCATGTCATAGAATATTCTATATAAACATGCTTTGTACCATTAACATTTATATTTATTAACCCATATGTTATATAGAGTTCCAGATTACAAACATTTCTATAATAATGATAAATTTTGTCTCCTTCTTCACTTAATTCTAAGGCACATTTTTTTTTCAAAAATCAATGCCATTATTTTCTGTCCAAAATATGCTTCTTTTGATGATAGTTCTGATGTCGCTGTAGCACTGTCATTCCTCCAGCATCTGTAATTTGCTTCATCATTGTAAGAACACTAGGATGTTCTAGAGAGAGGCTCAGTGGTTAATTGCTTTTGTTGTTCAGAACTCTCTCTGTTCTTGCAGAGGACCTGGATTCAGTTTTCACTCAAATTAATTATAACGGTTCAGAACTAGAGTTATGGTGTCCACTTCTAATCCCTACGCACCAGGCACAGCAGTGCACAGACACACATACAGGCAAAACATTTATACACTTCAACAAGTCAGTCTTTAAAAACATTAGAAATTGACCTCTCTTTCTCTTTTCTCCATTTTGTACACTCAAACAGTCGCTGTAGTCTCCTGGAGCTGTTCTTTCTAAAACTACTCTGTACCTACTTGGCCCCTGTTCTACTGCTGTGTGTGTGTGTGTGTGTGTGTGTGTGTGTGTGCAGATCACATGATATGGAGAAAATCCATTATCATAACACATAAGGACAGGAGAGAGTGAGCCCCAGTGAAAGATAAATGAAGGCAGGAAGGAAACGGAAGGAGGGAGGATGGCTGGACAGTAAGTGAGATCTATTTAGATATTTCTCTTGATGGAAATTCACTCATGATGTGATGGAACAGGATGAAATGTGGACCAAGAAAACAAAGGGAAAACGTTGCTATGAGCAGAAAACATCTGGACTGAGACCAGATGGACAAGAGCCAGCCCTGGGGTATTCAGCAGTGAGAGTTGCAGGCGGCGAGGGGTGGGGGGGGCAGGGGGAGGCGGGAAGCAGCCAGTACAAATCTCAAAGGAAAACCAGGCTGGTAGAGTTCAGAGAACAGGAAAACCAGTATGGACAGAGAAAAATGGCTAAGGGAGACAGGCAAAGGAAGACACCAGGGAAGTAGGTGGAGCCGGCACAGAGAGTTTTACTGGTTAGCAGGAAATATGATAGTTTCAAATGAGGAACTCTAAAGCCCTGCATTACCTCTTTTGTTTACAGAATTGGCTCTGGCTGTTGGCTTCATTACGGCCTTATATGGGGAATAAGACTGGGGACAATAATGTTTTGGAAGCTATTCCGATCATCAAGACTTAGAAAGGCACTGGCTTAAGCTAGAATTGCTCCGGCAGATGTGGTGACCCTTGTCAGATCCAAAACTGTCTTGCACAGGGAATGAAGAGTCGTTGTTAATGAAATTGCCTTCTGAGATGTGGTGCAGAAAGAGTGCAGAGAGGTACTGAAGAGAATCAAAGATGGTGCCTTCACTTTAAGACTGAGTCAATGTTCTCTATTCATAACTGTCTCGGCCAAGGCTTTTCTGTTACTTTGGCCTGGGCAACACTACATTAGAGTTTATTTTCTACTCACTCTCCTATTCTCTTTACATAATCCTGCTGCAGTTATCCTCTTGAATGTCCTATTAAATTTAAGGGTTGAAAATTGAGTTGTCAAGATCCAGCTAGGAGAGAGGAATTCACGCTTATCACTCTGGCTACCAAAGAAGAAGATGCAGCTGAAGAACTGATTTCCATCAGATCCCCTACCATTTAAGCCACTGTTGGTCCTGGTGTTAGTGTGCTGAATGAATAGCTGAGAGTTTCAGCTGCCATGCTGGAGGTGACACAAAGAGGAAAGTGAGACCCTCAGAACTCAGGAGTTTGAAGAGGTGCCTAACTCTCCATTATCCCAGCCTTACTATTCTCTAGATCCATCAGCTTAGACACCGAGATATTTTTGTCCATGTGATTTACTCTATTTGAAATTTCATCTCTTTCACTCTCCTTCCCCTGCTACCACCCAGATGTGTCAGGGAGAGCCACCCTCAATTTCGCCAAGCAGGGTAAATCAAATCCTTTTCATTTTCGACAGCTTTGTGCTTCCATAATTCTATGTCAACACATATCATATTGGATTGTCAGGTATCTATTTACAGAGCTGTCTCGCCCATAGGATTAGGAATTTCTTGCAGATAAGAATTATGTCTTGACATCTTTTTGCCCTTCCTTTGGAGATGTTCTTCAACTCAATAGTAGTCCCAGGCAAGATAAAAGATACACGATGATATCACTTTTGGGGGTTCAAATTAGAGTTCAAGATTAAGTACTCCTTATTCATACAAAAGGGGTATAGAACAAATGGTAGTCATCTTATGTCCATGGTATCTTTATTACTTAGTTTCATACCACAAAATTAAC
The DNA here is from genome assembly GCA_907169655.1 of Acomys percivali. Lineage (NCBI taxonomy): Eukaryota > Metazoa > Chordata > Mammalia > Rodentia > Muridae > Acomys > Acomys percivali. The sequence continues at coordinate 11,146,566 of OU015742.1, read as the reverse complement.
TCACAGTATTAAGAAGCTTGCCTAGCTTTATGTATATAGTTTGAGTTAAACTTAGCTAGATAGAGGCTAACTCACTTCAGAAAGACTGATGTAGGATAACTCATCTTTTCTATGTGGTTTCTGACTTCCAAGGAAACTTGCCTGGGCGTGGTGACTAGGCGAGGCCCTAAAACTTGAGCAATATGCTTAGGATAGCTCTCCATTCCTGATGCTGTAGCTTACTGGCCAACAAAAGTTCCAAGACCACACCAAGATGGGAAAGCAGATAGCACAACCCGGTGGGAAGAAATTAATTTCTGATCATTGTTTATGTCAAGAAGGCTTGCACACTGCTGGCTGTTCTCTCTTTTAAATCTTCCCACTGCCAAAAAAGAAAGAGCAACCCAGGCTAACCTGAGAAGCCAGTTCCCCAATGTAAAAGCATCCTACTGTTCTATAGAATTCAGCTCCAAACACAAAGGAGAGTGTAGCAAAGACGTGCAGAGCTGTTGACCACGCGCAGTCAATCCCACAGGTACGCTGAGGCAAGACTAAGAAGAGTGGCAACAGATTCTTGCTCTAGGCCACTGAGTTTGAGTGGTTTGTAGGACATACTCTAGCAAGTGAGAGGCAGCTTATCATAAACCTGTCATAATACAAATCTCTATGTTGATCCAGAGGGATCTTTCAGATGTTCAGAATTCTTCAAAAGCATTTCCTTGAACTGTCCATATTCAATATGTTTCTTGCTCTTTCCTGGCACTCCAATGCCCAATAGCAAGTTTTTACCTTTTTTATGTTAAGAGAAATAGAACCCACAGCCAAGAACAGTGGTGTTCTTATCCTATTTTATACTGTCCTCAGCTGGCCCAATCACTGTCTTTGTGGTTGTTAGGTAATCCACCCTTAATATGATATACATGCCAATTTCTTTCACCCTTTTGAGGCTCTGTTTCTTATTCTGTAAAAAGAAAATAATGATGCAAACTATGTCCTCCAAATGCTGTCTGGGTCGCACACAGTACCGCTCAAATGTCATTAAGTGTTGACCTATGGTATAATCTACACAGCTGGATAAGGCAGAGCATAAGTTGTTGGGATGATGCTTCGCGTGCAGTAATTACTTAATAAGCATTACTATACTTCCATTTCTGTACTTCTAGCAGGCACGCCATACTCCAGCTAATAGGTGGATATACTGTATGTCATGGGTCAAAGGTGGCCCAGAGTCTGGTTTTGTAGATGCAGTTTTGCTGAGACACAGCCACACCCCTGTAGAGGTCATTCTGATCCTGCCATAGCATAATAAGGGCCTACTACATTCTGCAGTGACTAAATTACACAAAACTTAGCAATTTATAGAGAAGTTTGCTGACTGGCCTTTAATTTTCTAAACCTTAAACTTACGTTGTATAAAGACTTATTGAAAACTCATGCTCTCTGGCTTCAACTCCTGCCAAGTCTGAGACAGTATATGTGGGGAAGGTCTGAGCCTGCATTTCCAATAAGAATCCAAATAATATTAATGCTGAGACCACATAAATACCATTAATCTAATTATGTAAATTAATATAATTATATAAATATTTGTTTTTAAATGGCAATAATGCTGGACCTGTGGGTTCATAGTTGTAAATGCAGCAGTTGGAAAGCAGAGACGGGAAGGCTATCACAGATATGAGGTCAGTCTGATGTATAGATTGAGATGCAATTTCAAAAACAAAAAACTTAATGTAAAATAAAATAGTATATGCTATCATTTGTATATAGTTTTGCCTGTGTTTTAGAGAACCCTGTGTGCTGATAGCTTGGGCCCTGGTATCATGGTATTAGGAAACAGACTTTTGAAGCATTCTTCAAAACTCAGAAAGAATTACTGCTGATTTTGAAGAATAAACTAGTTACCAAGAGAGTTGGTTGTTGTTCACACAGCCACTTCCTGAGTGTGGTTTCTCCAGCACATATCAGCTCCCTTTCCATTGGTCCACCATCCGTGACCCAGCCAGGTGACCCTCACCGGTGATTGAACAGATAGGAATGCCAAGCCTCTGGTTCTAAGCCTCCAAAACTCAGTACGAAGGAAGTTTCTTTCCTTATGGATTACCTAGCTTTAGGTATTCTATGGTAGCAACATGAACTAATAAACAAGATTTTCATTAACTACAAATGAACTGAACACTTACTATAAAAACTTGAGAATCATGCTATATGAGTGACTAACAGCCATAAGCTATTTTAAGCAGAATGTTCCTTATAGATAATTCATGTTTATTCACAGGGAAAAAATTAATCTAGGCCAAGGACAATTACCACCAGGAAAAGTCAGAAACCAAAGCACAAAAACAAAATTAAGAATATCTATTAAGCTTTAATTATTTGCCTATGTATAAAATGAAAAATCTATCTTAAGGTTTTCTTAAATTAGAAGGTTTGGCTCCTCCTAATTGCACCATTTGTCCAATTCTCTCTAAAATATCTAATCACAGAATATTCAGTGACAACCACATACTCCAAGGCTCAAAATAATTTCTATTTTCCCATGCTAATAGCATATTGCAGACGCTCTCCTAGCAGCCCTCAAGATTTCAGACTGATGGGTAACAACGCTGCTTACTTAAAATATCAGGTCAGATCTGTTGTGATCCATTTTGTGATATTTGAAAATCATCCTATAATGAGCTTTTATAAATTATTGTGATTAAGTTGCATTTTATGTGCTTGCCCTTCCTTAATACCTAATTTAATTTCCGTCAATGATTTTTTTTATTCCACCCATCTTTCTACTTCAGTGCTTAAAGTGAAAAGAGCAAATCGCTTCCTTTTAAAATTGCATAATACACCTTCATTTTATCTTGATGACTTAGATCATATTCCTTTTATTAGCAGGAAAAAATGACCTGAATATTATTTTGAGCCCATTTTAAATAAGGAATAAGCCTCAGCAAGCAAGAGACTGTTAAAGGCCATGGGAGAGTTTATAGTCACAGTGCTGTCTGGTCCTGAGGTACAAAGTTAAAGTAATTGCTGGCTTCTAGAATGTGGGATCTCAGAGGGGACCTGGAACACAGCCCACACACTCCATGTGTAGATTAAAGAAAAAAGTGTATGAGCTGTTACAACTAAACACACACCCACATGTTCTCATGGAATTGACTTTACATCTCATAATGTGTTCCTAAAATAAATACCCCATGCCAACCGGAATATTAGAATTGTGGAAAATAGGCTTTGCAGAGGGAAGAATGTATTTATGTCCTCCCATTTCTCCTTTCCTTCCCTTTTCCCTCAATCCCTCCTGTCTCCTAGAAAACACATCATGGAATGATTGAAATAATTGCTTATGAGGTTATTTTTCTTTTCTACTTGTCTCTAACAATTTTGTATAATTATCTCTATTTATGGAATAAACTGGAAAGGTAATGTGTAGCATAGTACCTAGGAACAGGGTCTGCAGAGGGCCTGAGCTCTCATCTTACTCTACTTCCTATTACTTGTGTAGCATTAGGAAACCCGAGCAATCTTCCCGCATAGTAAGTTCTTTATGTAGAGATGGTATTTAAGACGTGTTCGACCTCATTTGATTCTTCAAGAGTGAAATGATTTACATTTCATGAAAAATGATACACATGAGATTACGTCAATGATGATGATATAGGGTGCCACTCATTTAATTTCGTCTTTTAAGTCAGCTATATTCTAAGTGTTTGTGTCACCCAGGATTCATATTTTTAAATCTTAACATGCAGATGTATTAGAACGAGGAGGTGAGGCTTTGGGAGAGGTAAGACTGTGAAGTTGCATGTCTCATGATAGACTTGAGCTCTTATAAAATGAGCCCAAGGGAGTTCATCTGCTCTTTTCACTGTCAGATGGCACAGTAGGGGTCTGGCAGTTCGCAACCTGGAAAACAGGGCTTGCTAGAACATGGTATTGTTGGAACTTCACGGCCTCCAGAACCAGGAAGTAGAAGTTTCAGTTGATGGTAGGCCACTCAGGCTGTGTCATTTGGTTACAGTAACCTTAATGAATGAAGCATTAGTTTACTATAATACAGAACACAGTTCTTACTGGCACTGATCGCTGTGACCTACAGGCTCATGTTCATGTTCCCTGTAGGATGCAAATGCAGTGTTATTATGGCTGGCCCAGCACATTGGAATCCCTTTTCTGGCAAGTCCTGTGAGATTTCTGACTTGGATACAATGCTGAGAATGTTAAACTGAGGGTAAACCTAAAATTCATAGCAAGTTCCCCAGGAAACCTAAAGAAATCTAGTGCAATGGAGCACTTTACTGAACTCTGAGACACAAGGCCTGTGAACAAGTACGGGCTTGCTCAGTCAGTCTCTGTGCAAAAGGAAGAGTGTTTATCTTCGCCTCACTGCTGGTCCTCTGATGTTCCCCACCTGCAAAAGATCAAAGTGAAAGGAAACATCTTCGGGACTTTCCTTGGGGTGCATTTGATCCTAGTGTCCAGTTTAAGGAGTGGGGAGGAAACTAAACACCATAGAATATAAATAGGAAATTCAGAAAAAAGATTGAGGTGTGTAAATCTTTAGAACGGGGTTGTGAGAAACGTTTATCACCAATTTAAAGGTTTTTTTTTTTTTCAGGATAAATACCTAATTCTTCTAGAAGTCTCAGAAATCACAGAAACAGATCACACACACACCCACTGAAAACAATTCAAAATGATAGTCAAACTGTAAACAATGTGTTTTTAAGTGCAAGCACGTGTGGACAGAGAGTATGGGCTTCTCATAGGTCAGGCATTGACTAAATGCAGATCCAGACAGGTGAGCAGAAAGTCAAGGCCAACTTCAGTCTGATGGTTTTTGCCAAGTCTAAGTGATACTGACATTTGCTGGATTTTGCAGACCAGTCAGTTGGGAGATCAGGAGAAGAAATGAATTCTCGCCTAGGTAAAATGTGCTTTATAACAAAGTACACTCAGGCAACGCTGAATAAAGTTTGGAACAAAAGCAGCCACTGCCTACATTCTGTAAACCTTCCCATGATTCACACTACCTAGACTGAAAAGTAAAGTTGACTGTTTCTGACCTTGGCGTTAGGTGCAAAAGAAAATATTATCCCTTGAGAAATTATGTTCACAAAAATGATTCTTTCATAAGTTTGAGTATCACCTGTATGGTTTTTAAAGTTCAAGCTGAGAATTTAGCTTCAATATCTATTTTTAGAATAAGATTAGCTTTGATAAACAACCCTGAAATATCAGTGGCTTAATTCAAACCACATTTACTCCTTTCCTACACATTTAATGCCATAGTGCAGCAACTATAGAGAACAAATTCTTTCACAGAGGCCTTTCTGACTTCTTTAGAGGTGTATAAAGCCTCTTGAAGCATAATCTACCTGTAATTACGAAAAAAGAGAAAGGATCCTCTGTAGGAATAGTCAGGGGTGATGTAGTCAGTATTGAAATGGTCCTGTGAGACTGCAGGCATGGATCAATAATGCAGGACTTGGCATGCACAGGCCTTGAGTTCCATTCCCCACAGTACAAAAGAAGACACACACACACACACACACACACACACACACACACACACACAGTCCAATTTCTCTATGATTGTATTCTTTCACATGACAAAGCCGGGAAAGACTGCAAAGAACAGGACTGCCCAGTCAACTGACCATTGAAATAAATAAAATGGTTACTCTTCAGAGTCACTGGGTCTTGGAGATGGCTTGTGCCTCAACAGTAGCCAGGCCAATTGTTGGATAATTGGTATAGATACATCTCAGAATTTAAAAAATCTCTACAGAGTTTTTGGAGTTCTGGTGGCCTTATGAGCTATATGTGTAGGGGTTCTACCATGTATTTTTTTCAGGGCAGGTTTGAAGCAACTTTATATTGAAAAGAACTCAGCCACAAAGTCCCATCAAACTCCAAGAGAAGCTGATGAGTGTATGGGGAGTGTAGCCTCCATAGCCATCCAGAGTGAGGAAGTAAATGTGTTAATAGATAGCTAACCCACTTCTACTTAGACACAGGCCCTTAGATAGGCAAAGGCAGATGGTGTCTGAAAGATTTTACTTTTCCATCCCACTTTAAAGACTGAGCACGAAGTTCTGAAGAAACACAAGTGAGACATAAGTCTAGACAATATAAATATTTTAGATGTTATAAAGCAACATTCTGATATCAGTTGAAAATGAATGAAATCCCCTGGATTTGATGTATGAATGATGACTTAAAATTAATAGGAAACCTGAGTGACCACTTCAAGTAGTTTTAAAGATAAGCAATCAGTGCTTTTAACTTTCTTTGCCAGAGACATCTCATATCAAGAAAAGATTTGCAAGCAAGTTATAAAAAACATTCAAGGAAAGGTTCATTTGAGTATTAGTCACTGCTTTAGAGAATAATAAAAGACAGAATGTTCTAGTATGTGTGTGACTTCTGTAATCATGACATATAAGCCAACCAAGAAGAAAGGATACTGGAAATTTAAAGCAAAATGTCACTAATAAACATATGTACAAACTGAAAAGGAAACTTTTAGCCAAGTGAATTGAGCAGATCATGAAAGAAAAATGCATTAGTATTAACTTACGGTTGTTCCAGTAATGTAAGTGTGTGTACACAGCGCTGTAATTAAATTCACTGTCTTAACAGTTTTTTTTTAAGTCCAGCTTCTACTTTGGTGTGTAAAATGTTTGAAAGCTACCCATCTGTCCTAATAAGGAGAAAGGCTAAACAAATTAAAAATTGCTATGAGATCTGTCAGAGAACAGAAGACACAGGAAAACTGCCACCCTCAAAACTTGAGGGACAAGGAGATACAGAGACTCTTAAGTGACTGGAGTAGAGACAGATAAGACAAAATTTCTACAAGGAAATTCTTGTGTGGGATGAAATAAACCAAACCCACAGAGGATAGCTGGTTATAGGTACATGAAACCATTTCTATCTATGACTAGGAGGTAGAAGTAATAGGCAGAAAGTGATTACAGGAGAATATATAAGAGAATGTGGAGCTGAAGATGGCCTAAACACATAACAGATTTAAAAGAAATTGCCTTGATGAAACCTACCACTATGTATAATAAATGTGTGCCAAGAAAAACCAAGGTATCTGTATTTGAATAAGAAACATTATAATTGTTGGAGAATTGGCATGGATACATCTCGGAACAAAAACTCTCTACAGAGCTCTAGGAGCTCTGTTGGTCCTATGAGATTTATGTCTAGGAGTTATACAAGCTTTTGTCATTAAAAGCTAGAGAGAAAATATCTACGCTGGAACAAGTAGAGAAGTAGATAACTAGCCATCATGAAAAACACTAATGGACTCTAGATCTCACAGGCCATGCAACTAGGACTTTTAAGAGTGAATCCTGGCCTTGGTGGTCCAGTTAACAAGTCTTGGTCACGTGTCCCCAAAAAACCAATTAACAAGACGATGGTGAAAAGCAGAGGGGGAGAATTATTCAAATGTGGCCACAATGGGAAAAGAAATAAATAAAGGGGTCCAGTGACCTCGAGTCAGTCTTCAGGGGAATGACAGGACCTCTAACGTTCGAAAAGAAGAGTTGAGGCAAGAGGCAAGATGTATGACAGTCACGTAAACAAAGTTTGTCTCTAGCTTGGTTTTTCAAGATGGTCTAACAAAGTCACTATAACTGTCAGCATGTCAGTGGCTCAGTCTAGAACCCAAGATATAGCTTTGACTTTGTAGATAATTGGCCCTCTCTAGGTGGGATGAGGGCAGGGGTACAAGATTTTGCTCTTACTGTAACTCAAAATGACTAGAGGTTTAGGAAAATACTTACCTACGTATGTTCATCCTTGAAGACAGGTGGAATAAGTCATTGAGTTACCCTGAGTGATTAACATGCCAAAGTAAGGGAGAAAAACACAACAGGAAGACTGGGTTCCAGGTTTTCATCCTGACTTTAATTACTGGTATTACATTGACTGCTAGTATGAAGTCAATGTCTTTTAAGAAAAACAAACTTTTGAGTGCCTGCGTCCATTTTCCTTCAAAAGTCCTTTTAACCGGACCTAATTTACAAAGGTTTTGTCAGAACCCGAGGAAGGAAAAACTCAAGTTCCAGCCTCCCTTGGCCATCCTGTCCCTGTAAAGTGTAGGAAGTCCTGAAGTTCTGTTTCACCAAAAGCTGAAGCCAGATCACAGACTCCTTTTCCCTCCTGCGTATTACTCTCCCATCACTAAAGGCCTCTTGCTACAGGTTCCCTCACCCAGTGCATCATGTCTGGTTTCAACAGAAAATCACCATCCATGCTACCAGGCGATGCTCGGAGACATCACAGAAGGCCCCGGAATCAGTCAGCTGCCACAGGAAAGTTGGAATAATCAGATCAGCAGTATTAACAACTATGATTAAAACACCAAGTGTTCTAATGTAGATACCCACATACATATAAGATGGATTAGGTAAGCATATAGAGAGAACCCCAGAAAGAATAAAAAAGAAATAGTTAGGATTGAAAGCACTAGTTAAGATGAAGAATGACATTATTAGAAGATGAGACTTTCTTATGGAAAGAAAATATCAATGTGAACTTCTGAAACTCAAAAACTAAGAACACTGACAAAACAACACAATAGGATATCACAAAACGTAGGACAATTGCAGAAGGTAGCAGGGGTGTGTGCTGAGACTTGATGGAGGGGAATGTATAAAGGACATATTTGAAGCAATAATTACTGAAGAACTGATAAATTGCTCTCGGGTGGTGAACCACTGGCAGCAGATGTGGAAAGAACACCAAGCACAGTAAGTTCCAGACAGGTAAACAAACTCAGCTAACTTGCACACATCATAACGAAACTGCAGAAAATTAAAATAAAGGAAAAAAAATCAAAGAAGCCAAAACAGGGCAGAGGTCTTCTTACCTACAGAGCAAGAAAGATAAAATTTACTTTTGACTTTTCAGAAACCATATCACCACGTGAGTATGTTAAAATATTAAAGTGTTAAGGAGAGCCCACATCACTGGATTTTATATTGGATAAGATTGTTTTTCAAAATTAAGGAGAAATAAAGATTTTCTTTAGCAAATAAAACTGAGGAAGTTTGTTGCCAGTTGTTGTAGTAAAACTTTCTCCTCTCAACATAGCAGATAGTCCCATTCAGGGCATTATTTGCCCTATGGGCAAATTAAGACGAGAAAAAAACATTAGGATTTTTAGATAATATATTAAGAGAAATAAATGAAAATAAAAATAACAGGGAAGAAAATAAAATAAAGCAAGGTGGTGGCAGAATAGAGTACATCTAAGGGCAGCTGTTTAAGGGATGACCAATCAGTTAGTTTTCCAGGATGAGTACACTCCCATCATCTGTCTGTGAGACCCTGTTTCTCTGCATTTTCACTAACATATGGCATATGATGCTCAAAATGATGTACAAGTATACATCAACTTAATTCATTCGTTAATATTCTTTAAAAAGGAAGGAAGGAGCCAGATGTGGTGGCACACACCTTTAATCCAAGCACTCGGATGCAGAGGCAGGTGGATCACTGTGAGCTTGGTCTACAAAGTGAGTCCAGGACAGCCAAGGCTACACAGAGAAACCCTCCCTCAAAAACAAAACAAAAACAAAAACAAAAAGGAAGGATTATGGAATGCATCTAATTTCATGTACAGACTTTAAATCTTTTAAGGATTGGGCAAATCCTATTATCACTTTTCCTCCATTATTATCGAAGAGAGTAAGAAAGAGTGCTTTAAGGCACAAGGATTTAGAGAAACAATAGAGAGCTGCTATAACTCAGAGCAGATGCAACTGTTCTTAGAACATACTCCCAAAATCTATAGGCACATTACAAGATCAAGCAACAGAGGTTAGCAAATAATTCTGAGACAAAATAAATATAGAAAATTTAGTTATGTTCCCATAAAACATCAACAGTGGATAAAAACCACAATTACTTTTAAATCACATAAAATAAAATTTGATTCTGGCTTATGAGGTTCTATAAAAACAGCTTACTGCAATGTACACTCTGTTTTATATCTATACATGTACCTGCCTAGAACTGACATCCTGTCTGTGTCCTCTCATTATTTAAGATGGTGTGCCTCATGAGACTCCTGCTGTGGACAGGATGATGGCACAGCCTTTCAAATGTTATGCTCTTCCCTGGTCCCCAGTGAAACAGTCATAAGAAGTGAGAGCATTGAAAGGTGATTATATTCTGAGGTACTCACTATCATAAGTTAGTACCTTTACATGAAGGTTAAGGTTGCAGGCAGTGATCTCTTATTCTTCTGCCATAGAATAACATTATGTGTGTCCCCTCTAAGGATCCAGCTATTTTGAAAAGATGAATCTAGGGCACCATCACAACCAGGCCAAACCTGGCTGTGGTATCTTGATCATGGACCTCCTTGGCTTCAGAACTAAAGAGATAAATTCCCGTTGTTTATAAATTATTCCGTCTGTGGTATGTTTGTTATACCACCATGAACAGACCAAGATACTAACCAGTCCTCTTGACTGTTTTGATAAAAACTGCTTTTCCATTGTAATTCTACTTACCTGGAGTTAGCACAGAGACCCCATAGTTTAGGAGTTTAATGCTACAAGATTTTTTTTGTCAGTCACTGAGTACAAATCACTTGTACTTCTGATGAGCTTGCAAATAAGCTCCCCACAAATTCCTCCTCAGGTTTTACTATGATGCCTCATAGACCTCAAGGAAACATTTGTGCATACTTGCAGGTTCAGTATAGAAGATTCTATAAAGATACAGATGGTCAAGAGGAGAGATGTATGATTTGAGATCTGGACTGGTCCTCAGAGCAGAAGCTCCTGTCCCTGTGGAGTTGCATGTGTCACTCCTGACGTGGCTATTTTGTACCTACCTGGATTATTTCCCAAACTCCATCTGTTAGTGATTTTTTTTTTCTGTTAGGGATTTTAAGGAGGTTTAGTTACACAGACATGATGAGTTTGGTCATTGACCTTTGGTGATTTAGCTAATGTGTAATTCATTTTCCTCCCCCAGAGTTCAGTATGGTTCTAATTATGCCTTGGTCTTTCTGGTGATGAAGCCCCATCTAGGAGTGACCCAGAGACTCCAGGCAACAGTTATCTCATCAAAATATAGAAGACATCCTAAACATCTAAGGGTCTTCTGTTAGGAAGCAATGATGTAGCAAAAGATGCTTCTAGCATTCTATCATTCAGGAAATTGTAACAATTTTAGAAATATGTGATCAGGTATCAAGCAAAGACCAAACGGTCTTTCTTGTGATCCCACACCAACTTAGCTCTAAATCAAATGGCAAATAGTAAAACAGGAGAGGAGACCCTTTGGAGGGTGTTAAAGGCTATCTATACAGCATCACAAATGCCTTCAGGTAGTTTATGAGCCAGAATCTTAGAGATCATTAAAATTATATTAGAGAGGCCTGCCATTGCCACACTCAGAGGCCCCCTTGTCAGCATGCAACACTATGATGTGCAAGTACGTGGTGGAGCATTAGGAAGAGAGTTTATCATCAGAAAGACGAAGGTATAATGTGAGGGTGGTGAGGAACAGCCTGATGTAAGTAGTCTGCCCCTCCATCTGAAGCCATGGTAAGGTCATGTTTGTATCTCTAGCCATGCAGCTGCAAGGGTCTCTGTCAATGTCTGTGGCCCATGTTACCACCAAAGGCCATGTGTACATTCCTGGCCTGGGCTGTCACCTGGGACCATGTTGATGTCCAAGGACTGCATAGAGCAGGTCCTGCCCCTCACTGGCTACAGCACATTCAGGAACGTTGGCCCCTCACAGTCTGTAGCATCTCTCTTGGGCAGCACCGTAGAGCTGGCCCTGGTGATGTGCGCCCAGGTGAGCCAGCCCTGAAAGCTTGAGATTGGTAAGCTGGCCCCGTCCCTTGCTGGGTGGGCACTGGGGTAAACTGGGAGAGGCAGTGCTAGAGAGCTGGTCCTGGTAGTGTGGGTATGGAAGAAGTGGCAGACTGGCCATCTCAGCTGACACCCAGGCCCAGATCCAGGCCTTTGAGTTGGCCCACCCCAATATCTACCCCATCTATGAACTTCTGGAGCACATGGGGCCAGTCCTGCATATCCAAAGCTGCATGATCTCTATGATACAGAGTAACAAAAGGGTATTTGAGAGGAGTCCTGCTGAGCATCCAGTACTGACAGTGTAGCAGAAGCCAGAGGCCTCAAACCAGTCCAATAACTCAGTGCAATGAACATCTTCAAGTAATGCCGTTTGAGCAAAATGGTATACTGTGTGACACACCAAAGCTTCCACATTGAAATGAGGTTTGTCTGTTTGTTTGTTTATTATTGATGTTATTTTTGTTTTCTTTGGTGCAAAGGTTGCAAGGGCAGAGAGCACATATAAACAGACTGGGAGATGAGTGGGACTGGGGTGCATGATGTGAAATTCACAGGGAGTCAATAAAAAGCTTTCTTAAGTGAAAATAGGTCTAGAGAAATAGGTCTGAGGTTAAGAGCACTGGCTGCTCTTCCAGAGGGCCTGGGCTCAGAGACACCACGAGGCTTCCAACCATCTATGACTTGTTTCAGGGGATCCAGTGTTCCATTTTCGTCTCTGCAGGCATCAGGCACACATGTGGTACACAGATATACATGCAGGAAAAATAGCCAAACACAGAGAACAAAATAATAAAAATAAAAAATGTTTTTATTAAAGGAGAAGAAGAACAACAACAGGAAAGGAAGGAAGAAAGGAAAGAAGATAAGAAAGGGAGATACTGCCAACTTCCAAGAAAAACAGAGTGGGCAAATTTCTTCTATTTCTCCTGAGTGTCATTCTGAAGCCCAGGTCCTGCATTTTCCCTTGGGGCATCCAGGCATGGGCACATACAGGAATGAGGCTTAGCTAGATGGATGGGTTAGCAGGATCTCAGTTTGCTGGTGAGTGCCGGAGGTGGATAGCACCTTCTCTGATACAGCCCTTCCAGAGATACAGCCAGCTCTTCTTTACTTGGGAGAATAAGGGCTATATAAACCTTGAGGAAGTGGGTAGGGGTTTTGGGGTGAGTGTACACTGTTGGTTGGGGCTGACGTGCTGGGAATGCTTCCTTTGCATGGAGAGGACATCCAGGTGCTAGGTGGACATGCCCTTATGAGAAAACTTGAAACCTGGTCACCAGGCTACATGACTACCTCACGGGTTGGCTGAAGCAGAGGGTTGCAAGACTATGTGCACCAGAACATGTAAGCACAGCATACACAGGGAACGATTCTGACTCCTGCCAGTCTCAAGATGATATTTTCAGAGTTTGGACATATCTGGACCTCCCTCTTGCTCCAGGCTGGTTCCCTCAGTTGCACACTTCACGCGTTCCACAACTGAGGATGCAAACGGTATGGCCACACTCACTGTACAATAGTCTTGAATCTTGTGGTAAAGTTAATAAACCATTTATTATATACCCCATCAATCCCAATTTACTCAAGAGAAATAGATACACTGTTCATATAAATGTTTGTATGTGAGTTCTTGAAAAAGGCTTAATTTATAAACTCTGAGACACTTTAAATATCCCTGTAAATGGGCAATCTGTGGCAAAGCCCCAAACAAGTATAATTTTAAAAAAAACTAAAACAAAACAATTAGAACCCGGCTTCAGAGATGAAAAGAAAATGGGCAGACAGCCTAGAAACTTTTTCAATCTGGGTCTGCAAGAATGTTACTCAGACTATGAGTGCAGGTTTGTTGTCCTGGGTACCAGGTCAATAATTGAGGGCAGCCTGGTCTGCATAGTGAGTTCCAGGACAGCCAAGGCTATGTAGAGAAATCCTGTCTCAAAAACCAAAAAGATGGGACTCTAGGTGAAAGAAGTATGGGAGAATAGGGAAATAGAAGGATCCAGAGGGTCCTAGAAACCTACAACAAGAACATCATGGTGGGTGGATCTGGACCCAGGGGGGTCTGCTCAAACTACTGCACCAAGCAAGAAGAATACATGCAGTAAGCATTGAACCCCTGTTCAGATCTAACCAATGGACAACACATTCTCCATAGTTGTGTGGAGAGCCAGGACTGACTCTGACATGAATTCCAGTGCTCCATATTTGACCACTTCTCCTTGGTGAGGAGATCTGGTTGCACTCAGAGAAAGGATAAGCAGGCTACCAGGATGAGACTTGCTAGGCTGTGATCATATGGTGGGGGAGGACATCCCCTTCTATCACAGACCTAGAGGAGGAGAATAGGGTGAAAGAGGGAAGGAGGGAGGAACGGGAGGATACAAGTGAGGGGATAACAATTGAGATGTACTCTGAATAAATCAATTAAATAAATAATTAAATTAAATTTTAAAAAACCAAAAAGAAACAAATAACAAACAATTATATTAGTGGAGTTTATGACTTATATTGCCAAATGTCTCCATCACAAAACAGATCCCTCTAACTTCAAGTCTGGGAAGGAAATCTATCAGAAAGAAATTGGGAGCCATGTACAAGGTCAGTGGAAACCTATGCAGTTCGTACTTCTCAGGTTTTATCCATCATTATAGTCCACTGCTTTTCTCACTTCCATCAACATCTTATTCTTCAGATTTCCAAATTCCTTTCCTTGAGCTCCAGTTCAAAGCTGACATACTTAAATCTGAAAATCAAAGTACTCAATAGTGTTCTTCCCATACCTGCGGCACCAAAAAGTCTCTAAGCAAATGGCTCCATGCGCACTGGCTTCTCTTCTTATGGCTACAGATGATATTTCTCCCATTTCCAGCTAATGTAAGCCCTCTACATGCTTACTAGGTGCCTACAATCTTTACTCTGTCCCCCGTATCTGTCCCACCTGTCTTCTACCAAGTCATTCTCTTTAACATTCAATTATTTGGGAGTCACTTCTCCTATCTTGAAAACATTTTATAAGCTCTATTTTCCCTTTCAGTAAGCATTTTACTTATGTTCCCCCTCATAGTGAAGCTATGTAAGAGAAAAATAATTTCCTACTGTCTCTTGTACTATCTTCAATTTCTCTTCTCCTTTGCTGTTCAGCCATCAGACTTAGATATTTACCATCCTGACCACACGCACACCATGCTAGGAATCTGTTACTGTGGACGTTGTTTCCTCTTTAGAGTTCAGGAATGAGACAATATCCAGTAAAGAAGATGGAAAAATGCGTCAATGTAGGTCCAAAACCAGGACAGTGCATTGTCCTAGAGACCAAGGAAGGAAGCAATTCAGAAGAAAAATATACCACGATACTCTGACTCATAAGCCACTAAAGGCAGGATAAAATGAGGACTGGAAAACAGCCTCAGGATTGAGTGTCAGAGGGTTCATGGGGACCTTGTCCCAGGTGCGCTGCAGGGAACAGTAGGGTAAAAACCTTAGTAGAGAATTGGAGGTGAGGATGGTAGCATGGAACCTGTGACCACCTGCTTGACTGTTCTGTCTGAAAAGCTCTTAAGGACTTTTTTTAGTTA
Organism: Acomys percivali; assembly: GCA_907169655.1. NCBI lineage: Eukaryota > Metazoa > Chordata > Mammalia > Rodentia > Muridae > Acomys > Acomys percivali. The sequence goes on along the minus strand of OU015742.1, from coordinate 11,131,157 downwards.
AACACACAACTATGACTCACTTTACTAAAAGAATACAAAACTGAATTAGCCACATGAAGAAAGAAATGCAAAGAGAAAGGTATAGGGCAAACCGGCTGAAAGCTTCCAAGCCTTTCCTTTTAATTCACACAGTACATGCTCAATCTGATTCAAGAGGCTGTGGCAAATCCTGCCCACTAGGCAAGCTCATGAGAGCCTTGGAACCCAGACTTTTTACTAGGGGTCAGCCATGGAGGCAGCTTCTGACTGATGTGTACCAAAGTTCCAGCCTCTAAGAGTGAAAACAGCAGAGGCACCTGATAAGGACTGTATATGCCATCTGCACTCCATGATGACTCTTTCCGAAGTCTCCCTTCTGTGTGAGAAAGCCTTCAGAAGTCAGTCCTGCTATGCCACCTCGGAGATGCACAGCCAGAGGGTAGTCAGCCAGCAAAGATCAGGTCCCTCACTAACTCAGCAGTAAAGGGTATAAGGGAAATCAGATGACAGGTGGAAGGAATATACGGTGTTATTTTTACTAAAAGTGAGATTATAGGGTATATGAATGCTTATGGGAATAGCACAGCAAAGAGAGAAAAATATAGTCATGTAAGACAGTGGGAATCATGAGTAGAAGAGTGGAACCCAATGCAGAGCAGAAACAAAAATCTAGATGTGAGTATTACCCATCATATGTTCTACTAACAAGAATTCTATTATTAGAACCGATATTATTAAATATAGAAAAATCAATAGCTCCCCTATTTCAAAGACACTGCACTCATAGTATCCATGTGAAAATATTTCTAGTTCTAAATAGATATGAAATATAAAAGATTGTACTGGAAACCACCATAAAATATCACTGACCAGGATTAAATAGACAAGTGCAAAAGGAAAAGCATATCAATCAATGTTCTTAGAATAAAGATAAATATTATAAAAGAATGTCTTCTTGAAGGTAATTTGATCAAGCTTATGTGTTCAAATAAAAACTAATATTAAAGGGAAGAAATTTAAAAGAATAACTAAAACAGTTTATTAGCTAAAGAATTCCCAAGTTACCTGAATCAAATTAAATATATTGATTTATACCAAAATCTAATTAGATTTTGCAGTAGTAAAAAAAATGCAAATAAAATGCTTGCTTAGCATGTGGTAAGCCCTGTGTTAGTTCCCCAGCATTGCACCAAAATAAAATTAAATAAACAAAATAAATTGCAAAGAAAGATATAAGGTGCTATTTTTCTCAATATTACTTAGTTTCTTACAAAGCAATAAACATTAATTGTATGGAAGATTAGAACATACATACGGAAAATTTTAAAACACAGCTGCAGTTGTGCAGTTTTAATAATAATCTTCTACCATTTTTACAATAAGATTATTTGATTTGATGGCTGTGACTGCAAAAATTTAATCACCGAATTTAGTTAGCCTCTGTTCCCCAACAAGATGACTCAATTTTTAAACTGTAAAAATATAAACTAAAAAATCTTGCCTCCATCTCCTTTGCCCATCATTTATTTGCTAATAATGCAGGTTTGTGGAGATCTGTGGCCCCAGCAGCATTTGGGTCACTTCATATTTGTTACTCACTCAGTTAGCAAATGTTATGACTGTTGCTACACTACTACAGATAAATCCACACTGTGTTTTGCAAAAATCAGAAAGGAAAGGAATAAATTAGCCCTGCACTCCCAAAAAAGAATATTTCTAAAGAAAGATAAAGATTCTGTGATCATGTTCAAATTGAGATTCAAAGAGAACATGAGTGGAGTCATGGAAGACTGAGCCCACCCACTGCGGGAAAGTTCAAGTGGCTGCCATTGGAAGGCGATGTGGGGACTGCAATCTTTAGCATAAATGAGAAATGTTGGGATGAGAGGATGAAAATGTCTCACGGGAACGGATGCCAATAAAAGTCTTTCTGTTAAGGAAACTCTAAGAGGTATTTTCTGGTATTGAAAATACAAAGCATATTGTGTCAGAAGCTAATCTACAATTTGAAAGGAGCAGGACAATGTGCCAAGACTTAGAAAAGATGCCTACGCCAATAAAGAGCAAGGAGAAGGATGGCACACACCAAAGTGCTTTCACTCATATTTTCATTTGATCCCCAGTGCTTCAACTGACTTTATATTAGAGGATATTAAAAGACATTAACTTTACTGTTTCTCATTCATGCATACTCTAAAGTAGTAAGAAACAGCTTGCAAGGTCATCTTTAGCTCCCTTCTTAGGGTCACAGAAGGATTACCATCACATGGTGTTTTTCTGTCTTCCTCTCATCCTTTCCTCTCTTTTCTCCCTTTTATTTCTTATCACTTTCATATCCGTCTAAACACACATAAAAATATAACCACAAAACAAATGCCTTGGATCTTTTCTTCTAATGAATATTTGATGCATTACTTTCACAAACATAATTGTACCTAGATTGATATTTAGTGAGTGAAAACTATTTTATTACAGCTATGTTGACATTTATTGAAACTACACCTCCCCCCCTTTCAGTACTTCAATAGTTGATTTTGGTGCAATGAGATTCCTTGAAACTGAATTATGGACTCACAGACTATATATGTATATTGTTAAACTTAGTACATACTGCTGAACATATTGGAGAGCTGGGCTTCCAAAAGTTCTACCAATTTACTCCTTTTCCTGTGGCTAAAGAGACTCCAGTGATCAGAATTCTACACTAGAAGTGACTTTTAAAAATATATTTACCTTTTGCTAATATAATAAGGAAACGTTTGCATTTTTAATTAAATTATTGAACTGAACTGAATTTGTATTTGAGCAATAAGAAACCACGGCAAAATTAAGGTTATCTAGTTTGAAGATATTGTTTTTATAGAAATACGTGTCATTGGAGTCTTATAGACTGTGAAACGGGGGACGACACCAGAGGCAAAGCGAAGGGTTTGGATGCTGTTTCTGTCTTGTCGCAGGTGTCCAGATGCTCATCTTAACTCTCTGTGCTAAATGTGACTTCAGCATTGAAACTCCAGAAGACAAAGTAGGGATTAAAAATTACTGATTGAGGGGTGAGATTTATAGTACATTCACATATCGGAACTGAGAATGCACACAGGAGAGAAGATGTTTAACCCATAAATTAAACTAATAACAAAGCAAAATTACTTCATTGTTGGAGTTAAAAGTCATTGATTTAATTCAATGGTACAATCAAAGTTTAGTAAAAAACGTTCATAGCTAATTGTATTTTAAAATGGCATTTTGGTATTTATGAGATTTGGCTGGGTGGCACAGCTTTTAATTTTTTAATTTGATAAAATTTTAATACTGGAAGAGCATTAAATTTCCAATTATTCCAGGTCTTCAGAAGGTCTGATAAACTTAAACCTTCTGTTCCCACAAGACAGCTACAGAAAGTGCCAAACAGTAATTGTTTCCTTTACAAAGGACAAACATCACAGGCTTCATCTCCTTCATCGTTCTTGCCTGCTACCCTGTGCTTAAGAATCTATCTTGAATTCCCTTAAATTTTATACTGCAAGGTGAAAGAAATGAGAATTCTTTATAGGACCTGATTAATGCTTCAATTATACATCAAAGGGACAACAAATAAGTTTATTGTGATGTCCAGACATTTTATTTTGGGAAATGATTTTTTTTTCCTGTTAGCATAGTTCTACCTTGTTTTTGACCACCTGGCCAAAAGATGATGTAATGCTGAGCCATTCTGAGTAAAATCATGGTGGTATAGATTCCCACAGAATTTTCCATAGTCCTAAAAGAAACACTTCAATATACATTGTCAGCAGGAACTGCTTTGGCATAAAAAAAATGTAGACCTTTTGTCAACCACAGAAGTATCAATTCACTTTTCTCTAGAAAGTATTAAAGCTATCTGAGGTCACTCTCAACACGTGTAGATAGGCTGTAGCTTCTCTTGGGAAGGGCTCTGCACTTCAACTCTCATTTTAAAGTTCCTCCTCAGAATTGACATGTCTCAAACTACATTCTTAAAATCCACTTTAAATAAGTGAACAAAAGTGAATAAATGTGTACCCTTTCCCCCTTTAATTCAAAAAGTATCTATGAAATATCTAAAAAGAAAGAAAGAAAGAAAGAAAGAAAGAAAGAAAGAAAGAAAGAAAGAAAAAGGAAATATTTCCAGAGTAAAAACATATATAACCAGTTTGTGTGTATACTTTCATGATAAAGACACAAACGTCCTAGCATGCACAAGGTTCTGGATTCAACCCCCAATAACAAATATATATTTGGCTATTTGTATTTATACATCACAGTGTTGGAAGAATTACTATCCTTTAACTATTCACCTTAATCTTGCTAAGATGGGACACTGAGTTTCCCATGCATGAAAGAAAATGTTAGAGCCATGCCAGATCTCCCAGGATTCTTTCTCATCCTTCAGTTTTCATGTACTTTTTTTTCCTCTCTCCCTTTCATTTCTCCTATTCTTTTTTATTCTTTAGCCTCTTCTTCTTTTCTTTCTTAATGAAATAAAATAGCATAACTTCATTTCTGAACACACACACACACAGACACACACAAACACACACCAAGTTTGCAAACTCATAAAAATTGTTGCACAAATACCACAGGTAGCAATTCCTACAAGCAGGAATAAGTCAGTTGAGATGGACCTTTGAAGGTTAAACTTTGAAGGGTAGCTACTGGTTGTAATCTGCTTTCTCTGCTTCCTGGTCTGGATCAAAAACCTATCACCACATATTACCACAGACAGAACCAGCATGACCAAGCTGCCATGTTTTCTCCGCTATGGTAGCAAAACCTGGAGCTAAAACAAATGTAGTGTTTCTGTCAGGTACTTCATCATAGCAACCAGAAACTTAACTAACTAACCTGGCAATAAGGTACCAGGAGCAGGGCCATTGCTATGATTAAGCTCTACCACACTATTGAGGCTTTGGATTGGTTTTCAGAATGAAAGTAGAAGACTTTGAAGATGTGGACTAGCAGCTCTAGGATTCTGTCATCACAGCTCGATCAGTGACAGTGGTGGGAGTGTGGAAAACTAAAATGCCAGTAGAAACCAGACAGCGAATACTTTGTTCATGAATTTTCGTATGAAACTAGACCCCTATAAGAAACAGAGCTAGCTGCAGGCTGTGTTGCATTCTGACAAATAATCTGCCTAATGTGCCCAAGGGAAAAAAGCTAATCAATGGTCAGATATAGCTGCAAAGCCTATGAATCACAACAGTCATCTGCTTGACAAGATAGTCCTCAGTGGTGCAACACTGGCCCTTTTATATTTGGGGTGAAAGAGAGTTATCTGATTGAACTTAAGTTCCCCTCAATAAGAAGAAATCCATGCCTGGTACTGCAAATCTAGCCAACTCCCCACAGCTAGAGAGATCATAGACCCTAGAGGATAACCCACTACTGTCATTTGCCTGAAGCAATACCGTTCGTAATTGTATTCTAAATACTTAGTTTTATATGCATAGGTAAGTGAAGCTCTTGTCCCTCACCAAAAAAAAAAAAAAAAAAAAAAAAAGCAGCTTCATTTTGCTGCAAAATGACAATTACAAAGATCAACAACTGGTCCAAATCCAAAGAATATGTGACTGCAGGGTCCATAACCTAATTGGTATGTCTACAAAGCAACCTGTACACATCAGGCTCAGGGAACATTGTGGAAAAGGTTAGCAGAATCATTGTAAGAACCAGAGGCTCTAGCTGCCTGTTTTGAGACAGTGTCTTCTACATATGATAGGGAAGTTGCATATGAAATCTCAACAATATGGTTGCTTAAGCTAGACCCACATACTCACCATACCTGTCAACATTCCAGCCCTGATAGGGGAAATTTCACAATGCTCCACCCAATATGGAACAATAATAATTACTGAAGAGGCCATGAACTTGAGAAGGGGTGGGAAGGAGACGTGGGAGGAGCTGGGAGAGGGTTTGAAATAATATAAATACAATACTTATGTTTGGAATTCTAGAACATTTTTTCAGTTAAAAATAATCCAGGTCTGGCTACATTCTGTCGGTGCTCTTAGATTTTTGAGTCCAGGGACAGAATGTTATGTTTGTTTTGTCTGAATTCCACACCATCCTCACCCCATCCCACATATATACACATAGGCTATGCTATTTTCAGTTTATGATATTTAGAAGGTTGGTTGTAGAGCACATAGGATATGGGAATTGGCTAACGAAACCAAGTCTCTGGAAGCCTTTGAAAGCTCTTCCTGGTGCCACGTGTCAGGTCCATGCATCCCACTCATGCAAGCAGAGCTGCCAAGAAAAGGACTGTCACACCATTCGCATTATGATAAAGTAAAAATTCCGAAAGAAGTCCCTTTTCCTATAAATTGCTTTTGTGGGTTATTTTGTTTTAGCAATGAGAAGGGTAACTAAAACAGTGGCTTCTTTTCTTCCCTACTTGCCTTGTTCTCTCCTAAGTAGCACTCCGTTCTTTATCACTTGTATGAGGTAACTCATTACAGGGTCTGCTTCTGTAGTAGGCAACACGTGTTGTTGGGGAATGTAAAACAAGCTGTCACTCGTGCACAGCAGAGGTAAGACTGTGAGGAAGGGTTTCTAAACCCACTACCTTCGTCACCTTTCTGAGGAATGGTCTCATATAAAATTAGGATGAGTATCTGAATTCTTATGCTTACCCAGAGACACCTGACCAGTGTAAAGTACATAGTCCTATAATCCTGATGGAAGAGGCAACTGAGTGCATTCTGGGTACTTTTGTCAAGTGCACATAAACTATTCACGTAGAAGGAGGGGACCTCAATTGAATAAATGTCCCCATCAAATTAGCCTATAGGCATGTCTCTGTGTCGTTTTCTTGATTGGTGATGGGAATGGGAAGACCCATCCCATTGTGGTGGTGCCACCCTGGGCCAGGTTGTCCTGGTAGGTAAAAGAAAGGAACTGAGCATGAGCCTCGGAGCAAGTGTGGAAGAAGAGATCTGCCATAGTCTGTTTCAGTTCCTCCCTCTGAGTTTCTGCCTTTAGTTCTTTCTCTGATTTTCTTCAGTGATGGTTACCTGGAAGTAGAAGTGGAAACAAACTCTTTCTTCCATACTTTTCCTTTGTTTCATGTTTTCTTCATCACAACTGAAACACAGCTAGGACAGGGAGACAACCATCAGTGAGCAAATACAGACATTTGCTCAATGCTGGCCGAGGCATTTTTGTAAGAAAATTCTAAAAGAACTCTAAGTTTTGAGTCTTATTCATTTTATAAAAATTTAGAAGAAAAGGATGAACAGCATGGGCCTCCTTCCTCTTAAGAAAATAGAATCTGTTATGATGATAGAGACAAGAACAATCTAGACTTAGAACAATATATCCTAGCTTCGTGACAAGAAAGCTTATTAGTCAAGTTCAGTTCCCCCTTCTCAACTATCTCACAGTGCAGTGCTTATTCTTTAATAGAAGCTTTTGTCCTAATTTGGTGACTTACATTAGTTACTAGTTTACTAATTGTCAGAGCACTGTGTCTCATCATCTTGTCTTGTTCTGCCCAAAGTACCTCTCTGTGAATAATCACCTGTTGGTTGACTTGTATAGTGATGAATTGGATTTCTTATTTATGTCTCCATTGTGGGTGGGTAGACCTCGTTCATCCATCAAGTTAATCGCAAAGTACTGTGAACATCAGTGAGTGTGTGCCATATTCACCCTTTCCTCTTTAGCGTTCCTGATGTAGCTCAGGATAAAGGCCAATCCTTAAACTTCTACGATGCCAACCTCTTGTCTACCACTGACTTTTTCCATGTCGGTCTGTTCTCCCTGCTTTGGTCTTTCTAACGCTTAAATCTGGGCATTCCACTCATTCAGATCTTGCGTTCACCTTCCCACCTCCCTAACCTCATTTTCTCTCACATTTATGATTCCATTATATATGCCAGCATGAATAAACAATGACCAACCATGACAGTTCTCTGTTTCTTTATATAGTCTACTGTCTGATTCAGGAGAGTATCTCTCACATAGTCCTGGAGTGTCTAAGCAGCTCTCACTTATCTCCCAGCCTCAATGTGTTTCCTCTGAAACATCCCTCAAAGTCTTGGTATGTAATCCCACTTCAACTGCCAACGTCTGTTGGCTCTGATGTTGAAATTGCATTTTATCTTGTATTTCTCTACCTCTAAACTGTTAATTTCTCTGGCTTTGCATTTCTCTGTCATGGTATTCTTCTTTGCATTTCTGAAACTTGATCACACCTGGCAGACGAAGCTTTGTACAGGATAGTCATCAATTCATTTTGGTTGAATGCGAGATAAAATGAGAGTCAAATAGCCATTTCTTTGTCAAATTAATTCATTCCATCAATCACTGGTTTCATGCTTTCTAAACATGGGCGCACTGTTAGTGTAATGGTAAGCCTGGTAAGACTTGAGGCCACCACGTATGACGTCAGAGGCACTGAGACCCAAGCTCACTCACTTCAGCATTCTGCTTAAAACCAACCATGTAAAACAACAATAGTGATAATGCCTTGACACATTTATAACTTAATCATGTTTATAAAGCACTGAATACTTTTGTAATACATATATCATACTTTAAGTCACTATAAAAATTTGGGAGCGTCTCCTGGGTTATAATCATCCCTTAATTATTGACAACAGATTAAGTAACTTGCCTGAGATGACCTGCCATGATAGAGCACAAAAACAGCCTGCTCCTCGGCCTTGCTTGTTCTAAGCCTCTAGCCATGCACTTTGCTGCCCCTCCCAGTCTGCCTGTCACACCAGCCACATGACTTGTCTTGGTTAATGGGATGTGATAGTATACAGGACATTCAGAGGCAGGACAAGACTTCGTACAACAGAACTTGCTCACACTTGTCCTCTTGTCTTCATCATTGCCATGGAAAGGACCTGTCTGAGTTAGACTACTAACCCAGAAGCAGAAGAAGAAACACTTAGAACAGGCACCAGCTCCTTCTGTCATCCCAGCCTAGGCTTTGTAGACAGCTAGGAGGCAGGCACGTAGGAAAATCCAACCAGGACTGAAAATCTTGTCCACCTTTTCATGTAGAAAAATCTAAGCAAGATTCTATGAAATTCCTAATTCTCAGACTCATGAGGTAACTCTATGCTTTCTGTCTTGAGGCACTGAATCTTGAGGCTATTATTTATAAAGTCTTATTTCAATAATCTGCCAGTGTACAAAATCAAGGCCAGATGTAAAGAAGATAAAGAGCAAAGGCTTTTGTTGAATTCTTCTCTGTAGACACTGGCTACTCTGAAGAGGTGTGTTAGGCATTAAGAATGTATACTTCTCATCAAAAGTTGAACATAGTGATCGGAAATTGCTCTCACTTTCATTCATTTCCTAGGGATTGAACATCTGAAATAACTGTTACTTATTGAGAATGAAGGAATGTCCATAATTGTCATTATGTACAGATGATATCAACCTACTCCAGGGATGTTAGATGGAAGTTCCTGGGTCAGAAATGGTGGGAGAGAAAGGCTGGATGAAGTTAGAAGCAATTAAAGATGATTGGCCACTCCCCCCAAAAAGGCCAGAGGCACTATAAAATATAAAATTGGGTGTAATTTGGCTAACAAAATCATGGTGTGGAAATAGGAATAGAGAAAGACATAATATTTTAGAGCTTAAATAACAACAACAAAAAAAACCATGAATATGGCTCTCATGAAATAATAATACACTGTTTCTACCAGAGCAAGCTGGTCCCAGTTTATGAGAATGGCCCCTTGGTGCTGTGAGATTGAAGAAAGAGGCAGAAAGACACAGGGTGGCACTGAATGTCATTTGATGGAGTCCTCCAGATAAAATATAGTGCTTGGTGATGTCAAGGACAAGTGGGTCAGAACTTTGGCAGCTTATAAAGTAGACAGGACAAAAATTATTTCATCCTCGCTAGAACGTACCTGACTCATCTCAGCTGCTGTCAGGGTTAAGCCCATCCCTAGCATCAAGGTAAAGTCATAAAGCTTCACACACCTCTCTAATTGTTGTGTTTACTAAGAGTGTGTTGGCAAACTATGTAGGAAAAACTGCCTAGGGCTACTCAGGGGCAGTCATGGTAGTGATGATTCAGGAAGGCTGTGGTTACATCAGGCAGAATCCACTTGGTGTTCTTCAGTGGCCTTGCACTTTGTCAGGGCTTTGGTGTATTGGTCAAAATCTCTTTTGGTGTAAACATAGTATTAACTGAGTGGGCTTCACACTCATGATTCTGATATAATCACTTGCTCTTCAGCTTCACAGGTCTTGAACTCTACTGACGTGAACAGAGATGGTCTCCAGGTTTCTGTAGTCTCCATGGATACTCTGAAATAAACAGATGCCTTAAGTAAGGCAGACTTGAGTCATTGCACGTATACAGCTGGGGGCTACAGACAGAAAACCTTAGTGATTTTTATCACTATTTAACTTACAGGCTAATGACATCAAGAGACTTAGCTTTCCAATCGTTACCCTTAGAATTGAAACAAAATATCACTGATGCTATGTCATACCTCACAAAATGGTCACAATGAAATGACAGATAATACCAAGAATAGATAAGAACACAGAACAGCAAGTCTGTGACAATGCTGTAGGACTGTAAGTCCACACAACCACTGATGGAGAATATTAGCTAAGGCAGAACATGCCTCTCATCAAGCATATCTATTCCTAGGTATCAATTCAACAGAAATACACACTATGTTCACTATGTCTAAAGAGGTCCACAGCATCCATATTTATGATTGAAAAACTTGGAAAAAAAACTGTTTTCATCAATCATCAAGTTGGTGACTGTTTTAAAATATTACATGTGAAATAGCTGTTTCCAGCAAGAGTCAAATTGATGATTGTTTTTAAACATCATACATGAAATAGTACATGGTGATAATCTCAAATGTACTGTTTAGTCAGAAACTAACAGAGCAAAGGGGGCCAAAATAAATGTATGCCACATGATTTCCTCTACATCTAATTCAAATGTGGCCAAGTGACCGCACAGTGGTCAGGGAGAGTATTGGTTCTCCTGTGGAAACAGGAAGTGGTATCAGGCCATGGGGGACCGTGTTCTCGCTCTCTTAATATGACACCACTATCTTCACAGGTATCTTTAGGTTGTGAGGATTCACTGAATTTTACACTTGTGAACTGTGTACACCATTCCATATATGCCTACTCCAATAAAATATTTTAAGAATTAAAATAAAACTGCAAATCAAGCTACTGTGATGGGACAAAAGTGCAGCTGTTTTCCAGTTGCTGGACTAGAAAATTATCCTTAGTTGTATTTAAAAATGAGTTGTATTCAAAAATAGGGACATGGGTATCTCTCCTGTCTCCTTGTATGATTGAGTTAAGAAATCAAGTAAAGGCTGGGCACTGGTAGCACCTCCTTTAATCCCAGCACATGGGAGGCAGAGGCCAGCCTGGTCTATAGAGTTGAGTTCCAGGGTAGCCAAAGCTACAATGGAGAAACACTGTCTCAAAACAACAAAACAAAAACAAAAACAAAAACAAAAAAATCAAGTGAGGCAATTGGCCTGAGTGAAAGGAACTTTGTAAACAATAAGAAAGTGCACTTGGAAGTATTCTAGGAGAGCAAAAACAAGTACAGTTTTCAGTCTAATTTTTAAATCGTTTTGCACTGTTAATGAGTGGCTCCCTTTGCGAATGATAGTCATTTAAGTGTTTTAGATCAAGTTTTTATAAAAGCAGGCTCGTCAATTATATAACGGTCTTTAATGTACCCAAATTGTTGCCTTTGTTTCAGAAAACAGAAAATTGCATGATGGCTTGTAAATGGCACAGTTAATTTCACAGGCTGGTGATGCTTGCAGAGCGAAAGGTCTGCATACAGTGCAGGAACTCACATTTAATGGCATCAAATCATACATAATTTGATTCGTTCAACCACATTTTTAGAAATTAATCACTGAGTGTCGGTATCTTTCCGTCCTCCATGACACACACACTACATCAAAAGAAAACTTGGCCTTTTGCTATAGTCCTCACTGCTCATCAGAAATAGTTGGTTCTTTCGATTTAGCATTTCAATCCAATCCTCAGCATCTGGAAACATTTGAAAAGGTCAGGTTGCTACCCCCTTATTCAGTTTAGTAAAGTTGCAAAAATACATAATGCGCTTCCTTCCTTGTGCTTGCTAAACTGTTTAGAAGTCACCTTTAGAAACCAACGGAAACTCTGCTGGTTAGATTCAAAAGTGAATCTAGCAAAGAAAATTGGGGCGCGTGGCCTGGAGTGTCCTCTTCTCCCATTGATATGGTTCCTTTGGGTCACAGCTCTTCTATAGTGTCTCCATGGAACTTTGGGCATGTATAGTTATTTGAAGAATGAAGAGCAATATTCTGTATTATAAGTTGATTAGCTATGTGTTGGTTAGCTCTGTGCCCTTACAACAGACACCCATGACAATCAACTTACTAGAAGAAAAGTTTTCCTTTGGTTGATGGTTTTGGAGGTTCTAGTGTGTAACTAGATCACCTGTGGCAATCAAAACCCAATGGCCTTCAGCCGGAGCCAAGCATCCGCTCCAGAGTAGGAGGAAAGGTCAGTTTTCATTCTGGTTTACAGGGGTGGAGAGTTGCTGACAATTTTGCCTTCAAGACTCATTCAAGACATCTGTACCTTCATGAAAACCAGCTTCTAGACTTTATGGACACAGCCTGGATGCAAAGTTTCTTCTACAGAGGATGCAGCTCCAGGCTGGTAGTTTGGGCCTGCTGCTATGCAGCCATGAGAGTCGCTATCTGCTGTGTGCATCGTTGGAACGTGGCCAGAAGAAGAGTTGTCAGTTTTGAGGAGCACAGTGACCAGTGACGGCAGCAAATGTAAACGTGGGAAAAACAACAGGCCCCAGGCAGAATGAAAACCACGTTCACGTATGCGGTGGAAAGCGCGATGTAGCCGTGTGGCCGTGTTCAGGACATCCTGGTGCCCCTCAATTATGAGATATTGAATTTCGTTTCTTTTTTTTTTCTAACCACAGAACTCTTTCAGTTCATGAACAGGAACTAATGGAGAAAAGCACTTAGGGGATTAGTTTCTCTAAGAACAGCCCCAAATCATTGATGAATGAGAACTGTTGGCTAATGGTTGCACTTCTCTTGTGACTTGACCAGCAGGAGGTCACGAATAGTGAGCTTTGAATTTCTGGCCTTCACCGAGATATCCCGGCATGTGTGTGCTCTGTGTGTGCCAGCTCCCAGAGTCCCCAGCATACTGCAACTCCAGCTGCCTGAGGCCTTACTTGGCTGCTTCTCCGTCATTGTTTCACTTCCCCCCTTTACCACCAGCTTTCCCATGGACCACTGCCAAACGCACCGCTGTCATTTGAATTCTGTTCGTGAATTCTGTTTGTTTCGAAAGAAAACCAAAGCAAGGAGGTTATCCAGTGGTGTGTACTGTTTTGTTGTATTACTGGATCCTAGGAAGCTAACCGTGGAAGAATGGGAGCCCGGGGAGTCAAGTCTAAGTTATTATTTGGAGGGGAAGAACACCTTCTCTGGCTACACACAACAAGACTGAGTCTTCATCATGAGCAGGAGCAGAGTGTTAAGTCTTTTCAAGCGGCAAATAGCATAGTGTATCCAGGTGCTGTTTTTTTTTAGTCTATTTTTTGTCACTTATTCATGTTGGCATAAAATGTTGCATGGCAATTCAAGGCTGCATGGAGTATAATTTACTTGTATAAGGTTATAATCTAGCAACAAAATTTATAATTCCTACTTAAAGGCATTAAACATTATATATATATATATATATATATATATATATATATATATATATATAT
>OU015742.1:11066754-11117376 GCA_907169655.1 Acomys percivali | reverse complement strand
TATATATATATATATATATATATATATATATATATATATATATATATCTGAAATTCTACAGGCACCAAATATGTAATCCTACAGAAGAAAACACACTTGTGTTTAGTCTTAAACCAAAGTGTAGCCATATCGCCAGTTGGTAAAATACAGTTCCTTTTACTATAGTGCTTGGATCTGTTTGCCTCAAAACACAAGCAAGAAAAGTTTTACAAATTTTACAAAGAGCATCAATCTATCAATTACAAAGGAATGCAGAGAAAAACAAAGGCTCAAATGATCAGTGAACAGACAGAGTATGTTGCCAATATCATATGCAAACAAACATTTATTTAATTGTTTGAAATAAGACTCAGAATTTTGACAAAACATAAAGCATTTACAGCCTTTTCTTTTTTCTTTTTTTTTTTTTGAATGGAAGAAAATGTATTAAACGCTTTTATGCTATTTCATCTCTTTATGGTTTCCTGATCAAAGATTATATTCATTTTTATTATTTATCCACATAGTCATTTTAATAAGAGGTTTTTAAAAGTGTAAAAATGACTGAAATATAAAGAATAATCATTTTTAAGAGAGAAACATAAGATTTGAAGGAGAAATCTAATTGTTAAATAACTGACAATTTACAATAATTTTGGTAACATTGCAGAGTGAGAGCAATGAAAACCCCTACCCAGATCTAGCCAATGGACAGGACAGTCTCCACACTTGAGTGAAGAGTGGGATATGACTTTCTCATGTACTCTGGTGCCTCACATTTGACTATGTCCCCTGGAGGGGGAGACCTAGTGGCACTCAGAGGAAGGACAGCAGGTCACCGAGAAGAGACTTGATACCCTATGAGCATATACAGGGGGAGGTAATCCCTCTCAGGAATAGTCATAGGGGAGGGGAATAAGGGGAAAATTGGAGGGAGGGGAGAATGGGAGGACACAAGGGATGGGATAACCATAGAGATGTAACAAGAATAAATTAATAAAATAAATTAAAAAAATTTTAAAAAAGGAACACAATAAACTATGACAGGACTAATTACATATACACTGTTCATACACAGGATGCATGTAGCCTGGATGTACTGATGCCTGCATCCAGATCCTCTGGAGAGCTTCTCACCCTGATGCTGCTCACACCCACATGACTAGTTCTGACCACTGATACAGTGACAGATTGATGCAGATTCTTGAAAATGTGCTGGTGCTTCTATCCCAGTTTGTCTTTTATTGTCAGCTCCACGGCCTAGCTTTGCTCATGGTTGTGTGGGTGGATTGTAAGAGATACCACCTTGAGCAAAGGTAAGTGGTCTCATGTAAGGCTGGCCCAGAAGCTCTGGCTTCCAGCAACCCACCACCCAGGAGGAGTTGTTTGAAAATGTCCAGGAGAAGTTGCTGGCTGTTTTCCTAGGCACAGAGTCACCCAACAGAACAGTAGACTAGGAAGTTAATAAACGTTGAGAAAAGACTTCATGTACTATAGCAATGAGGTCATAAATTCTTTCATGTTAGGATAAATGTGAGATAAATGTGAAGCATGGGGCCATGGTCGTTAAGGTCATCCTGACCCAACGGAGCATACGTTTGTGAACTCCATGATGACATAAATACAATAACAAAACTTCCATGCAAAAGTCTTTTCCTGTTTGTTACGTTTCAATCTGGAATGTGTAGTGTAAGTGACCAAGGATGTCCTGTGCTGTTCTTGTTGACCAGTACTGCTCGCTGTATGAAATTTTGTAACATTCCTTTCCTTCCTTCCTTTCTTTCTTCTTCAAATCTATAAAATCCAAGAGCCTTTAGAGCCATTTTAGAAACACTTATTCTAGACAATGAGAATTACTGTTTTCTCCCTGATGGCATTTGCATTTTGGCATGAATAAACTCTTTGTTCTTTGACTTGGTATCTTGGTATATCTCATCTTGTCCGTTAGGTTGACATCAATTGGTTTAAAACAGTAGACTTTCGCCATCATGAAAAAGTGAAAAAGAGTACTTTAACCTTGATAAACAACACAGTATCATATACAGTGACACATACCTGTTATTCTAGTTATTTGAGAGGCTGAGGAAGGAGCCTCACTTGAGCCCAGGAATTAGAGTATGCCTGGAAAACACAGCAGGACCCTGTCTAAATAATTAAATAAACCCATTTAAATAGCATTAAGAATACATTGTGATGTTTCCCTGGTTCTACTAGAAAACCATTTGTTTTTCTCTCTCTTTCACAAAGTGTTGCTTATAACTCCCACCTTTAATTATTGTCATTGTTTTAAGTGTGTTCATAATTGCATATGGTTAAGCTATATTTACCCATTAATTTTCAAATGTTACTTTAATTTAAGTGTTCCAACTACTGACCCTCATAGGGTAAAGAAAAATAATTTCCTTCCAGTCAGATCTTTTACAGAAGTAGCACTGATCAACAGTTTACATCAATCAATAGGATTAATTTTTGACCTGGAATGGGCTCTATTACACACGACCCTGGCTGTACTAACCAAAGGATTAGGCTTTCATGAGCAAGAACTCTTAAGATACATTAGTGATGCTCATTTACAACTGTTACTAAATATATTACATTCCTAGTATATTTCACCATAATTTTATAAACCAATGCAAGTGAATACAGATAAGTAAACAACAACTTCTATGCATTTTATATCAAGAACTTGAGTGATTTAAATATGCATATGAGAGAGATTTATCTTATTTTTATTCATATATTAGAATCACTCGAAGAGTTTATAAAACTTTAAATGTCCAGGTAACATTCAGAGCACAGCTGGGGATTATCACACAGACATATGAGAAATTTCAAATTTCTCAGCTGATGGCAATATGCTTCCAGCAATGGGAACAAAGGACTTATTCCTGAATCCTAGTTATGCAGTATAACAGCCACAGGTAACTAGGAAGCATTTGAGACATGGCTGGCCTTAATTTAGCCGAGCTGTTAATGAAAAGAGCATACCAGATTACAAAGGTATAGTATGAAAAGAAGTAAAAATGTATTTTTAAAATATTGTATCTGAGATACTGCCAGATTGATTTCCAAAGTGGTTGTACAAGTTTGCACTCCCACCAGTAATGGAGGAGTGTTTTCCTTTCTCCACATCCTTGGCAGCATCTACTGTCACTTGAGTTTTTTTTATCTTAGCCATTCAGATAGGTGTAAGATGGAATTTCAGAGTCGTTTTGATTTATGTTTCCCTGATGAGTAAGGATGTTGAACATTCCTGTCTCTCAGTCATTTGATATTCCTCTGTTGAGAATTCTCTATGCCACATTTTTAATTTGAATTATTTTGTTTGTAGGTGTTTTAATTTTTGAGTTCTTTTATTATTTAAATAATTTATTCATATTACATCTAAATTGTTATCCCCTCGCTTGTATCTTCCTGCCCCTCCTTCACCCTATTGCCCTCCCCTAGGTCTGTAACAGAAGGGGGCCACCTTCCTATCATATGATGACAGCCTATTAGGTCTCATCTTGGTAGCTTGCTTACCCTTCCTATGAGTGCCACCAGGCCTCCCCACCAAGGAGATGTGGTCAAATAGGGGGCACCAGAGTTCATATCAGAGTCAGTCCCTGCTCTCTATACAACTATGGAGAATGTATTGTCCATTGGCTAGATCTGAATAGGGGTTCTAGGTTTACTGACTGCATTGTTCTTGGTTGATAGAGTAGTTTGGGCAGAACCCTCTGGGTCCAGATTGACCAGCCTTGATGGTCTTCTTCTAGGTTTCCAGGACCCTCTGGATCCTTCTATTTCCCCATTCTCCCATTCCTTTTTCACCTGGAGTCCCAATAGGAAGTCCTTGCATCTATCCCAATCTCCTTCTAAGTGAAGACTTTCAGGGGACATCTCTGTTGGGCTAGTGTCCAATTATAAGTGAGTATATACCATGTGTATCTTTCTGCGTCTGGGTTAACTCACTCAGGATGATCATCTCTAGTTCCATCCATTTGCCTGCAAACTTCAGTATTTCCTTATTTTTTAATAGCTGAGTAGTATTCCATAGTGTAAATGTACCATAGTTTCTTTATCCATTCTTTGACTGAGGGACATCTACGTTGTTTCCAGGTTCTGGTTATTACAAATAAGACTGCTATGAACATGGCTGAGCATATGTCCTTGTTGTGTGGTGGAGATTATTTTGGGTATATTCCAAGAAGTGGAAAAGCTGGGTCTTGAGGTAGCTCTATTCTCAGTTTTGTGAGAAAGCACTAGATAGATTTCCAAAATGGTTATACAAGTTTGCACTCCCACCAGCAATGAAGGAGTGTTTCCCTTTCTCCACATCCTCTGCAGTATATGTTGTCATTTGAGTTTTTCATCTTAGCTATACTGATGGGTATAAGATGGAATCTCAGAGTTGTTTTGATTTGCATTTCTCTGATGACTAATGATGTTGAGCATTTCTTTAAGTGTTTCTCAGCCATCCAATATTCCTATGTTGAGAATTCTCTGTTTAATTCTGAGCCTCATTTCTTAACTGGGTTATTTTGTTTGGTGGTACTTAATTTCTTTTTGTTTTGGTTTGGTTTTTTTTTTTGAGCAGGGTTTCTCTGTGTAGCCTTGGCTGTCCTAGACTCACTTTGTAGACCAGGCTGTCCTTGAACTCACAGCGATCGGCCTGCCTCTGCCTCCGAGTGCTGCGATTAAAGGCGTGCGCCACCACTGCCCGGCAAGTTTTGTTTTTTTGTTGTTGTTGCTGTTTTGTTTTGTTTTAATGCTTAATTTCTTAAGCTTTTTATATATTTTAGATATTAGTCCTTTATAAAAGACACTGTTGACACCACAAAGTGACAGCCTACGACTGGGAAAAGATTTTTTGAGTTCTCTATATATTTTGGATATTAGTCCTTTGTTGGATGTAGGATTGGTGAAGATCTTTTCCTAATATGAAAATAGTAATTTCATTCTGTGGGAAAGATTAAGCTTTGTCACAGGTGGAAGCAGTCTTGGCGGGCTTTACCCTTGGGGCACCCCATGAATACCTTGTGATAGACTGAGTGGAGCCATCCTGGGCCTGGAATTCAGGAAGCAGACCTGGGAACCCCACCTGGGCTATTGTTTTCCTAATGGACCCTCAACGGAGAAGGAGACTGCCCTTCCCATGTGACTCAGGCAGGTGGGGAAGGGAAAAACAACAGATTCAGCTGGGGGTTTGGGAGAGCGTGTGGAGAAAGCAAACAGGCTGGACTATCACACGGGCCAGAGAGACACCTAAGGACTCATCCCGTGGAACGGATACCGGAAGGTTCACTCTTTTGTCCCTTTAACCTTTTTTCCTTCTTGTGTAAGCTAGTTGGGTTGTATAATAAAGTTTAATTGCTAAGAAACAGAGCCAACACATTCTATTGATAGTATCTTTGGCTTTTCAGAAGCTTTTCAGTTTCAAGAAGTCCCATTTATTAATTGTTGATCTTAGAGCCTGAACTGTTGGTGTTCTGTTTAGGAAGTTGTCTCCTTTGCCAATGAGTTCAAGACTCTCCCCCACTTTCTTTTCTAATAGATTTAGTGTATCTGGTATTAGTTGATCTTTGATCCACTTGGATTGAGTTTTGTGCTGTTATGCCGAGATTACCCAGATCCCGAGACTCCCAAAAA
Organism: Acomys percivali; assembly: GCA_907169655.1. NCBI lineage: Eukaryota > Metazoa > Chordata > Mammalia > Rodentia > Muridae > Acomys > Acomys percivali. The sequence goes on along the minus strand of OU015742.1, from coordinate 11,111,766 downwards.
AGACACCAGGACTCAATACTGATGCAACAAACACAGGGTCCTATATTACGGGCTCGGGCTCGGACCTTCGGATCATCATCCTTCCTGACACAGCAGGATAGGAGAGTGATACCAGAGCTTCAAAGGCAATGGGCTTATTAGGAAAAACTGTAATTAGGATTGGGGGGTCACAGGGAAGCAAAGACAAAACCATAAGCAGGGGTCGTGAGTCTCAGGAATGCAGTCCTTTAGGCAGGCTGGGTGGGGACAGGATATCCAGGGAACGTTGTGAGTCTCAGGCATGCAGACATTCCAGCAGGTTGGGTCCAGGAGGCAGAATCTCCAGGGATCATTGGGTGTTAATTGTATCTTCTGGAGAGTGCTGGCAGGTTTAGTTTATGGCAGTGCGCGGTCTTTCCCAGATTGCAGGAAGTAGTGGAACCACCTGGAGGACAACTTTCTCACAAACCATGGCATTAATTGTAGAATATAAATTACATATTGAATATGGGATTAATTTTGCCCCTACAGTGCAGGGAGATAAATATTGACCTATTTGCATTTTTTTCTACATGTGGACATCCAGTTAGACCAGAACCATTTGTTGAAGATGCCGCTTTTTTCCATTGTTGGATTTTGGCTCCTTTGTCAAAACTCAAGTGTCTGTAGGTATGTGGACTTATTTTAGGGCCTTTGATTTGATTCCATTGATCAACCAGTCTATTTCTATGCCACCACCATGCAGGTCTTATCACTATTGCTCTGTAGTATAGCTTGAAGTCAGGGGTAGAGATACCTCCAGAAGTTCTTTTTATTTTATAGGATTGTCTTAGCTATTCTAGGTATTTTGTTTAGGATTGTTTAGAGTTTAGAATTGTTCCTTCCTGGTCTATAAGTAATTTTGTTGGTATTTTGATGGAAATTGCATTGAATCTGTAGATTGCTTTTGGTAATATGGCCATTTTTACTGTTAATCCTACTGATCCATGAGCATGGGAGATCTTTCCATTTTCTAATATCTTCTTCAATTTCCCTCTTCAGACAAGAGTTGAAGTTCTTGTATACAGGTCTCCTACTAGAAGGGGAATATCAACCCACCCAGAAAAACTTTGACTCAAAATTTACCCTGCCTACAAAATGTGCAGGGGTATAAAGATCGAGCAGGTAGAGCAGAGTTTGAGAGAATGACCAACCAATGCCTGGCCCAACCCAAGACCCACTCCATGGGAGTGAACCAACTGCTGGCACTATTTATGATACCCTGCTACGCTTGAAGACAGGAGCCTAGCAGAGTTGTCCTCTGAGAGGCTCCACCGAGCAACACCTCGAAAATGATCCTGAGACTCACAGCCAAACATCTGGGAGATACATAGGGAGTCTTGCTGAAAAGTGCAGAGAAAGAGAAAAGGACCTGGAGGTAATAGAAGCTTCACAGGCAGCCCAACAAGCCAACTAACCAGGGCCTGGAGGGGTCTATTGAGATTGAAGCACCAACCAAGGACCTTGCATGGACTGGACCTATATCCCCTACAAAGATGTAGCTGAAGGGCAGCTCAGGCTTCATGTGGATCCTCTAGTAAGGGGAGCGGGGTCTGTCTCTAACATGGACTTTCTTGCACTTGCCAGTTTTCTTTTTTATCACTTTCCCCTGGCAGGACTGTCTTACCAGGCCACAGGGGAAGAGGACAAGCTCAGTCCTGAAAGACTTGATGAACTGGATGGATGGAAAGTAGTCTTCCTTTTTCTGAGGAATAGGGGAGGAAAGGGGCATGGAGGAGAGGAGGGAAGTATGGACCTGTGAGGTGAAAACGGATGAGGCTATGACCAGGATGTAAAGTGAATAAATAAATAATTTTTTAAAAATTTTGTATTCATTAGCCGGGTGGTGGTGGCACATGCCTTTAATCCCAGCATTTGGGAGGCAGAGGCAGGTGGATTGTTGTGAGTTCGAGGCCAGCCTAGTCTACAGAGTGAGTCCAGGACAGTCAAGGATACACAGAAAAACCCTGTCTCGAAAAAACCAAAAATAAATAAATAAATAAAATTGTATTCATTGCATTTTGAAAGAATATTTTGATGTAGTAAATGGAAAACAGTGTCAAATTTTATTTTATCTGTATTTGGCTTTACTCTGGTACTGTATTCCTGTGATCCCAGTGCTTAGGAGGCTAAGCCAAGTAGGCAGCTAGCTCCAAGCTCTCCTGGACTATACAACAAATTCCAGGTCAGTCTGGAACAGAAAGTGATGTCTTGCTTCAAGAAGAGTTGGTCCGGATTAATTTTTGAAGTGTTACTATAGAAATTGTTTTTAATGAGCAGCTCTGATCTAGACTGCCACACCCCCCCCCTACTAAATAGAAATGTGACTTGGAAATAAGTATCCTAATGCTTATGTGATTATAGAGAAACTGGCTTAATAAAGTTAGTGTATGCTCACCGTGAAGAAAATAGTGTAATTTTCCCTGAGAGATTCATTTTAAAAATGAACTGTAGCTCAATGCAAAGCTTCTACCTTTTATTACTGCTCATGTAAATTAACTAACTTACAAGAATTTTCATTATTACAGCAAATTTAATATTTTAAATATTACACTGATTCTAAGTGTATCAAACTTAGTTTGAGTTTCTATTTCTATTACATGTTGGAGAGACACTACCGCAACACTTATAAAGGAAATCATTTAATTGGGAGTGACTTATAGTTTAAAGATTTAGTCCATTGTCATCTTCTCAGAAGCATGGCAGTGCACAGGAAGACATGGGGCTGGAGGAGGGGATGAGAGTTCTACATCTTAATCAGCAGGCAGCAAGAAGAGAGGGTGATACTGGCATTGGCTAGACCTTCTGAAATTTCAAAGCCCACCCACAGTGACACACTTCCTCCAACATGCCAATCCCTACGAATCTATAGGGGCTACTTTCATTTACACCACTATACAAAGTTTACATAGGATTTGAGATACAGGAGTAATTAAGATGTCCAAACGTCATCTTGTTGTTTGGCAGGTTTTTGTTTGCTTTGTGGGATTTTTTTTTTTTTTTTTTTTTTCCGATTAGGGTGTTGCTAGATAGTCAAGGCTTGACTTTAACTCTGAATCTTCTTTTCTCAGTGCCTAAGTGGTGGGATTATAGGCACCTGTCTCCAAGGTTGATGTCATCTTTTTAAACTACTTCAGCCACACCTGTCAATGGGATGAAATCATAAAAGAAAAGAGGAAGGTAGAATTTGAAATTATTACTACCATGTTTAATAGCCTTTTTTTTTTTTTTGGTTAGATTTTAATCATTTCAAGACCAAATATTCTCACATTAAGAAGTTTCTAGAAGTTGAGCACAGTGGCGCACACCTGTAATCCCAGCAATTGGGAAGGCAGAGGCAGGCAGATCTGTGTGAGTTTGAGCCCAGCCTGATCTACAAATTGAGTCCACAACAGGCAAGGAAGGCTACACAGAGAAACCCAGCCCGATAAAACAAAAACAAAACAATAACAATAAAAGAAGCCTCTAGAGTGCCATCACCTGCTAAGTAAAGAGAAAACATTCTACTGTAATATGGATCCGGATAAGGTGTTTTGAATCGAATTAGTTTGAAGAAAGACCATGAGAGAGGGCTGCATGTGATCCATGTCAGGCTAATTGCATTTTAATTTTAAGGAATTGGGAGGCAGAACATTGCATTACTCTGAACAACTCTGGTATGTATATTACTTCACAACTTCTATTATGACCACTATTATTCACCAAATAACAATGCTCATCCAAGGTTTGAGGCCATTCCAATCAGTTTTATGAAAACTCTTCCATTTCTAGGTTAGATTACCCAGATCAGTTTATTGCCCAGTTGCTGTGACAAGCTCACAACATGAAGGTATTCCGAAATTCTCATAGTAAAATATGCTGATGATTTAAAGATTACTAAAATGCTATGTATTTTTGTATATTACATATATAAGTATTTCCCCCTAATCATGTGTTTTTGTTAGTTCTGGTATTGAAGTACTTCATAATACACTATTTTATGCTCTGCCAAAAAGGAAAAGAACATTACCTCAAAATGAGGCTGGTCCCAAACCAACACAGCAGTCCTCATGGTCGCCCAGGTAAGAGCTCTCAACCCACTGTCCCATCAACAGCCGAAACCAAGCCTTCTATTATGACAGTTTTTATGTGCTTTTGTTAAAAATTTCCATTATGTCAAGAGAATTATTATTTTATATTTTAAATTTAAATTCTCCTGTAAGTAAGATAATCAAGATGAAGAGAAAAGATGGAAGAAAGGAATTATAGACCTAAATACACTACACTTCTAACTCACTGCACCTTCCAGTGGCCTGTCAGCTGAGACGCTGAGCATCAGTGAAATGAGAATGTTAGCTGATCTAATACTTATGAACCTCAAATAAAACCTATTTAAAATATTCTGTCATACCTCATTGGCTTTTACCAAACCAAAATGGAAAGTTAGGAACCACGGTGAGGCCACCATGAGGAAAGAAAGCCCCTGGCATTAGTATCCGATGAAGCATAATTGGCCAAATCATTCATTTCCTCTTAAGGTATCTGTCACATTCTTCTAAATTATAGTCAGGATTTTTTTTTCTAGGACTATTTAATAAATTCCTTCAAGATAGAGGCATTGCCTAGAATAACAAATTGTGATATTTGTAGACTAAACGGAATATTTTAATCATTTTTGCATACTCCCCTCAGCTATTGGGTTCTCCAGAAAGGAATCAATAAAAACGCTGATATAGATTGAGTGCTGCAGCATGCAGCCACCATGGGAGGCTGGGAATTTTGTCATAAATAAGTTCCTAGATTTCTCCTGCCCTGGCAGCACTAACAAAAGCCAATGGAATCTCGGATACTCACAGGAGCAAGTTTCTGTTTCACAGACTGGATGCTTGGTTCATGGACCACTAACAAAAGACAATCTTGGACTTATATATGTAATATTCATCCTGTTGATTTTGTTTATTGGAATAACTCTGGATAACCCAATTTATTGCTTTATGAAGAATATTATGTAAATTAATTCTCAATTAAAAAAAAAAACAACCTTCATCTTTAACTTGCTGCCTGCCTTATAAAAAATATCAAATTCAAGTGTGAAAACCTCCAGTACAAAATAGAAGCTGATTACATGGCAAAAGCTATCATATGGAATGAGGACTGAAGGTGAAGTAAAAGAGGGAGGGTGGATATTTGTACCTTGAAAGCACTTTTCTCATTTCACTGAGTAATAGAAATTTTTAAAAGCATATTTATGAAGATTGATGACCATAGTTCCAACACAGAAAGAGTGGCACATATATATACTTCAGTTATTTATAAATAAATTTCTTAAATAGACTGTAATCAAGAATAGATGTGAGGAGTATGCTAAAATACCCAACTTACAAAGACAGACATACAAGACCACATCTGCACACTTTATTCTAATTTCTGTTCTGGTTCTGCTCATCCTGTTACTTCCATTACAGACCTATAGCACAGTTTTCTTAGTTTACTAGGATTTGGACATCATTTCTATCCCTGTTTCTCAAAGGATCTGATCGTACATGTAAAGAACTCTGTCTAGTCTTAATTTCTGATGTGGAACTTTTTAGGAATGACTCAGCTTTGAGTTTCCCGGTTTTCTTTAATTTGTATGTATTCATATATGTTAAATATGCAGCCTATATGTGCATGTTAGATAATACAACATAAACACACTTCAGAGTATGACACAGAGCAAGAGGAGGGAGAGATGGAGAGGGAAAAGGGGAGAAGGAAGGGAAGGGGAAGAGGGGGAGGGGAAGGAGAGGGGAGAGAGAGGGGGAGGGAGAGAGGGAGGGGGAAGGAGAGGGGGAGGGGAAGGGGGATGGGAAGGGATATTAAACAAGGTTGGGGTTTCAGCCTGAAAGCCTGGAGACCCCAGGAAGAGTCAGCCTATGGCTGACTGATAGCAAAATTCTCTTTGATTATGGGAAGTCAGACTTTTTGTATTGAAGTTTTCAGTTGAGTGGATGAGACTCACAAGCAGTGCATAGTAAAGTGCTTTTCTCAGAGCTACAGATACACTAACGACTTCTGAAACATACCTTAACTGAACCATCTACAAGAACAATCTAGAAATTTTGCCAAGGAAAGTCCAGGTAAATGTTTTGAGTCCATATCACAAATGGGCATAGTAAAGCTGAGAGACAGTAAGTGATTGGGGCACTGGCAGGCTGTTTACTGTGGGGCACGTACATTCTACTTAAGTGGTTTTGATTTGGAAAGCCCAATTATCTTTCTTATATACACACTTTTTCATACTAATGGTTTTTTTAAGTACACAGAAATGCTTGCTTACAGAGTTGAACCCACACTAAAATAAATATTTAAAGCCTATGCTGTATGTTTTTTTAAAAAAAGATTTGTTTATTATTATATATACAGTATTTTGAGTGCATGTACACCTGCATAACAGAAGAGGGCACCAGACCTCATTATAGATGGTTGTGAGCCACCATGTGGTTGCTGAGAACTGAACTCAGGACCTCTGGAAGAGGAAGCAGTCAGTGCTCTTAACCTCTGAGCCATCTCACCAGCCCCCAATGATGTATGTTTTATGGGCCTCACTTGTGCGGTGTGGTGCCTGCCATGATAAACATCTTTCTATTCAAAAAGAGAACTGGGCAAAGCTAGGAGACATTCTGTCTCTTACAATCTCTGGAACATTTCTATCCATTCTTTCATTCTTTCTTTTTATTTTTTCCTATATTAATTACACATAATAATGGGTATGACATTTTCATGCACATAAATAATGCATTTTGATCATATCTAGCAACCAAACCATTTTCTTGGCTAATTGTTCCCACTGACATATTCTTCCTCTTTGCCTTGTCTTCCATTGCATGCCTTTCTCTTCTCTCTCTTTTTTGTGCATGTCATGATCCAGGAAGTTTAGTTAGAGTTGTTCACAAGAGCATGGGTAAGAGCTTACTTAGTGGAACAATGTTTTATCAGTGCCTATATCACTGAAGGAAAGGTCTTTCTGTCCCCTAGCAACCATAATTGCATTCATAGCCTCTAAGAAGGACAAGGCCTGCTGAGTTGTTTTCCCACCCCATGACGGAATGTTGATGGCCCCAATCTTGAACAGGCCTTGTGTTGATAATTGTAGTAAGTAACAGTTCAAGGCGATAAAAGCATGCCACATACCAAAGGATGAATTTCACAGTCATTTCCTCCTTCTTCCTCCTCTTATATTCTTTCTGGTGTTAACTTAACAATGTGCCCTGAGCCCTATAGGGGACGATATAGATGTTTCATTTAGAGTTCAGCTTTCAACAGGTATTCTCAGTACTTTGAATAGTTATGAGTCTCTGCAGTAACTGCTGCCTACTGAACAAAACAAGGCTCTTTGACCAAAGCTGACAAGACCATTCATCTGTGGACGTGAACAAAAAATATTCAGAAAGCCACTTGACAGGCACATCGTACTCAGTTAACAAAATGACAAGTGTAGCTTCCCTACTAGGGCCCATGTTTTTGACCAAATCTATAGAACCAGATATTAATTAAAAGGGGGGGGGGGTCCTCCGGGGAATGGTTGGTTATCCTCGTAACAGATTTGCCATTACTGCAGCAGTGAGCTACTAAGCACTAACAGGGTAGTTAGTAATGAAGCGTGCAGGGTCCCCAACTATGTAAGACTTTTCATGTTCTCCCGGAGCAGTTTGTACAGCACCTTCTGTTATTGCACAGCTTAATTTCTTTCTTTTATAAGCAAAGCAGGTGTGATTTCTTTAGCAATAGTGTCCCTAGTGAGCAAGCAACATCAACAGCAATAGTGTGTATTGCTTTGTGGGCCTCAGGGACTTCTCGGACCAGTAACTCGTGGTGGTTGGCTCACTCCAAAATGTCTTATTATTCTTGAACCTAGGAATCCACTGCTTCTTACATAGACATTGTACCTCAAAAGGCCAACGCAGGCTCCCGCCTCCCTTAAGCAATTCCCATTTATTCACTAAATAAAATTGGAATCTTGTGCAAAGCATTAAAGATAGTTTCCATGTGAGTTTCAATTACATTTCCAGCGGCTGTTTTAACCCTCCAAACAGCAGCCAGGGTATTCTTGCCCTAGCGGTCTCATGCTCATGGAATCCTTCAATGTTTTTGCCTGTGTGTTTATCTTCCCTGACAGGGAAGTTTGTCTTCTCACTTCAGCTCTGCCTGTTTGTCCATCTCCCAGCTAACCATTCATTAGCATACCAGCCATTTTCCTTCTCTCTATCACTGAATAGTGTAGTTCATGTCTGCTCTTCCAAATGCTTGCTTATGCATTTCATTCCTCACCATCAGTCTAAAGGAAGTTCCCAAATCAAAGGCAATATGTCTGCTGCTCCGGAAGACTGCTCTGTAGTCTGCAACAGAGCTCAATGGGTGTTTAATATCTGATGTAATGAGTGAACCAGAGAAGGAAGCCTCAGTTTGTGGGACAAGGACACAGAGGTCTCCACTGAGACTCAAACCCTCGAGTTCCTTTCCAGTCTTCCCAGCCAGTCGTCCAGAATCCCCGCCCACTTCTCACAGGCCCTGGCTCTGCGCATGCTCCGTATCCAGGGCAGCCTCCGGGAGCGCCTCCCGGCCCCTCCTGGCGCTCGGGCGTGCGTTCACAGTCCCCGGGAGCGTGCCCTGCGTGCGGGTGCTCGCCTCGCCCTCCAGGCTCTGGATCCCTGAGTGCCCGGGCCAGGCCTGCGGAGCGGGCACCTGGTCGAAGCTGCGAGCGAGCGGCGGTAGCGTCCGTAGCCACGTAGAACGCTCACGGTGAGTGCGGGCGGTTGCGCGCGTGCGCGGCGTGGGCCCAGGCTGGGGTGCGCGCCCGGAGTGGCCGAACGTGGGGGGGGGAGGCTTGAGGGGGGCACAGGGCTGGTGGGGGGGGGGCGGAAGGCGAGGGGAGGGTGTGGGCGAATGACCGAGGCTTCGAGCGGGGTACAGGGCGGAGGGCCGGGCACAGGGCGGAGGACGCGACCCCACTGAGAGCGAGGCGAGCCTGGCTGCGACAGGGCGGACGTCGTGGGCCAAATCACCTCGGTGGGGGCGGAGGTCCGGCCCGGGGTGGTGGCCACCTGCACTGTGCAGGGCCGAGTCCGCAGCGAGCACAACGAGAACACCTAGAGGCCGGAGTAAACTTCTCCCAAGAAACTTATTGGGGCGTGGCCGACGGGATCCCGGGCTGGGGGTTCTGGGGACCCATGCCCTGCCTTTTTGCCCTGGTTCCCGCAGGTGCGCCCTCGTGGGGGTGTCCTTTTGCTGCTAGAGTGCGTCTTCCAAGTTCCGAGTTCCTTGCAGGGCCCATTCGCTCTAAGGTAGACGTTGAAGTTTGGTGGCTTGGTTGTTTGCTGTCTTGGGAAGAAAAGGCACTTAACTGCCTTTCTCTCACAGAAAGTATTGTTAGGGGGTGCTGCTTAGTCTGTGTTTCTAGCAACCTATTGTCCCATGTGCGCGTGCAGAAGACTAGCTAATTCTGTTTGTATATATATGTTTTCAAAGGTGGCCAGTGGAGATAATTGGGCTTTTTCATTTTGAAATACTCCCGCCACTTCTGTAAATCCTGCCCTAGGATAGTTCCCAAGCTTGTCAATGTGGGAGATTCGCTGGGTAGTTTTAAAATCCCACCGCGCCCCCGTTGCACCCTAAACTAATTCCAACCCAAGGCATTTATTTGTAAACGGTCCGCGTGTAATTCTAAGACCTGTGTCGTTCAGAGACAGTCATTCGATAAGAGAAAAACAAGAATTTAGGTTTTACAGATAGTGGCATTCGGGTTGTAATTGCTGGAATGATATTCTAGTTCATTCTTCCTTGTCCGGAACACACAACAGTGGTTTGTTTCCCACTGGGAAGGGGGAAGAAGTCCCCAATACATAAAAGTGGTTTGTTTCCCGCCTGGTAGGGAGAAAACTTCCTAAGAGTCAAAGTGGAGCTATACTACATGACTCTGGTGTTTTGAGTTCCTGTTGGAACTGTAGTACTCCCTTTGGTCCCTTGTCACAGCCAAGAAGCTATCTGATTTTAAGTTTTGCTCTGACCCTTGTTCCTGGGCCCCATATTTAGTGTTCCTCAGTCTCTGGCATAGTATCCCTTAACGAGAAGCTAAAGGGTTACTGTGGGTTTCCATAGCAACGGGTTCTTCAGGGGAAGTAGGCGGGACCTCTTACTATTTGGTTTCTAAACAGGACTCTTCCCTGTCTGAAGATTTTAATTCACTGTCCTCAGTTCTTTGGCCTCACTGCAGGTAAAGGCGAGGTTATCCAATTGCAGGTTTTCTTTCTGAGATAATTAGCGATTTTCATGGGCGGATACTTCTCAGGGCTACTGAGAACAGTAGTCCTCAGTCCTTCCTGAGCCACTGTGTCCACACTTGATTTGCTTAGCAAAGATCCTTGTTCCTATAAACCTGAGAATTGTGAACAATGGCTATTTTAAAGCACTAAGAAAATTTTATGTTTTAGCAGTTTATAAACATGAAATATCCTACAGCAGTGCAAAGAAAAAAAAAAAAAAAAGGAAGCGGGAGAGAAAAAAGAAAAAAAAATGACTCTCACAATTTGTGAGGGAAAATGCCGCTGTCAGCAGTTTAAGTTGGTTCATTCCTAGAAGGTGTTTTCTGAGACTACTTACAAAAGCTCAAACCAAACCACTTGCGTAATATTATCCTTCAAAAATGACAAAGGGAGAGGCACAGAACTCCTTTCTTCTCCCAACACACATTCAAAGGTCAAAAAAAAAAAAAGGAAGAAAGAACACCCTAATCAACTCCCACCCATCCCCAAACAAATGACACTTGAATAAAGCAGGATGGAAGTTATTGTTTGTGTGTTTCCGACTTCGATTTTGAAATCGTTTAAACTTTTCTGTAAGTAACGAGTTCCAGTGTATCCTTAGGTTTGCAGTGTTGCTGAGGATTGGGTGTCCTCTGTTGTTCGTGTGCTAATTCAGTTTCTGTTAACCTGATACCAACCAAATCCTGGACTTGACAACCTCATGGTGCTGAAATACGGTTTTTTTTTAAAACCTAATCGTGTCTTTTTCTCACTACATATTGAAAAACTAACAGCCTCTGTCCAGTTGACCAGTGAGATCCTTGAGGACTGCGTTAATGTGCTGTCATTGATAGGCCCTTTTGAAATACTAGTTACAGCCATAGCTGAGAATTTCTGTTCTAGGGTTTTAAAAGCATCGTAAAGCAAACAGCATTTACCTTTATTTCAGGCTTTTGGGACTTTGCAAAAGATATTAAGGAAATGAAAGCTATAGTCACATCCCCTAGCAGTCACCATCTGCTAATTGCTTTCTATTTGCCTTTTTGTGTTTTCCTGCAGAAAGTCAGAGACAAGTTGGCTTTTTAATGTTTGTTTGTTTATGGAAACAGTCTAACTAAGTAGCTCAAGCTTGCCCAGGGAACTCAGTGTGTATTCCAACCATCCTCCTGCCTCAGTTTCCTGAATACTGAGATTATAGGCATGTGCCATCATACCTGGCTTTCTGTACTTTTAAATAGAACCCTTTAATTAGCATTACGTCACAAATGTGTCTGCCTTTAAATCATTTGAAAATCAGGGTTTTTGTGATGGATATGCCCATGTTCTTGCTTTATTGAGGTATTGTGTTTTTGTTTTTAATACTGTTTCCATTTTCAACACTGAGGATATGCTGTTAGGCTCTGAGGTTGTAAAGCCTAGATTGGCCACTTGTTGGTGACTTTAGTTATTTATTGTTTAAACATCCTTTCACGGGATAAGGATAACTGTACTAGAGAGCTGTGGGGAGATAGATAAAGAAGGCCAGCAGGGTGCCAGAGCATGTGGGCAAGGCAGTCTTGGAAGCAAGCTCAACTGAGGTCAGTGCCCTGTGTGTCTTAGCGTCTGTGATTTGCTTGGGCTAGATTTACAAGCAGAAGAACCAGGTGAACTTTTTTTTTTTAAATGGTTCCTGAGGCTTGTTAACTTGCTTTTGCAGTGGCCTGTCCTTCCCTTGCCTACTCTGTGGTCAGATGTTCCAGCACTCGAATGTTTAATCCTTCTTGACTTTCTATAAAGACTCATTTAGCTTTACTATGCTTTCTCTCTATTGAAGTTAGTAATTTATTGCTTTGGGGAGTTGCCTGTGTATCATTTCTACTTTACTTTTAAATGGTGATTTCTTTTAAAGCAAGTTAAATGCACATTTTATGTAAAACAAAGTACTGTGCGACTGTTTCATGTATGTGTATATATTTTTAATTATTCAGTTGTTGCTTTGGGTTTGGGTTATTTGAATGAGAGTTGAGATTTATTAAAAATTGCACATGGATTTTAAGAACAGGGTTTAAGAAAGAGAGAGGTACTCAAGAAGAAAGGCCTAGTTGGAAGTGTAAATGTGGGCTCTTCCCAGAAGAGTCACTTTAATATCTCCTTGGTAATTTATGTTCCAATTTTTTCCAGACAGCAAAATACATCCATTTCTTTAAAAAAAATTTGACCCATTTTATTTTATATTATAATGTATTGCACATTGTTACCACAATTTTATATTTCCATGTTTTTAAGGCCAGTTGCCTCTTTTGTCCTTTATGATTTTTTTCCTGATAAACAGTTATGTTTGACAAGTCCAGGAGTGACATAAATAAAGCAAAAAACTTTAGACATTTAAATCTGTTAGTCTTTTTTCATCAGTACACCAATCCAAATCTTAATGTCAAAGTCTTAGATTTAGATTATATAGAAATCTGGTAGATCAAGTCACATGACTTAAATCCTTTTACTGGCCTGTCCTTTCTGATAAAGATGCTAGATTTAAATTAATCTGTAGATAGTTTTAAACTTGTCCCAGACTTGTAATCTCAGTGGCTTCCTATCCTTTTCTCTTAGTCTGTCTTCCAAGTGGTAACTGAATGAAGAAAGGACATGAGTGCTCCTGAGTATGATTGAGGAGTGGCATTTATTATAGATATGACGGGAGAACACCCCCAGCCAGTGGCATCTGGAAGATTCCAGACTTCCTTGGGCCAGGAAACTGAAATGGGCAATGAGAGGAGAGAGTTGGGGTGAGAGCAAGAGAGGAAGAGAAGAAAGAGGCCCAGAAGAGCTCATGGGGCCCAAGAGAGGAGCCAAGAAACCATGTGGTCCATATGACCAAGGTTCAGTAAGGATCAGAGGCTGGAACAGGGAAGCCCAGCCCCTGGGCTGGAGAGATTTAGGATAAGGGGCTGGGTAAGAAGTGCAGGGAGGAGCCACAGGTACTGAGTGGATCTTGTCCTGGGTTTCTTTAAGACCTAACTGGAGAACTCTCGTAGATACACCTAGTAGCAAGGGCCATAGTGACTGAAGAGAACACCCTCTAATTAGACAAGACTCCTAGTAGAGGGAGGGGAACACCAACCCACCCACAAAAACTTTGACTCAAATTTTACCCTGATCGAGCAGATAGAGTAGAGATTGAGGCAATGTCCAACCAATGCCTGGCCCAACCCAAGACCCACTCCATGGGAGAGAGCCAACCCCTCACACTATTACTCTGCTATGCTTGCGGAAGGAGCCTAGCAGTGTTGTCCTCTGAGAGGCTCCATGTGCAGTGGCTCGAAACAGATGCTAAGACTCACAGCCAAACATTGGGCGATGCCTAGGGAGTTTTGTGGAAAAATGGAACCTGGAGATGACAGGAGCTCCACAAGAAGACCAGCAGAGCCAGCTAATCAGGGCCTGGAGGGGCTTGCAGAAACTGCAGCACCAACCAAGGACAATGCATGGACTGGACCTAGGCCCCCTACATGGACGTAGAAGATGGGCAGCTCAGGCATCATGTGTGTCCTCTAGTAAGGGGAGGGGGGTTTCGGGAGGCTTTCTCTGATATGGACGCTGACACCAGCTTTTTGATCACTTCCCTCTATTGGGACTGCCTTCCCAGGCCACAGGGGAAGAGGATGGGCTCAGTCCTGATGTGACTTGATGAGCTGGGGTGGATGGGAAGGAGGGCTCTCCTTTTCTGAGGAATAGAGAAGGAAGGCGTGTGGGAGAGAAGACATGGGGTTATGATCAGGATGTAAAGAATAAAAAGTAACAAACAAACAAATGTAGAAGGAAGAAAAAAAAAAAAACTTAAGGGTAACCAGTTTGGGGTGATTTTTTTTTTTCCTTGTCCAAGAACACATCTTCAGTGTTGGGTTTGGGAGCTGCCAGTGTCACACAGTGAGAAGATAGAGAAGGCTTCTGTCCCTTGTAGAAACATTTCTCTACTATTACTTTTGTGGAGTTTATGAAAAGGATGTGATTGACTGAATCTTTAGAAGTAGATAGAAATCACCCACCACTGTGTTTGGCAAGCACCCAACTCTTGTAGAGTGAGTGGTCAGTGTTCCTGTTGTGAGACGGAAAGGTGGTTCTTCAGACCTCCCGTCAGGCTCAGCAGAATTTACTTTCTTCAGCAAGGCCTGCTGGGGTTCTTGGGGATTTATAGTTTTGTTCCTTTTGTGCTTTGTTTATCAAACTGGCTTGCCAGTCTGAGGCACAGTGATTTTTGTGTATTCATTTTATGATTGCCTGTTACTGGAAGAGCATTGCATTTTATTGTGTTGGGTGCAGATAATGACACTTGTATTTATATTTTTGCAATAATTGCATTTTAAGTTTTGGCTTTATGGAAAGTTGCACTAGTATGTTTTAATCTTAAAAAATGTTCCTGGGACATAATCGATAACTGTTACTGTATGGACTTGTGTTTTATTTTGATAGACAAAAGAGGAGCACAGCTTAACTTTTGGGTTGTCATGGCCCCATGTCAGGAAAAGGAAACTTTATCCTTTCATTTCATTCATGTTTAAAATTAAAAAAAAAATTTTTTTCAAGGATGGTATTTGAATGTTAGCAAATGGCCATTGGCATGTTACTTATCTTAAAGTACTGATTTGAGTCTCATTAATCAGTTTGCACCAATCTTGACTCAGTAGATAATTGTTCAGAAAGTTAAATTCATCAGAAGACTGAACTATAACACACCCAATCCCAGTCGTGTTTTCCATGGTGCACAATATCAGTCAGTTACTGTGGGTTATTTGGAAGAAAATATTTCTGGTTACTAAATTCTCACCGTAACTACTGACAGCTTTTGAAACAATTGGCCATCCTTTCTTGAGTCACTTCTGTAGCTGATTCTTGTAGTTACTTCACATCTTCATTTTCTCCTATACCATTCATCTTTTGGTTTTCTCATTCAGATTTTTAAAATATATACTAATTTCCCTTTTTACTAACCTACTACTTCACAATGGGCCAAACCTCACTTCCTACCAGCCTCAGTGCAAAATTAATACATAGTTCATTGTACTTCCAAGCAGTTTCCAAATGTAAGTTGTTACCTGTTCAGAGAGCTCCAAGTACTTTTTTTTTTTTTACTTAACTGGCTTAAGTAAGACAGTGTTAGCAAGCCCCACCTTGAATGATTATTTCTCTGTAAACCTGGTCTATCTGCAACCCACATTGTTTTCAAGGATATTCATTCTAAAACCATTGATGCTACCGGTGAATTTTACTTCCTATCCTGTATCCAGGGTATCTGCTGCTACTGTCTTGAAGAATATGTTCAGAATTGTGCCTTCAACCAAAACCAGAAAGTGGCTCCTTTCCTCACCTCACCTATCAGCATCTTTGTGTCTGTCCCACCAACTCTTGCTGGTACTGTTGTAGTGGCCTTCCATGGTAAATCTAGTCTCCCATCAACATAACGACCAGATTGATTTCTTTCTTCTCTCTGCCCTCACCTCTACTGTCCCCTCTTTGGTGCTGAAGATTATACCCAGGGCTTTGCACACACTAGGAAACTTCTCTCTTTACCTCTGATCTACATCCTCTACCCCAAACTTATCTCTTAAAAATTTAGATAACCTAGGCTTTAAAATCCCCAGCGCTCTCTGTGTCCAGACAGGCCAGATCCTTCACGACTCCCATGGCTTACACAGTGCCCTTCCCGCTAACTCTGCCCTCTTCCTTCCGTTTCTCCTCTCACGCGCTCCACACCAGCTGTTCATCCTTCTTTGCTGGCCCTTGAACACAGTAGACCCATTCCCGCGCTAAGCCTGTGTGCTGTAATATTGCACACAGCTGTTACCCAGATGTGTTCATGGCCAGCTCCCTCACCCCCTTCAAGTCTTTGCCATGCTTGCACCTTTCCTGGAGAGCGCTAACCCTCACACCACACCGTCATCAGATGGCCCCTATCCTGGCTGTGTGTCCTTTCTCTTCTTCTTTTCTATAGCATACCTTACCTTCTAAATTACTTGCAGGATCATTTTGGGTTTATGAATTGTTTCTCTCCCCCATTCCTCCTATACTTCCGGGGTCTGGGAAGGCGTGAGTTTGATATTTGTAGACTGAGTCCCAAATGCCTAGCATGTAGAGAATGCGCAGTGACTGCTTTCTTGGATAAGTATAGCCTTCCTACTCCTTTTCCCCCAGTGTATTTCAAAGAAACCAGTATTTTCATAACCCTTTGGCGCTTGTGGGCCAAACATCTGTACCTTGTTGATGGTCTCCTGAAAGTCTCAAGCCCTTTGAAAACTTTTGGTTTTATTATTTTTTATCTACCTATTTATTTACTTTTTATTTGTCTGTTTCGGTTGGCCACCTCATTTCTCTGTATCCACCCACTGTTTTTGTTTTTTAAATATCACATTCTTGCTCATTACTGAGAGAGTAACTTTGGCCCCTGACTGCTATTATATTTTAAATCTCTGCATAGAGAAGTACTCCTGATAACAACCACCACTTACTTTCCATGTTTGTTAGTGGAAAATATAAGCAGTTTATAGGCAAAATCGTTTTAATGTGACTTGGAATGATGTACATGCCTAAATAGCCTGGAAATCCATTAAGTTCTTAATCTTACTATCAACATTACAAAAGCTAAGAAGGTTCCCAGAAGCACCTTTTAAGGGGGAGGGTCCAGGCTGCAGGGAGTTGCTGGCAGCTGGCTGGACCCTGTGTGCTGCCCTTTCCCCCTGCTCCTGTTTCCTGCCCACCAGGCATGCGTGCACAGTGCTGTCTCTTTCACTCTGGTCGCTTAG
The DNA here is from genome assembly GCA_907169655.1 of Acomys percivali. Taxonomy (NCBI): domain Eukaryota; kingdom Metazoa; phylum Chordata; class Mammalia; order Rodentia; family Muridae; genus Acomys; species Acomys percivali. Next base: position 11,094,716 of record OU015742.1, on the reverse strand, counting down.
GGCCATAAGATCCTTGAGTGCTCCAAGCTGGAGTGTGTCTGTGGAACGTGGACTGTTCTGCACACGTGGCCAGCACTGGAGAGAAGGGTGAGCAGTCAAACCATCCCTGAAGTTCCTCCACGTGACATCAGCACTTAATTAGCAGATGCGTATAGCTTCTTTATTTGAATAGAGGGTCCAGTTAATTTGTACTTACTATTCAATTAGTGTTTCTGTGGGATCCATTCATGTCTCCCTGAAGTTTTTAGCTATTTTCTTTTTGCCGGTGTCACTAACATCTCCATACAGCTTGCTTCAGTCCTGAACTCCTGTTAGCAAATGGCTCTGACGTGGCCTCAAAATCACCTTCATGCAGGATATACCTGATGACAATGTGAAAGGGTCATTTTTTTTCTTAAAGTTTAATTGCCGTGCAGAATTCCAAAATAGTGTTGACGAACCTTTTGTACATCTGTCATGCTGAAAGCTATTAGATCTTCTTGCACTTTGGGTGAACTGTTTATCAGCTGATATATATCACTTTCTTAACCAGCATGTGATTCTATGCATTGTGGCTAGATTCACTGAGTTATGTAAACCTTTCAGGTGTCTGTACTTTTCATTTTCTGGTATTGAGAAATCCTATAATACGACAACCGCTTTCATCATAATTGTTAAATACTGGGAGCTTTTCTGACTCTTGGTGTCATAATCATGGTTTCCAAAGTTCTGATTTTTGCTGAGAGGCTTGAATTTCACCCTCAATAATAAATATTATCACTCTTTCTTGAACTGTCAGTCTCTCTCTCTCTCTCTCTCTCTCTCTCTCTCTCTCTCTCTCTCTCTCTCTGTCTTCCCCCCACCCCCTCTTTAGAAACTCTCTACCAGAGTCCTGATAAGCACAGCTTGCCAGCTTGCCAGTTCTCTCAGGTAACCGTGGCTTGCAAATGCTGCGGGTTTGACTCGGCAAAGTCTCACAAATGCTTCAGTTTCGTCAGAAACGCCTTGTGCGGGCTTCTCATTTCATAGCACAGTGTGGAAAAGGTGTATACTCACGCATCAGATCTATTAAGTTGAATGTTTTTTGTTGTTGTTCGGGGTTTTGGTTTTTGTTTGAGACAGGGTCTCTCTGTGTAGCCTTGCCTAACCTAGACTTACTTTGTAGACCAGGCTGGCCTCAAGCTCACAGTGATCCTCCTGCCTCTGCCTCCTCAGTGCTGTGATTACAGGCATCCGTCCATTTCACTGTGATGATAGCTAAGAAACGCAGAATTGTGTCAATATTCACTCACCTGTGCTGTTCACCAGTGGCTGAAATATACCATATTGGTGTGACAGGGGAGAACGAGGAAGGTAAGAGGACATTTAGTATGTCCTCCTCCACCGTATCTTCCCTTCTTGATTGCAAGGTCCACTGGGGTGACCCTCTACGGCCTTTGCATGATAGTGAAAGCCTCTGGAGCAGTCCTTTTCCTTTGGAGTCAATGAAGAAAATCCCCATCCTTTCTGTTTGTGGCAGAAAGCTCTCTCATGGAGACGTTCAGTTCTGTATCACTACTGCCAGATGCTGCTCTGGGATTCTGTCTCTGGTGCCCACTTGAGCTACTTCCCTAAGCAGTGTGGTTCAGAAGTGTTTAAGATACTGGGTACTTTCTCCAGGTGTGGTGACACTTGCCTTTAGTCCCAGCCCTCAGGGAGGCAGAGGCAGGTGGATCTCTGTGAGTTCAAGACCAGCCTGGTCTACAAAGGGAGTCCAGGACAGCTAAGACTACACAGAGAAACCCTGTCTTGATACAAACAAACAAACAAACAAACAAACAAAGATACTTGATATTTTCAATTAAACAGATACACACAGAGTATATTTCCCTGATACCACCTCACAGAAATATGTTTTTATAAACCAGGAGAACTTATCATTACATTTATTTATTAATTTATTTATTTCCAGAACAGTATTTCTATTGTGAGGGAATGTGTAGACTGGAGATGAGCTGGAGAGCTGTCTTGCTTCTTCCTATCACACCCCTGAGAGCTCGGCTCAAGTGCTTGCAACAAGACACAGATGTAAGCGGTGCTCTTTTCTCCTTGTGGTAGGAGGTAGTCTGACACTAGGCATGTGAGGGTGGTGGTTTGCTGGGGAGGCATGAGTTTTTGGACTGCCCTATTCGCACACGCCTATTTTATTGCTTTGTTTGAAGATTGGGTGTGTCTAATGTAGTGGAAATTCATCCATTCAATGTTAAATACAGACGAAACACATCTCAGAGCCACAAAAAGTCTTTTTAATTATCATTTTTTTGGATTATTCATATGACTGACTGCTTTGCTCCTTTCATGTGGATCACATAATTTATCATCCTTTCCAGTTCATTAAATCACTAAAATTCTCTACTGCTGCTATAAATAAATGTGCCCGGCCATGAATTGAGTTTGGCTGAAAGCAGCTTTGTCCGGTAAGTGATCTTGCCCCTGGTTAGCCCACACTGCTCTGTGAATGTCTGCATTGCATTAAATGTTAGGCTTCTAATGAACAGAGCCCTACTTTAAGCACATGTAGGGACTTGCGTTAGATTGAGTTTTATTATTTTCAGTTGCATTAGCTACAAGTTGAATGTAGTATTTATTCTAAGGCGCATTTGTGCTAGGACTTCTTTGGGAGAGCCTCCGGATGCAGCTAATAGTTCTCTGGTGTCTTTGCCACAGCATCCAGTTTGCACTTGCAGTTCACACAGTTATGAGCGCTTAGACCTCAGGCTCTGGCTAATTTACCCAAGATCAGTTGCACTGCACAAATTTAGTATAGACTGCTAGCTGGATTTGGACATGTTGAGCCTGAACTTTGCTCTTATGTAACCAGAGAATGCTAGGTGTGTGGGTGTGGCCTGTTAGCTCTAGATAGAGATATGAGATGCAGCCCCAGAGAATAGACTCTATTCTGGTGACATAAGGCAAGGTAGCGCCCTTGGGTGTGGAAAGCCAAGGAGTCCTGGGTTTGAGGTAGTCTCTGGACTGCACAGTGAAGAAAGAGGTAAGTTTCAGATGGGTCATAGAAAAGGGGCTGTGGGGATGACAGGATGCAGCAGAGCCGTGTGTCCTGTGAAGAAAGAAGACAAGTCAAAAGAGCTATAGTGAGTGCGTCAGTGTGGCCAAAGCGATCCAGAACTCATTGTAACACATGGCTTTTTCCTAACTGTGAAAGCAAGATAGGGTTTCTTTTGCCTGGGTAGATGCTTGTGTGTTCTCCTGGTGTGCAGGAGAGTCCATGCCCACTGTGTTACCATAGGGTGTTTTAATGAAGAATCTCAGTGCAGCTGAGAGTTGGCCACCTGCCATTTAATAAACATCTCTTTTTTGTCTCCATGGTTGATGTTATTTTAAATTGTACTAGAGGATATTAGTATAAGCAAATAGTGAATCTTTAGTATTTCCACAACATGCCTGCAGCTGCCTGAGCAAAGAGAGCTAGCTGACTTAGATACACATTTTGTTTTGTCTTTAGAACCTAAGGTTGGTTTTGGTCTGATTCCAGTTGTCACCACACTGACGTAGGATCTCCTGTGAGACCATGCAGCTGTAAACTATGGGGAAATGTTTCTCAGTGTGTTATTATAAAATTTAAGAGTTGCCCACTCTGAAGATGTATGTTAATTTCAGTGGCAGTTAAGATCCATACCACATGCTTGTGCCTGAGGGTTGTGTGATGTAGATTGTGGAAACCGAGACTTTAGAACAGATTCTTGACTTCAGAGCAGTTAGATTATTTTATCTTTACCTCTGGGTAGTACAAGCATTGACCCACTTAAATAGCATACTTATCATAAAATATAAAATGTACTGTTATATGATTGGAATTGAACTCATGCTCCAAATACCTAATTATTCTAATATAAGAAATCAAGTATAGAAATTCCTCAGCATGTATTCATTTTACAACAACAAGAGAGGTAGGAACAGTAAAGGGATACTTTGCTAATGCGACCTTATTTCCTGGGGCAAATGGAGGGTCTCTGAATGTTTCTTTCTTGGTGTTCATGTCATTAAGGCTACGCGAAGAGTTATGAATACACTGCACCTTCATTATATGTCTTTCACAACACACATAAGGAATTGCACAGTTTAAAGCTAATTTAAAACTAGGGGCAGGAGAGATGCCTTAGCTTTTAAGAGTGTGTATTGCTTTTGCAGAAGACCTGGGTTCTGTTCCCTGCAACCACACAAGAGCTTTGAACTGCCTCTAAGTTCAGTTCCAGAAGACACAGTGCCCTCTTCTGGCATCCATGTGTATCTGTATGTGGTACACATAAACTCATTCTAGCACATGTACACAAACGCACGCACCCGCGCGCACACAAATACACACACACACACACACACACACACACACACACACACACACACACAGGAATCTTTTAAAGTATCATAAGCCTTTTAAAATTTTAACTTAGAAGAGAATTTGAGTTTTTTCTACAGTGTGCCCATCATAGGCTTCTTTTGTTATAGAATGTTAATAATTTTGGTAATGCATGTATTTTTTTAAAATTTTATTTGAAAGTGTGTATTTCAGAGAAGGTATGTTAGTACCACACATGGGGGTGCAAGCTTCAGATCCTGGTACCCAGAAGACTGAGGCAAGGGTATCACTCTGATCATTTAATGGAAATCATCATTTAATGGAAATACTGTTTTATTCTAGTCATATATATTATAAAATGAAGGGATAAACCTCATTAAGTACTAGTTAATAGACACCATGTAGATGTGTGTATACTGGTAATTCCAAACACAGGATTTTAACTGGTCCTTTTTATGTGTTTTACTGAAAAATAAAATTTAAAAAGTCTTCCTGGCATTGCTTCAAATTGTGTTAGGTCTAAGATAATCTTTATTCATTAGGTGATCTGGTGTGATGAGACAGGGGTAAATTGAAGGGCTGTTTCTAAGCCTTCAGTGGGTTCTTATCTTTTTTTTCGTTTTTCCACTAAGAGTTACAGGTAATGTAGGATTTTGTCTATGACAGATTTGGAATCCCACTATTAATCAGGACTGGTGCAAACTAAGTATCAAGTGGTTCGGGAATCGTCTGGATTCTTTCTTCCCATTCTGTGCATGTGCTCATTGGAGCAGCGACTTTCCCGATGAAGTAGGCTGGTCCTTGTCTAAGTTTGAGCGTCATGTGTGGCAGATTTCCTGATCTGACCTGATGGCGATGCGCTTGGTACTTCTGCTCCTAACATGGGTCAGGCTTAAGTCACAAAGTAAAGCACTGTCTTCATGCTTTTGTTTTGTTTTTGTTTTTGTCTTTTTTCAATTTCCCTTCTCTGTCATGAAAAGCCAGCAGATGATCTGGCAAAGGCCACCACAATGGTTGTTTGGACTTGTTCCATTGTGGCCATTCCCAGTAGGGTTAGAGTTCCCTGTTAGATCAAACCAGCCTTTCACAGATCTTCAGTGGAAATCACAGGACCCGGAGTTTATTTATTCACTCTACATCCTGGTCATACCCCCATCCCTCCTCCCTTGCCAGTCCCACCGTCTCTCCTCTTTCCCTGTTTTTCAGATAAGGGGATGCCCCCTTCCCACCCACCCCAGCTCATCACGTCACATCAGGACTGAGTGCTTCCTCTTCTCCTGTGGCCTGGCAAGGCAGTCCCACCAGGCAGAAGTGATCAAAATCTGGCAACAGAGTCCATGTCAGGGACAGCTTCGCTCCTCTTATTAGAGGACCCACAGGAAGCCTGAGCTGCCCATTGACTATATCTGTGTAGGGGGCCTAGGTCCAGTCCATGCATGGTCCTTGGATGATGCTTCAGTCTCAGCAAGCCCCTCTGGACCCTGGTTAGTTGGCTCTGTTGGTCTTGTGGAGGAGCTCCTGTCACCTTCTGGTCCTTTTCTCCTCCCCCACACTTTTCCACAAGGCTCCCTACACATGGCCCAATTAGATATATTGCTTTTAAGTATATAGTAATAATTATATGGGGAAAGGTATTTCATCATTATAATAATGTTTCTCACTTTTAAGCTTGTCTACTAATACAGATTCTATTTGTTTGAATATGCACAGCATCTTTTTGGTTCTTTTAAAGCCTACCCTATAAAGGCTGAGCCATCTTTCCTGCCTAGACACAGCAACTTTTAAGGATTTGTTTCACCCCCAGTTTTACTTTACACAGTTGTTAGAGTTCATCTTTGAATGATAAATCTCTAGCAGCTATTACCCAGAGGGTTACTGGCTTAACTGTGCAGAGAGAAAATCCTGGAGGTGGGTTGTATTAACATAGGGATATTCTTGTTTTTCCGAGCCTGGCAATAGAAGTTCTCACTTCAGGATTTCCATCTACACTTTCCACCATGTCAACAGTTGTCATAGTAGCACTCGCAATTGAGAATTGTGATTATATACTTCATCAAATGCTGCAGTTATTCTAATGCAGATCAGCCAGAATTCTAAGCCCTTCTCTTGTCTGTCTAAGGGTATAGTTAAACGATATAAGCCAAAGATTACTTTCTTTCTGTTGAGTTGAGTTGAGTTATTTCATTGACTTCAAGGTACCGTTAGTTTTAAGATATGCTATTCTTTTATATAGTACAAGAAAAAGAGGCCTAGTGGTGACTAGAGTTCAGATTAAAATATATTTATGTTTGTAAGAATACTTAGTCAATAAAACATCTCATACATATTTATACATAATCATATTGTTAAAATGTAAAGGAAATGATAGTAATTATTTTGCATATAAATTTTTATGTATATGTACATATATGTCTATATGTGTATATATATATACATCTTTATAAGTGCCCGTAAGTGCCAGAAGAGGGCATCAGATTTCCTGGAGCCAGTAAAAATGTATGCTGGGAACTAAATTCCAATCTTCTTCAAGAGAAGTATGCATTCTTAGCCACTGAGCTATTTCTCTAGCCCATAGGTAGATTTTTTTTTTTTAATCCTAGAGAGAAAATAATTTATAAGGTCATTTAGAGTACCTAAAACTTGATGATAGATACCCTTTCTATCAAAATATCTTAACCTTTGCAAAATAATATCTGATGCTATTCCTTTAAGTAGCTGCCTATACTGTATCAGTGTATGAGTGCTTACTTTGAGACTTAAATGAGTTGTTTAGTATTCTAACCAAGGTGTGTGGTGAGATACAGTATGTTACAGAGCTGTAATTACTGGATATGTTAAATGCTATATAGGAGTTTTTAACAAATTAATTGCTTTTGCCTTCTGAGAAGTGATGCATTCTGACTTTGGATCTTTCCCCCCTCAGATTTCAAGGTTAGCTGGAGTTCTGTTTGGTAAAGGAGATGCCGTAGTAAAACTGACGATATGCCTGTCTCCTCTAGACAGCTGAGGTCTGCCTCTCCCAAAGGCTTGTATGAGGTATCATCGTCCTTGGTGCTAGAGTTCAGTTACAGCTGGCTAGTGTGAGCATTGCCAGTGATTAGGTGACTGGCTCCCCTCTTCAGGTTAGTGGGGCACTAACCAATGCTGTCCTCCTGCAGTGTCGGATCCAGGTATAGACTAACAGTGCAGGGTTCTCTGACATTGCTGTGCCCCTGCTCAAAATGCATAGTTCAGAATCTTGATTATCCAGACTTGAAAATCAAAGCACGCTGTGAAGTGACTTGGTACTTGTGTGGCCCACAGCTGGGGCCATTGCACATCTGGAGAGCTTGAAGATGGTGCAAGAATCGGAAGCCAGAGCTTTGTGTTTTGGTTGAGTTCATCATAAATGATATTTTCTTCTTGAGTCCAATTGCTGCTCATAGTGAGAGCTTACCTTTGTAGACCGTTTTCAACATTTATCAAAGTGCTTTCACAAACATATAATTTTGAGGGCTGAGCCATGTGTAATTATTCTATTTGGCAGATGGGGAAAATGAGGCCCTCAGATGCTAAGTAACCAGCCTTAAAGTTGCTTGTTCCTGGCTCTTGCCTTTTTCACTATACATGCCATGGCTTGGCTCTCTGTTTATCTCCAAATTTAGAAAGCATGTAGCATGTTTTCCAGCAGCTGCTGCTATCTTTAGGGACTGCCAGCATTTTGTCACTTATCTCTCTAGCCTCCCAGATCACAGTCATAACGTTTGCTTGGTACTGAAAGGAAAAATAAGCAAAACCCTAACAGCATTCTATCACAACTCATCAGGTTGAACTGCTTTCCTGTTATGTCCTGTGACTGGGTGTTGGCAGGGACACTCGTTCAGTGTGCCACACTGCCTTGGGTTTTAGGTGCCCTGTAATAAGCTATGTACAAGCCCAGACAATGTGACTAGGGAGAGAACAAGCTAAACAAGCATTGCCAGCATTGTTGTTGTGGACACGGAGCCCCACGTTAACCAGGAATGGCTGGTTTTCTGACCTTAGCTTTACCTGCATAGCCTCCTGGATTTCAGCAACTTCCGCATGGCTGTTCCCTCCCATTAGAGAACTTTCTAGATCCTGCTCATTTCTCTCCTGAAATGCCCTAGCAGGGATGTGTGGAGCGTGTAAGTTCGTGTCTTTTGTCTATGTGAACTTTGCATATATTTTTTTTTTCTTTTATAGTGGATTAGAAATATGAACAGGATTGTGTGTGGTGTGGTTGGTGTGAATGATCACCAGATTGAGTGGGACAAACAGAACGTGGCACACAGACCTGCTCCCAGGCCATGTGTCACCCTACTGTTTTTCTGTGGACTCTGCTTTACAAATCCCTCACGCTTTTGGCATGAAGACTGTTGCCTTCCAGGCTTCCAAGAGTCCCTTTCCCAAACTGCCAGTGTAAGTCTTACTAAGACAAGCCAACTGGGAGCCCTCCCATGGAGCAAGGATGATCTAAGTGAGCTTAAGCTCTGTTGATGATTTTCTCATTAATTCAGAATCCAATGAAAACAGATAATGGTGATTCAACTTTCTGGCAATTATAAAATCGATAGAAGCTCACTGTTGTTAGCCAACCTTTGGACCCGGGTTCCTTCCCCTCCCCTGTTGTGTGCCCAGCTCCTGGTTCACTGCAGGCTCCACATGGTGTACTTTGGAAATGCTTTCTTTAAAGGCTGAAGGGCTTCTTGACCTAGTGACCTCATTAGACAGATTAACTATGTCTCAAAAAGTTCCAAAATTAAGGGAGTCTGGGAGCAAGTGAGAAAATGATAGGTGGGAGGAGATATTTGGATGATCTTTGCACATAGTAGGTGCTGTGTCTGGATAGGTGAGCGGGTAGATGAAATTCTGTTTCAGGGAGCAGGATGTGCTTAATGTGGGAAAGTAGAAACAAAAGCAGAGAACAAAGATATGAAGATTAATACGAGGTTTTGGCTTTTGTTATGTTTGGCTTTTTCGGAACATTTTACTGCAGTGGTTCTCAGCCTGCGGGTTGTGTCCTATTGGGGAGTCCAATGACCCTTACACAGGTCTCACCTAAGACCATTGAAAATCATGGATATTTACATTGCAATTCACAACAGTAGCAAAATCACAATTGTGAAGTAGCAACAAAAATAATTTTATGGTTGGGGGTCACTACAGCATGGGGAACTGTATTAAAAGTATTGCAGCGTTAAGGCTGAGAACCACGTTTTACTGTGTTCTGGGTCATGTATTACTCAGAAAGGCAGATGAAAACTGTTAGTCTTTCCAGAAAAATCATTGCACACTGCCAGTTTAGCATTGATTTGAGGGATTTTGTGTGCATTCTGTTAAGTACGTGGGTCTACCTTTCCTTTTCTTCTGATAGTCCCAAGTCTAAGTTCTTGGTGAAAAGAGCTTTGGATGATAAAACTTTAGATACCCCACTAAATAATCCAGTGTCCTTAACCCAGTCACGAGGACAGTAGTATCAAGAGTAACACCGAAACATAAAGAATCAAACAGAAGTATCAGCTTGAGCTTTCTGTCTTTCACTCTTCTGCTATGGCTGCTCTGCCTAGTCAGACCATAAAGTGCAACTCTAACTGGATTAGGCAGCCTTGGAGAAATGCCCTTCAGCTGAGAAAAGCAAGTCGCTTAAAACGACTGCGATTTAGAGCCCCTTCCCATGGTCCCACGCAGTTAGGTGGCTTAGGTGGCAGTTAGGTAGGTTTCTGGGTTGCTGCTGTTGAGAGTGTGTACAGCCGCTTTCTGAGACAGCATTGGGGAGTCGATTATTTCAGTGTTGGCTGCATTGTCTGCTTGGTGTTTCTGAATCCTGCTGTTGACCTGTGGGAATCTGGACTAGAGCAGAGTGTCTTTAACAGAGAACCACACACATACATAGTTGTACGCTAATTCACTTTTGAAGCTAATTCACAATTGAAGGTAAGATGTGCAAGCTGTTGAACCTGGATCTTTGGGAAGTTTTTCTCAAACTTCAGTGCTGTACACAGTGTGGAAAAGCCCTTGGTAAAATGAAGGTGTGATCCAAAACCTTGTGATTCTAAATTCCCTAAAGGCTCCTGAGCCCTGCTGCTGCCGGCTCTAGGGCTGCAGGTTTTGCAACAGTGTGTGGCCTGACTTGTCACCAGAGCAGGAAAGACAGCTGTGTGTATGCCTCTGTGTGTGTGCCTCTGTGTGTGTGCCTCTGTGTGTGTGCCTCCCGCGCGCACGCGCGCCATGTATCTTTTAACAGCTACCCCACCAGCCTGTGCCGGAGTGAATGGCCTTCTGGAGCAAGCGCCGCCCGAGTGAGTCCATACTCAGTCCTCTTTCACTTACCTTTCATTTTTCATGCTTTTCTACAAAGCTTAACTTTTCCAAATACCGCGGATCTTTAATTTCAAAAGGAATATTTTCTAAGATGTTATCCAGTTTCCTTTCTTGAACTACTCCTCAGTGATGTAAAGGCTCTAGATCCTTGTGCTGGACGTTGAGCTATCTCTATGTAAGATGAGTATCCACCTCAAAGCCTCACATGGTGTTCTTTTGTTTCTTCTGTTTTGCCTCCTTCAGTTGCCAATTGATAATGACTGCCTCGAAGCAGCTGGCTTCCTTTGCATTTTAATTGATTAGTTCTGACCTGAGAAGCCAGATACTGGGTTTGTTAGAAATATGTTTGGGATTTATGCTTAAAAGGACTCGCCTGTCAGAAGGGCTTTCCAGGCAGATGTGAATGAGAACTTTAGCAGCAGCCACCTAATCCAGATGGGCAGCTCACTCGTTTTCCTAGTGTCTTTTCCTTGGTGCTGTGTGTGTGTGTGTGTGTGTGTGTTTGTGTGTGTGTGTGTGTGTGTGTAAGAGAGAGAGAGAGAGAGAGAAGGGGAGAGAGAATATATGTATGTGTTTGTTGAGTGAGCGAGTCTCAATCTGTGACTGGGTGTATGTTTGTGTTTTATGGTGAATGTATATAGTATGGGATGTTTTGTTTTGTTTTTTGTTTTTGTTTTTGTTTTTTGTTTTTTGTTTGTGTGTGTGTGTGTGTGTGTGTGTGTGTGTGTGTGTGTAGCAGAGGTTGACAATGTCTTCTGCTGCTCCCAGCCTTATTTTTAGTGATGGAGTATATTAATTCAATTGTAGTTTACCAGTGAGCTAGGCTAGCTGGCTAGCAAGGCCTCACTCTAACCCTTTACCCACTGCTAGAGCTATGATTACAGGTACATCTTATGTTAAGCTTTGCTTTTCCCACCTCTCTCCCTTCTTTTCTCTCTCCCTTACCCCCTCTTTTCCTCCCTCCCTCCCTTCCTTCCTTTTCTATGTGCTGGGACCCAAACGTGCAAAGTACTTGCACACCAAGTACTTAACTCACTAAGCCATCTCCCCAGACCCTAGGGTAGCCATGTCTGTGTCTCTCACACTGCTCACAGTGGCTTTACAAAGGAGTTTTAATGATAATGACAGCACAGAGGCTATTCCCTGGATTGACTTAGTGATTAGGTGCTCAGGATTTAAAGACTGACTATTGGTATATAATACGATTAGTTACAGTAACAACTAGTTCTCATTTGCCAAGGAGTCATCCTGCAGGTGAGTGTTCCACAGCACACAGGGCTGTGGCCCTGAAGAATCTTTTTTGAGGGGCAGCAAATAAACTCTGCTTTGAGTAAATCAGAGTAATCCCATAGCTAGGTGTGAGGGTCACACTAGTCTTTAGTCGGTCTTTACAAATAAATACGCATGTCTAGGAGCTCCAGGAGATGCTGTTTTGCTAGAAGCTCTGAGGGAGCCTTATTCCCATTTAAAGCCAAGAGCCCTTTTGCCTTTTAGCTAGGTAATAGAGGATTTAGAGCACTCTAAGTAGACTTACTGCTGTGTTAGAGCATGTGGATCGGCTTATTTAAAAGTTGTATGACAAGATTATATTTAGTCAAAAGAGTTGAGTTGGATTTTGAGATCCTGAACAGGGCGCCTATCTGACTTTATCTTTAGTAAATTACAGTGTTTAAACACTGATTGATTATCACATTTATCTCATTTGAATGATTTGTTTTGTTTTGTTGTTGTTGTTGCTTTTTGTTTGTTTGTTTTTGGTTTTTGGAGACAGGATTTCTCTGTGTAGCCTTGGCTGTCCTGGACTAGACTCACTTTGTAGACCAGGCTGGCCTTGAACTCACAGTGATCCACCTGCCTCTGCTTCCCAAGTGCTGGGATTAAAGGCATGCACCACCACACAGGGCTTTGAATGCTATTTTTATATCTAGAATTGTTTTATTTTTAGTACAGCTAAGGGTGCTGGTATATAAGCTAGTTGTAATTAACAGTATTTTGTGACCTGGGACTCCTGTCCAAGATCACTGCAGAGCTAGAAAACATTAGAGGGCAAGTTAAATGCATGGCCTTAGCAGAACATTCAGAGACTGGAAAAAAAAAAAAAAAAAAAAAAAAAAAAAAGAACACCCTGCTTCGACCCAGCTGTACTTAAATGTGTTTGGTTTAGTTTCAGTACTTTGATTCCCTTTGGCTTTAAAGACTAGAAGATCCTGTTTGAAATAGTTGCAAGTAAATGCTGCTAGGAGGAAGATTTTTGCCAGAAAGAGAGATTAGACATGTGTTCCCATTCTTTGTTAATGGCTTTTGCTTGTTTCAGTTGAAATGAAAATGTTCCTGTACTAAAGAGAAACACGCCCCTCCCTTCCTGTTTGCAGATGTCTTTCATTTGCTGTTTATCTTATTTAAATATACAGTAGAAGAGAGAATGTAACTGCTGTTCCTTTAATACCGAGCTGAGCACGCTACAATAGGTGTCACTGTTTGGCTTGGGCCAATCCTGATTGGTGGCTTCAGCTATTGGCTGGGAGCGCTGGCTGTCTGACTCGTCTGCAGGCCCTGTAATACCTACTCAGCTCTCTCCGATCCGTTCACCACACAACTTCGCCGGCCGCACATACTCGCTGGGCTCCGCACGTCTTGCTAACCTAATTCAGAAAGCAAGCACCTCAGCTGTCTGCGGCTTGCCTCCTTTGCACAGCATAGGCTTTCTAGGCGATCCAGAACGCGGCTGTCTTTATGAGCAAGTAAGAAAAACAGGAATCATGATGGGAATGTATTTAACAGATCCGGTCCTGGATAAAACTTAAGGACAGTTTCTCTTCAATATAGTGAAAAGGTCACCTTGCCTGGCTGGGAAAAGCAGGAAAATACCAGCTTGTCGGTTTTCTGTTAACATCTTAGCTCTGGCTAGCCTCTTTGCCTTGATGTTCGAGCAAATTTGGAATATCTAGCCCCAAAGAGAGACATCCTGTACTCATGGTAGATGATAAAGAAAAGAACATGAAATGTCTCACCTTCTTCTTGATGCTTCCAGAGACAGTAAAGAACAGGTCTAAGAAAGGCTCAAAGAAAGCAAGCAGCGGCAGCGGCAGTGGCAGCAGCAGCAGTGGTGGTGGTGGTGGCGGCAGCAGCAGCAGCAGCAGCAGCAGCAAGTTGCCCCCAGTTTGTTATGAAATAATTACCTTGAAAACTAAAAAGAAGAAGAAGATGGCTGCTGATATATTCCCCCGTAAGAAGCCAGCCAACTCCAGCAACACCACTGTCCAGCAGCAGCACCAGCACAATCTCTGTAACAACAACCTCATTCCGGCCCCCAACTGGCAGGGTCTTTATCCTACCATCAGAGAAAGGTAAGCGCCCCTGCCGCCGCCGGCAGCAGCAGCGGCCAGCGTGTTTACTTTCAAAGTTTGCCAATATTGAAGGATCTGCTTTTGTGTGATCTGTAATGCATTTTAATGTGCATCTCCTCCGCTTACTCTTTTCCCAGAAGCTTGACCAGCAATGGAAAGCTGCCTTGTATCTTTTCCAAAACAGCTGCTTTCCTCTTAGATACAAATATTCCTGCAGGCTGGAACGTTTAAGTGGCAGGGTTGTGTCTCTGGAGCACAGAGGAGAGCCACCCTTCATTCGTCCTAAGCCATGTGAAAGTTTGGATAACTCCTCCAACTTTAGCTACTTCCCATGTGTCTGCAGTGATTTCAGACAGTTGTGTACTTGGACCCTCTCTTTCCTCTTTTGCTGTGAAGTCACTGAACTGTTGTAGCTTAGCTTGAGGCGCTTCTGTAAGTTTTGCATGCTGGGGAAAGGGATGTTAAGAGTGCAGGCTGCTGTGAATTAATGAATTGCCTCTTGTTTGTAGAAATGCGGTGATGTTCAATAATGACTTGATGGCAGATGTACATTTTGTGGTTGGGCCACCAGGTGGGACTCAGCGGTTGCCAGGACACAAAGTAAGCAACAGCTGCATTACCGGTTTAGTCCTGGGATTTACATAGTGAGACCTTCTCACACAGAGCCTGCCGCGGCCAGGCAGGGCTTGTTTCACCAGATTTCAGGGAAAGCAGACCCTTTGCTAGGGCTTGGCCACACTCACTTTTGCCTTTATTTCCCTGGTTTTATATGTCACCCGGAAACCGTGCTCTCTTCACTCTCCAGATTCACAAAGTCCTCTGTTTACTGTTCCAATAGAAATCAGATAAATGCCCTTTGGTTTTATTTAGTTCACTATGAGAGTGGGGTGGTGGTATACATTAATGTCACAGCTGAGAGCCTGTCTTTGGGTCCCCTGTCAGGATACACCCTGAAATACTCTGGCTGTACATTTCCCTAGCTCTGACTTGCTAGCTGTTCCGGGGGATTGGCTTGCTGGAAATGCTCTCCGTTTAGTGCATGAAATGAGATTTCCCTTTCTTCACAGTATGTCTTAGCTGTTGGGAGCTCAGTGTTCCATGCAATGTTTTATGGAGAACTTGCTGAGGACAAAGATGAAATCCGGATCCCAGACGTCGAACCTGCTGCCTTCCTGGCCATGCTGAAGTAAGCATTACTTGTGTGCTTGCCAAGAGCGAGCTTGTGCTGTTTGTGCTCTGCCGGCTTCTCCCTCAGACCTAAGCCCTGTGTAAGAGAAAAGCTTCCAAAGAGAGAGGGTGCTGCTTGCCTTGTAATGGTTTTGGAGGAAACTGCTCTTCATCTTTCCGTGGACGTCAGATGGAATGTTACAGGCATTTAGAGCCATGTCTTAGCCTAGAGCCTAGGGGCAAAGAGCGTATGTGAGCTGCTTTTTAGTGACATTTTAAAAGAAAAATAGCTTTCTGGTATACATGTAATTTAATAAGCATGTGTCCATCCCTCCCCAAAAGGCATGCCCCACCCCCCACCCTCCGAAAGCAGTGCATGCCAAGAAGCGTCAGAGAAACAGACCTTTGCTTCACAGTTGGAGGAATTATGTACCTTCTTTAGCTAGGAACCCTGGGAAGGGTGCGACACCAGAAGTGGAACTTATTTATTTTCAGATCTTTGCCCACACATATTTTACACACACAATTGGACATGTGCTGGTGATGAAGAGATATTTGAAGGGGGAAACAGGGTTTCTATAATTGCCTGTAGATTTATGCATGCAATCTTCAATTAGTAATATAGAAGTACAAAAAGATTAGGCTATTACATATTTATGTAAAAAGTTTTATATCTTATAGATCCTGTGCAGACTTTTGCATGTTAATCAGGCACCAAGAATCATCTTTACCCGTGTCTAGTGCTAGACAGTGGGTTAGTCTGTATTATGTTTAAGCACAGTTACTTTTAAGTTGTGTTTTGTCTATTTTCAGCACACTAATATGCGAGTTCAAGGTTATCTTGATGGTCTAGGGATTTCAGTTTACTGGGGTGAATTAAAAAAAAAAGTTTTGTTTTGTTTTTTTGAAGAAAAATTGTCCAGTGGATCAACAAGTTTGATAATATTCTTACAAACTTTAAAAAACAATTATTATTTATTATTTCCTGCTTACTGATAAATAAATTATAGTCAGTTCTAGAGTTTTAAGTGTTTAATTCCTTGTACCTGTTAAGGCTTTGAAATCTAATTGAACTAGAACTTTCACAGTGGGAAGCAGGGAGATTAAAGGCAAGTGAGTATGTGAAGCACGTAACACTAACTGCTGCCTCACCCCGAAACCTCGGTTACCTGCTGGGATCCTTGCCCTTCCTCACTGCATGTGAAGGCAGCTACATGTGTGACAGTGCCATCTGTTGTTGAGTGGAGTGCAGCCCTACCCGGCATTTTGGCCTCACTGAAGTCAAGTAGCGTGTTACATCCCAGACACAAGTACAATCAAGAAACACGCGCAAGAGTGGCAGAGAGTTACATCTGGCCCAAGCCATTGATTCACCATTTGCCAAATATCTTCTCCTATACATGTATTGCCTACAGCCTGTTAATACGGTGTTTTAAACGTTCTGGGATCAGCTGGAGGGGTAAGACTACAACTGCAGTAGGGTCCCATTCGCCTTGGTGTGCTACAGTCGACATCGTAGTGACTGAGGTTTCCCCCTCCCGTGTCCTGGCTGAGTAGCTGTACTTTTATAAAAGGAGTGGCGGTTCCTTTACTTCCAGGTGAGGCTGCAAATCCAGCTGTGTTCTGGATGCTCTCCTGCTTCCAGCCTCTGGGCAAAGCGCAGCTGTGCTGCAGCTGTGCTGCAGCTGTGTTGTCAAGTGGTCTTGCCAGTGTAACCGGCTTAGCCTACTAGAGAAGAGTTTCCTGGAAGCAAATGTGTGTGACCCTTGAAACTGTTTTGGCTTGTGTGTGTGTATCTATGTTCCCCCCCCCTTGCAAAAGCTATTCTTGATTTTTAAAGTTAGGTGTGTTTTACAAACATGGATAAAACAACTATTAAAAAAATCAAATAAAGTACTCTATAATTTGGCCTAAAAACTTGAAAGGATAAATTTTCCTCAGTGTTGTTCACTGGTAGAGTTCTCACTGTACTATATATGTTTTACCCTGTACTATATAAGATAGCAGGTGGTCCCCACCTTTACACACTGGTTTGAGAAATTACCATCATCCCCCAAACACCAAGAAGTATTTTATCTCCTAAGATAGGTACAGCTCACTGAGGCACAGAATTAATGCACGTTTAAGCTCTTTCTCTGCCTTGTCTTTTAATAGATGCATGTGCAAGTAATGTACTCCTCACTTCTGAAAGCAGGAGGACTGTGTGGTGACACATACGATTTAGGAATTTAGAACTCAAATGATTTTGTGGAGTTAACTGAAAAGGTAGTATTGAAATTTGAATGTGGCGACTTAGTGAACTTAGAACCACTTCAGAAATACTTAGTATCCAGTTTTATTTTGTGTTTTAGAAAAGCCTCAAATCAATAAAATGTAACTTTTGACTTTAGCATGTCAAGAAACATTTGTTTTTACTGAGTGTGCAGAAAATGGAATAAAACTGTGCATATCTACTTTCAACACTGGTGGGGCTAAAGAGAGGAGGCTCAGAGGGTAAAGTGCCGCTGCTGCTGCTGCAGGGGTCCAGGCTTCAGGTTCCCATCCCCGTCAGATGCCGCACAGCTACTGCTAACTCCAGTTCCAGGGGCTCTGGGGCCCTCTTCTGGCCTCCACGAGCTTTCAAGTAAACAAGCATGCATACTTGCACACACATAAATAAGTAATAAATATTTGTAAAACTGTGATGTTGGGACTGTCAGTACTTAATACATTGTGGCAGAATTTTGCCCTGTTTTCATCTTATCTCTGTTATACAGCCATCTTTTAGATAATTGCAGTATCTCCTGTTTTGTTGAAAATGTACCAAATACGTCTTTATAAGACAGAGGATGAATGGTAACACAAAGTTAATCCCTTTAATTATATAAGCTTACTGCTGAGCAGAAATCTTAATACCTTATGAATGTTTTTCAGATGCTTCTTTAACATGTTTGCAGTAACTGTCACAGGAAATTATATTGTTGGACAGGCTTGAAAGCAGTGGCTTCCTTCCTTGCTGCACATGCTTATTTTGTGGAAATCCGCTTACATGTTGGATGCTTTCTTCCAGATACATCTATTGTGATGAAATTGACTTGGCTGCAGACACGGTGCTGGCCACACTGTATGCTGCCAAAAAGTACATAGTTCCTCACCTTGCCAGAGCCTGTGTGAATTTCCTGGAGACCAGCCTGAGCGCCAAGAACGCCTGTGTACTTCTCTCTCAGAGCTGTCTGTTTGAGGAGCCGGACCTGACGCAGCGTTGCTGGGAGGTGATTGATGCCCAAGCTGAGTTAGCACTCAAGTCCGAGGGATTCTGTGACATCGACTTCCAGACACTCGAAAGTATCCTCCGCAGGGAAACGCTGAATGCCAAAGAGATAGTGGTTTTTGAGGCAGCCCTGAACTGGGCTGAAGTAGAGTGCCAGCGGCAAGATCTGGCCTTGAGCATTGAAAATAAACGCAAAGTCCTAGGGAAGGCCCTGTACTTGATCCGCATCCCCACAATGGCCCTGGATGACTTTGCAAACGGTGCTGCGCAGTCTGGTGTATTAACTCTCAATGAGACCAATGACATCTTTCTCTGGTACACTGCGTCCAAAAAACCGGAGCTGCAGTTTGTGAGTAAAGCCCGGAAGGGCCTGGTCCCCCAGCGTTGTCATCGGTTCCAGTCATGTGCCTATCGGAGCAACCAGTGGCGCTATCGGGGTCGCTGTGACAGCATCCAGTTTGCAGTTGATAAGAGGGTGTTCATCGCAGGCTTCGGGCTGTATGGCTCCAGCTGTGGCTCTGCAGAGTATAGCGCTAAGATTGAACTCAAACGGCAGGGTGTAGTCCTGGGCCAGAACTTGAGCAAGTACTTCTCTGACGGATCCAGCAACACCTTCCCTGTCTGGTTTGAATATCCAGTGCAGATTGAACCAGACACCTTCTACACAGCCAGTGTGGTGCTGGACGGCAATGAACTCAGCTACTTTGGACAGGAAGGCATGACGGAAGTTCAGTGTGGCAAGGTGACTGTCCAGTTCCAGTGCTCCTCAGACAGTACCAATGGCACTGGTGTACAGGGAGGGCAGATCCCCGAACTCATATTCTATGCTTGAACCTTCCTTTCCTTATGCAGCACGAGGCGCCCGCATGGGCCCTCCTTGCCTGACGCTTAGCTCATCTGCAGATATGTGGTCAGCACAGGTAATTTGTAATGAATGAAGCAGTAGACAGTTTCTAATGTCTTTGAACCTTTTAATTATGTACAGGCTAAAATGCAACATTCCGCTTTTAACTATATGCTTAGAGGAGCCAAGTTCTTACTCAGGCTTTGTGGTTTTAGAGTTGCGTCTGTACGCCTAGGGAGATCATGTGCTTTTCCAAGTGCCCACCAACCTCCCACTTTGTACCTCTGAAGAAGATTTTGGATCAACTTGAATTTCCTTTGATGAATGGAAATACCTATTCTAAAGTAGTATCAGTTATTTTTAAACAGAACCCCTTCCTTTAAAAAAAAAACAATCAAAACAAAACAAACAAATCAGGTAAACCTCAGTGTACAAATTTGAAAAGATTTGCTTTGGAACAAGTCAACTTAGAAAGTAGAGGTAGGCCAATAGTCCTGCTTGACTCTGCTCTTCCACATTTGCTGTTGCTTCCGGGCTTTGCTTTTAGATTCCTTGTATCTTAGGTTCACATGTGTTGCACACTAACAGTTCACACTATTGGGGTGAGGACTTGGGTGTTTGTGTAGGTCCTGACTTCTGCTACGAAGCAGACTTACATACTTCCAGTGTAGAAGACACGATGCAAGAATGCAGACACTTCTTTCCAAAGTGATGAAGTTAGAAATTTTCATTGGTGATAGGGAGAAAAAGGTTGCAAACCTGCTAATTTAGACTATGTTGGATAAAAGGGAAGCCCGAAAATGCCCTATACAACAAATAGTTCAGTTTACCAGTGAGAGGCATACGCAATTCAGAAAAGCCATTCTTGCCTGGCAGCTTTGAAACACCCCCTCGACCCCCCCCCCCCCCATGACACACATACACACACACACACACACACACACACACACACACACACACACACACACACACTCTCTCTCTCTCTCTCTCTCTCTCTCTCTCTCTCTCTCTCTCTCTCTCTCTCTCTCTCTCTCTATCGGCTTGTTCATAATTCTTAACTACATAGGAGTCCCGTTTCTCATTCTTCCCTCCCTTGTTAAAAGAGGACCAAACAGTTCTTTAGAGGTATGGAGTAATGGTCTTGTAGCACTACTTGTCAGTTCTTTATATGCTTTTTCTTTTAAATCGAAACGTTCTTTATCTGCTCTTTGACCATAGACGATCTTATGTGTTGATTATGAACGAGCTTCTGTACTGCTAGAACCTGGCCTCCGGCCATCTTGAAGTGCCAATATATGCCTGCAGGGTTTTTGAAAAAAGGTTCGGAGTGACACTGGGTTACGCCGAGTATTCACCTCATCAGCATCACATGCAGTTCTTATTTGTCCATGATATCATAAGCAAAGAGGGAAAAGCTCGCAGATAACTTCTCCTTCCATGATGGCTCATGTTGGCTGAGTGCCTGTGACCCTGGTAGTGTCCAGTGTGGTCACTTGAAACTGAAATATCCACGTGTTTCTGGGCAGTTTTTCTGCTCAGTGTGATCCTGAGATGGCTCCCCACCACCCAGAGTGTGGTCCCTGGCCGCCTCCTTCTCCTGCTCTGTGAGCCGAAGATGGCTTATCTGGAGCAGGGGCTAGTCCTGGGGTGTGTGTGCCTGCGCAATATGTGCACGCAAGTGTGCTTGCCAACTCAGGAACTGCCTCCTCCCTGCCTGGCTAGTGGTGGGTGTGTCAGAAATGCCCCCTCACCCCTGCTGTTGCCAGTAAGGCCCAATGAGTGACAGCTTCCACTCACTGTGCTTCTGGGACACTTCTTCCCCTGCAGATAAGGGCTTGTGGCCTTTGGCCAGCTTCCCTGGTGGAGGAGAGCACTGGATTATGGGAAATGTTGTAATCGTTTTGCCATTACTTACATCTGTTAACATAGGTGACCAAAAGCTGTTATTGGTGACTAGATGAATATTCCTAGGGCAGCTTTCCAAAAATTTCTCTCAACTGCTTCCTAATAAAGGGGATGACAGTTTGTAGTTTTGGCAAAGCATCAATGAGGTAAAAGT
The DNA here is from genome assembly GCA_907169655.1 of Acomys percivali. Taxonomy (NCBI): domain Eukaryota; kingdom Metazoa; phylum Chordata; class Mammalia; order Rodentia; family Muridae; genus Acomys; species Acomys percivali. Next base: position 11,073,395 of record OU015742.1, on the reverse strand, counting down.
ACATTGTCAATTGAAATTAATTCTACAAAGGTTTTTGTTTTACAATTATGGTTAAACATTTCAGTAGCTCATAGCTACCATACAAATTGGTATGGTACATACAAAGTGACTGGAAGGCACTTAACTTTTAAGCCAGAGGAGAAGGAACTTTGTTTATCACTAATTGCTTCCTGTCAGATAGTTGGGCTGGGTGTGATAGCCTTAAAGGGGCAGGTCTATCCCCAACTCACTCTTACTGTGACTTAGCTGCCATCCACGTGGTTAGGCGAGTACAGTTCACTGAGGATGGAAGGACTTAAGTTTATATTATTATTATTATGTTTCCAAAAAGACACATCCAGTTTCTGATTGGCCTATGTGAAGAACTGTTGATAAGAATGAAAAGCTGACCTAAAATAAGAAATTTTATGTTCTGAACCTATTCTCTTATCTGCATTTTTCAGCAAAATGAACGATAATGCGCTTGCTTTGGTTTTCTTTGGTAACTTTGAACTTTGTAGTTTATAAGAATAGAAACCATTGTTCTGACAGCGCTGGCAGCTCTAGTATATAAACACAACTTTATTAAGCAGAAAACGCTGTAGATGCTTTGCCCAGCATACATGGCAGTCTTCATCATTGTTCATACTGGGGATAAGGGTAACTAGGCTAGCAGTTCTAATTCAGCATTCTTTAATCATATCTTAAGATAGTATTTAAGTAAATGGTCTAATTTCTACATAATTATTGCACTGAACTGTCTTTTTTTTTTTTTCTTTAAGGTGTTTAAATAAGCTCAGCTAATTCAGGACACTGTAGCCAATGTGCTTCAGTGTGCTTGACTTTAGCAGCTTACAGCATTATTTATGAAGGAAAATATATAAATATGAAGTACCTCATGTTGAATGTTATTGTACTGTATTTTTAATGTAACAGTGCAGATCTTGTTAGACACATGAATGTGTATAATCATGTTAAATGCAAATAAAATAAAACTGGTTCATAGATTTGCTTCTTAGCATTTTTGTTGCTCCCTTGAAATGGTAAAAAATTAATTCTCTAACTTTTGATGGCACTGCATTTTACAATGATGGTTTCGCAGAAGCATTTGTTTGCGAAGTATTCAGTGTCTTTGATTCCTAAAGAAGGTTAAATTTGAAGCAGAAGCATGAGAACAATGAATATGTTAATCAGTTGCATTGTTCAAAGCCTGACTGCTCGGTTAATAAGAGTGAGTGAATGGGTGCGTCCATGGTCCTGCGTGGAGCTTGTGGTTGCCTAGCGTTCCGAGCTATATTCGCCACAGTTGCTTACATGTCTGGGTCTCCCTGTACTAAGGGGATGTTGTACTGAATCACATGTGGCTTTTGATGGGACCAGCATTGCTGTTTTCTAAGTTCTTTTTTTTTTTTTCCATTTCTTTTTTTTTATTTATTTATTTTATTAATTTATTCTTGTTACATCTCTATGGTTATCCCATCCCTTGTATCCTCCAATTCTTCCCTCCCTCCCATTTTCCCCTTATTCCCCTCCCCTATGACTGTTCCTCAGAGGGATTACCTCCCTCTGTATATGCTCATAGGGTATCAAGTCTCTTCTCAGTGACCTGCTGTCCTTCCTCTGAGTGCCACTAGGTCTCCCCCACCAGGGGACATAGTCAAATGTGAGGCACCAGAGTACTCTGGTGGCGCAGGCCTGTAGGATTTGCTGAAGGAGGCAGAGGCAGGTGGATCTGGAGTTCGAGGCCAGCCTGGGATACACATATCCCGCTCAAACTAAGGCACCAGCCAAGGACAATACAGGCGGTAAAATTTAAACCCCTACCCTGATCTAGCCCGTGGACAGGACAGTCTCCACACTTGAGTGGAGAGAGGGGTTTTCTAAGTTCTTAATTCGATCCGAAAATAAAATAAACTTCCAAATGGGAATTTTAGTGTAGTTGTTATATACTCAGGTCATTTTCCACTCTGCTTCCCAGTGTTACTGCTACTTGGCCTTTTTTAATAACAGTGAGGTGTATCTCCCTGTGTCACATACATCCTGCACAAAACACACCCATGTACTCCTTCATAATTATGTCTACATAGCTGTGCATACATAAGCTTTTCTCTGAATCTCTTTAATACTTTCAACTATACTTTATTATGCACCCTTTATTGTGGCTCTTTCATCTCACCAGGTTCTGTCTCTACTGTTTACTTGCTCAGAGGATTTTTGGAGTTACTCCTAAGCATGAGAACTGGGGTTCCCAGCCCCCTCTCCACCCTCATCAGCTTAACCACAGTACAACCTGAATTGCAAAGATCTTTAATCCACCAAAGTCTCAGCTTTTATCTCTTCTTTGCTTCTGTTTAAAGCTAATCCTCCTGCTTGCTTTCATTATCCCAATTCAGTTGTTGGGACCAAGATCAACATGTGACTGAAATTACACTTCCAGGTTGATTGGCTTGTTTAGGAAGACTGTGGACCAAAACTTGAGAGAAAACTTGAAAGAAGAAATTAAATTATATAAAATGTAGAGGCCAAATGTAGAGGCAAGTGGCCTCTAAGTATCTGCTGAGTCTTTGAAATCCTTCAGTGGAAGCTAAGCACACTTTTGGATTTCCAGGTCCAGAGTGGCTTGCAGTACCTTCCACTTACTGACAACTGATGAGTTGTTTTTGTTTTAAACTCCACCCTCTTACCTTTTAGAATATATATTTTAACAAAAACCACTTTTAGAGAATTTTCTTTCAAATTAGAGGTTGTGCACTTATTTCAATAGCCAACACTAGTGGGTGGAAAGTTTCCCAGTTGGGAATTTGCCAGCATGGGGGTAAGATGAAAATGCAAATATGGGTAGAGCCACTGAGGGTGTTGCAGTGCCAACTCTGGCTGCCACCATCTGGCTTCTGAGGAAAGTCTGGACATACTTCCTTCACACCAGCCTTTCCCCTCTGTTGTCTTTCCTAAATCTTTCTAGCAGAGTAGAAATGATTTCCACTGTGCTGCTTAGCTTACACTTTACTGAAATGTCCAGTGGAAATACTTATACTCTTAATGTCTGAAAAGCCCCTGGAGGTAAGTGGACCGGCTGTGCCACATCTGTGCTTTAGGACAGCTAGCTCTTGCTGCTTCGCTAAAGCTGCTGGTGATGGCAGGAGTGGTAGTATGTTAAAGGTCTCTTTGAGGCAGTCTTTCTCACCAAGGCCATAGCAGTATAAAAAGGTACTTAAGTTAGGACACATTTTGGTATTTATTACCTTGGGGGTCAGTTTTATATTTAATAAACTTTCTTTTATGCTCACTATTTCACCTGTTATTTTAGAAGAGTGAAATTACGACAGGAAAAAAAGCTAAGTAAAAACAAGTTCTATGAATGACCTTGTTAATTTTAAATGAAGACTGTTGTTCTGTGTGAAACTAGAATAATCAGAGATATTTTGATATGTGGCAGTCTTCACTAGGGCTATACAATTTGCATTTTTTCCCTTCCTATCAAAAGAATGGTAATGATTATTTAAGGGCATATGAATAATATTTTAAAGAAACTAAAGAATACCACCTTCTGTTATACCACAGAACCCATGAAAATGTTCTTTTGAGATATTCTGTGTTTCTCACGGAGTTCTCATTTTAGTTCTTCCCAAAGTGTAAACTTTAAATTATTTCAGCATCTCTTATCACAGTGTTGAAACTGAACCAACCCTTAACTAATTCAAAATTGAAAGTTGTCACCAATCTTTACTCTTAAGAAAAATGCTGTTTCTAAGAATATTTATAGATAGCGATGGACTGCAGATCAACATCTTTTTGGCTCCAACAAGAGACAGAAGGTTTAACGAGTCATTCCGAGGATTAACCCGCTGCTCATTCAGTCATTGATCTTTTATTGGTCTTTCACTTCATCACAGGCAGTCAGAGGTGCAGGGACTCAGGCCTGGAAGATGTGTGTTATAGTATTTGGAGCTTGTGGTTGAGGTCAGGAATGTTCTTAATGTTAGATACAGAAGAATCATAGGTGACTGAGCCCTATTCCCCAGACATTCTGATGTAAGCCCAAAATGGAGCCTGAGTGCCCAACAGACCTCCTGATGCCAATGCTGCTGTCTGCAGATCACAATCAAGTGTCACTGACCCAGAAAGAGTAGCAGATTGGGTTTTGTGAGTACGAGTCAGCAGAGCTGAGGGGTAGAGGAGGAAGGCTGGGGCTCCTAGCAGACCATTAGCAGCATGTACATGAGCTTAAGGTGGAAGAGATTGCTGTCATAAATGGACAAATTGTAGGGTGGAGCCAGGAAGAAATCCCAGAACATTAATATTGAGAGATCCTAACATAGCCACAGTAAAGGGTCCATGTAGAATGAAGCCACATCTGGTGTTTGGAATGGGAAACTGACCTAGCAGAAGCAGGAAGCAAGCATTCCATGTATCAGGCTCATTTATCAGGCTTTTAGATACAAAATAAGCCAATGACAGATTTCAGCGTAGACAAGACAAATTTGTATTTTAGGTACTGAACTCTGGGGAGGATAGAATGGACCAGGCTGGAGGCCAGGAGAACATTGGGTTGGAAGAATAACATAAATGAAGGTTAAAGCAGCTAGCAGATGGTTAAAAGGATGAATATTTAGGAAGTGTAGAGAGATCCTCAGGGTGTGGTTGAGTTTTGAAAAAACTCATAACGGCTTGGTGTGAAGCTGGGCTGCCATCTGTAGGTGGTCTTATCTATTTTGTGGGTTCCTCTTTTTCCCACCATTTACCTCCAACTCCCATTTTACCCTCTATCACTAAATAGGAGGGGAGGAGGAAGGGAGGGGGGGAGAGAGAGAGAGAGAGAGAGAGAGAGAATATGAGAATATCTGAATCTAATTTCTTGTTCTTTGAGAATCCTTGCTAAGGAACCAAAACCAACCCCACTGAATGATCACCAATCACCAACCACACCTCAGGGCCCTAGCTTTTATACACCCTATGAAAAGTTCCTAGAATTCCAAATGTCACACTATTGTAGAAAGGATCTTCACCTGACAAAGCCACGCCTCTGCTATAGCATTAGACAAATCATAGCTACTGTGGACTGTGCAAAGCAGCCCCATATCCCACACCTGGGATTAAAATGAAGACATATTCTTATATTTCTGTGTTTTTTAAAGAAACCAAAATTTTAGAGTTCTCAGTACAGCCGTCCACATTGAAACTTTGGCTAAATCTGCATGTGGCCTGAAACAAATTCCTCTGCGTCTGAAGCTCCAGTCTCTTCAGGAAAATGGTGATGGTGCCTTAGAAAAGTCAGGTGATGATATAGCCCCAAGCACATGTGACGGTGCTTGGTGAACAGAAAACACACCTACAAGGGTTAGTGAAACTGGAGATGAAACGTCACAAAGTGAACCGTTAGTTTCAATTTGCCCATTCTTTTAGCAAGTTGTCATTGTAGACAGATGGAAAAAGTATTGGTGATGTTCTTTTAAATCCTCACATTCAGTAGCCACTGAATTTGTAAAGCTACTAAGGGCTGCATTGTTGAGGAATTCTCATCCTTTAATTAGATTTCTAATATGAACTTTAATTTTATCATGTTAATGAGATACAGAAATGATTTATTATGGTGTGGATGGTTCTGGCACCTCAGATGCTTTTCTCTACTTGGATTCTTCAGATGACTGGAAAAACTGGAGGAGGGTGTAATAAAGGATTCTGGAAACATTTTCCAATACAAGTCTATTTTCAAGGCATTTTTTAAAAAATTCTACTTTATTAATTTCAATGTTAAAATAGCATCTTATTGTTCTGCTGTCTTAGAGGATTTGGGATATAATTCCTGCGAATATTTTGTGATTAAAAGTAGTTTTAGCATTGAGATTGGCAGATGTTTGTCACAGGTGTGACCTTTTCTGTGAGTGATGAGAATGGTAAGAGAGATGTTTGATGAGCTGCGTACATTTATGGAAACACAGGAGGTGGCCATCAGTACTAGTGATTCTAGGCTGGCCCCACAGTTGTTGGCAGTCACCTCTGCATTGTCTGGGAGTGCCTCCATCCCTCTGCCTCTCACCTTCTACATCTGCATCTACCCAGCCAGTGCCAGGACCTCTTTCCCAAGGCCGCTGGCATCTAGAAGTGGGCATCCCCTCCACCTCCCCCTTTCTGTTCTCTCAGGATTAGATTCTCTGCTGTTTTGTAGAAGAATCCTCTAGGGAATTCATCCTCCAGAGATCTAGATTTAGGAGGTGGATCGGGAGCATCTGAGAAGAGCAGTCAGAATTCCAAAAGGCATGACAAGTTGAGAGCCCTGAAGTGGGCTGCTTGTGCAGGGGGGAGGGGGGGGCAGCGCCGCTTTGTTTCTCCTCTTCCCGGGGGGCCATTCTCATGGGGGGGGGGGGGGGAGAGAGAGAGAGAGAGAGAGAGAGAGAGAGAGAGAGAGAGAGAGAGAGAGAGAGAGGTGGGGGTGTCAGATGTCACAGCTTCCTCCAGATGAGAAGCCTTGGGAAGGATAAAAGAGAGATTCAGCTTCCTTTGGGAGCAGGAAGGGCTGCTCCTGTGAGCTCTGCTGTGAATGTTAAAAGAAGTGGTTCTATTAGGTCTTCTTATCCTGGCTCCCAAAGGCTGGATGGTTGTGTGTGTGTGTGTGTGTGTGTGTGTGTGTGTGTGTGTGTGTGTGTGTGTGTGTGTGTGTGTGT
>OU015742.1:11045145-11057602 GCA_907169655.1 Acomys percivali | reverse complement strand
GAAATAAGACAAAAATCACAAGAGGAAAGTAGCAGGTCTCATGATAATGTAGACTCCCGAGTGTTGGCCAACAACTAGCATTACCCCTTCAGTCTTATATATACACCAGTAAATTCTGACATTATCTAGGCTTCTGTGATTGGCATTTTATCATTGGAATGTGGACCTTTACATGGTCCTGTAAGTCAATGAAGGAATACTTCACTTCTCTTTAAAGTAGTACCAAGGATCTTCTGTGGAAGTGAAGAGAGTGTATAGAGTTGAAGAAGGCAACAAACATTGAGAAAGTCAATCTTAGGACTAAATAGCAGGAGATGATACTACAAAGAAGCTCATATCTGTAACTCCTGTACTTATGGAATATGAAAAAGTCTAAAAGAGTCACTTAAAACTTCAGATATAATTTACCGTCTCTTATGGGAGAAATTACTCGTTTCAGTAGACAGTTACCAGGATCTTTTTAATTTACATCTTCTGAAATTTTTCCATGTTTTATTTTCTCCATATTTCTACCAGTAAGAATTTCTGTTAAACATATATTTACATCCACACATGTTATTGGTATACCTAGTATGCTTTCCATGAACTTACACAATCCTTTAGGATTCCAAAACACTTTTTTTAAAAGTAAGAATTAAACTCACACACACACCAGCATAGTTTCAGTAGTTAAACTTTGCATTTGTTTAGAGACAGTGCTGGATATATCCTGCACATTGCTATGTAGACTAATTTGGCCTCAAACACAATGAGATATACTTGCACCTGCCTCTTGAGTGCTAGAATTAACAGGTATACACTACACCCAGGCCCAGAAGTCAAGTTTTAAATGCTGTAGATTCACAAACAACAGTGAAACACATCTTTTCAAAGTGTTCATGGCTTCTGTTAGCCACTCGTTACTAATTTTAACAATATTTAAATGTACCAAGCTTCAACATTCATCATCAACAGTATCAATAATACCACACCATCAGCCAAACATCATTCTTCTCTTTCCTGATAAATGCTTTCTTCTTCATCATTTCTTTCTACTGTCCATGTAGCAGGTATATGGACACACATCACTGTAATTGAGTTTCCATTTATGCCTTCCGCACACTGTCAGCATTTAGGGAAAATCTGTGTTGTCCTTAGATAGATATAATGGTAAAGGCTCTGACTTATTATTTACTCTCTAACCCACGCTGTGCTAAAGGCCATACTATATTCATTGTCTTTTTCAAGGTAGGTATAGCTTTTCTGGCCTCCATATTTTAAAGATTAAATATGAAAATAGTAATGGGTTAGAACAGAACCGGCCCAGTACCTAGGCCACATTGCCTTCCACAAAAAATTCTCAGTCATGCCACAGGGGATTTCAGCAGAACCAGCTCTGGACTAGGATATTGTGGTAGTTTGAAAGAAAATGGTCCCACGGGCTCACAGGGAATGGCACCATGTCTGCCTGCTTGCAACCATGTTGCCTGCTGTGATGGTAATAGACTAAACCTCTGGTGGTGGTTGAATAGAAATAAAGCTCCTAGACTCATGTGTTTGAATGCTTGCCTCATAGGGAGTGGCCTTGTTGGAGGAAATATCTCAACTGTGAAGGTAGGCTTTGAGGTCTCATATGCTCAAGCAAGGCCTAGTGGCAGTCTCTGCTGTCCATGCAAATCAAGATGTAGAATTCTCAGCTCTTTCTTTAGAACCATGTCTGCCTGCATGCTACCATGCTTCTCACTATGATGATAATGAACTAAACCTCTGAAAGTATCAGCCAACCCCAATTAAATTCTTTTGTTTCTAAAAGTTGCCATGATCATGGTGTTTCTTCACCACAATAAAAGCCTAATTATGACAGACATTGGTGGATACCAGGGAGTGAGGTATTTCTGTGTATTACCTTGCTCTTGTTTAGGGGAATGTGGACTTTGGGATTTTGGATTAGAAAAGTGACTGAGTGGTTCTTAGTTGGCCATCCATGGAAGATTGGAACTATGAGGGCCTGGCTCAAGAATTTTTAAAGGAGAAGAATATTTGTATGAGACCTAGAGACTGTTACTATAATATTTTGGCTGAGAATATGACTGCTTTTTGCCTTTGTCCTAAAAATCTGTCTGAGGCTGAAGTGAAATTTTTTAGATTAATTCTGTAGGTAGAGAAAATCTCAAATCAGCCTTGTATGGACTCTGTCTTATGGTTATTAGTGCTCCCTCTTATGAAGATATATAACGAGAAGAAGCAAGTTGAGCAAAAAACAATATTAAAATGTTCAAGGAGGAAAGGGGAACCAGGAAGTGCAATGGGCTAAATCGTGTGTTCAAGGAGATAAGCAAGTAAAATGGGATAAAGGAAGTGGTGACCTCAGGGCAAGGCTTCAACCAGCTAAGCTTCCAACCTGTGAAAAGTAATTAAAGAACAGCTTATACCTAAGCCTGATGGTGCACACCTTTAGTCTCCCCACTCAGGAGACAGACAAGAGGCTCTCTGAATTCAAGGCTAGCCTGGCCTACAGACGAAGTTTCAGGACAGCCAACTTTTGCCAGAGAAAGAAGCCATAAAAAAAAACAAAACAAAACAAAACAAAAACCAGAAAGCTGGTGAAGATGCAATTGAACAAGAGGGTTATGTTCTAGCCTTGTGAAAGCAGTATAACTTGGCAGCTTCCACTGTGTGTTCTGGCCTTAGAGACAAGGATAGAAGAAAGGGGTTAAAGACACCAGAGCCGTTGGAATGCCTGCAGAGGAGACCTGCTAACAGGGAGTGGAACCAGCCGAAGAGACAGAAGTGTGTTGCAGTCAACAAAGCTGAAAGGAATTATAGAGTTGAAGAGTGCTTTGACACAAGGCATGGAGATGCAGAGTTTAGGGTTTGCCCAGCTGGTTTTTGCTCTCGTCACTACTTCTGCTCTGCAATGCCTATTATGAGACTAAATCCGGGCCACCTTGATCTGAAAGACATGAGGTTAAAAGGCAAGACACCCAGTTTAGGCCTTTCTAGTTTTCAGATTGATCTCTGGAAGCAGGAACAAGGCCCACCCAAATCAGCTGGCCTGACTCCAGATCACAGAACAGTTCAGTCAACCCATGGATTCATAGGAAAAGGTAAGGAGCTATTTGAAGCCATGAAGTTGCTATGTTTTCTATATAACAATAGCTAACTGGTACATGGGGTGTTTCTGGACTAGAGCCAGTGAAGCATCCATTGCCAAGTGGCCCTTGGATGCAGGCTGATGGTAGCACAGATGTTCTGTGAGAACAAGCTGTAGCAGCTGGTACCATGTGACCTTCAGATTGACAAAGGCCACCCACAGAGTTCATGCTATTACAGGGCCTGCTCATTGCTAAAGCTGTATGTTATAGTTTTATTGTGTCCCTTTCAAAATTCCTGTGTTCAAACATAATGGCCAATGTGATAGTATTAAAAAGGGGACCATTAAAAATGTATTAGGTCATGAGGTCTCCTCCCTCATTAGCAGAATTTTGGTCCTCATTAACGATGTTTTACTTAGCCTTTGGACCTCTTGTCCTCCTGCCATGAGAATACATGTCATCGCTTCCTTCTGGGGACCACGCCAACCAGGTACATTTTTCAAAGCTCCAAGTAGTCTTCTGGATTTTCCAGTGTCTTGATTTTGGACTTTACAGCCTCCAGGTTCCCTTAGGAAAGCTAAGGTCTTAGAGAAATAGAGCTTTCACGTTGCCTGTTGACACACTTGCTTTTGGAACTCTGAGTCAAGGGGAGGGAAGATAGGAAGGGCATGAATGAGGCTGCCATGCTGGAAGGAAGCCCAAGACACATGGAGGCTTTCCAGTCAGCATTCAGTGCTTGTCACAGTCAACAGCAAGCATTACCAACAGATGCTTTCAGGTAGCTCCAGACCAGCAGCCTAAAGCTGAAGTCCTGGGTAATGCTTTGGGGACAGTTTCCTCCTAGTGTGCTTTGTCCAAATTCTTCAGCTACCGAATCTTTAAGCATTGGGTAATTTTTTAATGGGACGGTTTGTTATAATAAAGTAGCAATGGAAATACCCTTTAACTATTGTCTCAGTATTTTCTGTCAAATTGCATTTTCTATTGATTGATTTTCTCGTATCCTATTCTCCCCATTAAAACTTAGGCTACTCTGCTACTACAGGTAATTACTTATATTGACCAAGACAGGATTGGTGTATACCTGGTGGTTAATAAATATTTGTTGAATGAATAAATGTTGAATGAATGATGTTTACCTTACAGAACTAAAATAAGTTTCTAAACGAGTGTTTCTTCCTGTTCTTTTTATCCTGAACAACAAAACTGGAGGCTGTCTGCATACAATGGAAACTGTTTTTCATAATATATGTGTGAGACATCTTATCAAACATTCAATTGTTCATTCAATAAACATGCATGAAACACCTGTCCCACAGCCCAAGCCAGCCTCTGTAGGTCTCACTAGGAACCCTGTCTGGGAGGTGTACTGAAACTAAAGTATGGAGCATCATAGGTAAATTGTGGCCACAGAAATGAGCCCCTTACAAGACAGAAACAGTGACAATGTCTATATAACATGGATATTTTCAAGGTTCTGTTCAGAGCCCCAAATAAAACACACACACCATATATGCCTTTTGACTTGCGAGCAAGCAAACATTTTTTCTGAGCCATGCAGAAAGCAAAGAAGTATATGAGCAGAGATAAGTTAGTAACTATGTAAAGGGGGGTCCGATTAAATATCTAAGAGGCATAGGGTCCCAGTCTACTTACAGTATAATCATAAAGATCCATCACAGAGCCCAGTATAAAGTATCCAGGAACCTAGCAAAAACACATCACTGTCTTTGGAAATCAGGTCCATCAAAATGACATGAAAAAATAATGGCATCTCCCTCAGGTTTCTGCTTGAAGGTGGATTCATGCAATCTCAGCACTTTATCCTGGAAACTCCCCTGAGAAGGTGCACTGGGGAAGCGATTTGTATCTCTTTTAACTAAGACAGGAAGCCTTGAAGTCTGTGGGTCACCCACTTCCCTCAAACTCCCATCCAATTGCCAAGAGATAGGTCAGATCTGAAGATTTTGTGGGCTGTTAACTGCATGTGATTTTTTTTCCCCTGACATTTACATCTGAGGCAAATGAAAAGCCTTGGGTTTTACAGCCAAGTTAGGATGCTGAGACTGTTCTTATGTAGAGTGTGTCTGAAATTAATTAAGATATGTAAAAAGTTTATGAATATGATGAGCAGGAAAACAGGATACATTACATTATTGTTTATGAAATAAATGAGAACAACTAGAAGATTGATGTATGCTTTTGATGTATGTGATGATGTAAAATCTGAGGCATTGTGAACACGCTCTGGCCCTGCCCCTGTTCTCTGGAAGGGGGTTAGGTCTCTCTGCCAGTGTTAATTTATAGAGTAAGAAAATGAGTTTTTAAAAGCAACACATAGAAAAGGGAAGCAAGTTTATGCAAGTTCCTGATTCAGTGAGCCTTTCTTTCAATGCTTTATGTAACTGAACTTCGGATGTGCCTGTGGACCTTTCTCAGCCCTCAAACATCACCATCAAAGAAGTCAGGGATGGGACTAATAAGATGGTTCAATGGGTGAAAGAGTTTCCCGGCTAGGCCTAGTGACTTAAGTTAGATCCCCAGAATCTATGTAAGTTAGATGTAAGGACAGAAGTGATTCCACAAAGTAGCTCTTTTGCCTGTACAAGTATGCCATGTACAATGCCCCACGTGCCTCACATCCCACATAACATCATGATGATGATGATGATGATGATGGCAGTGATGGTTTGTTTAATGCAGAAGACAAGAATGAAGCCCATCAGACCACATACAGAAATGAATGATTCTGTTCAGGGAATTGCCTTGGTAAAGCATGAAAATGATATCAAAATAGACATCTTTGTCAACATGTAAACATTACTCCCTTGCCATTTATTCTTCACTAGTTTGAGAGTTCCTGTGTATTTCTAACCTCTTCTGTAGAAACAGTATAATGTGCTGAAAAGGCATAGGCGTTTCAGTAGTTAGGCCTGTCTCATAGATATCATGAGCTTCAAATTTTTTTATTTATTATTACAGGCTGTACCATCTACATTGTAAGATTAATGTGATGCTTAACTGTTATGTTATATGTAATATGTAAAGTAACTTATATAAGGCAAATAAACCTTACTTCTCTGTCCTTATATTTAAGCTAGCAGGTAAGATCCTTGAAGGCTGAAATCTGGCACAGTGCCTTGAGGATGAAAGTTTCATAAATATTTATCAAATGCATGGGTGCATGAATAACCATAGGATGAAAACATATTAATCACTATAATGTAAGCAGTAAAGCCAAATATATTTCAGCAACTTTTCCAAGTAAAATGCTATTGATTTATCAACCCCGGTTCGCGTTCAGGTCTTCCTAAGAGCAGATGGTTTTCTACAACACGTCAATTTCTGGTACCAGGCTCTGTCCATCCAACATTCCTAGGACTGTAGTATCTTCGTAGATCAAGAACAGCAGCAATTGTTTCTTCACACAAGAGCCACCCATCCTTCCACTAAGTTTCAACTGCAGAAGCTTGACCACATTGTCAACCTGGAAGCAAGGGAAGGCTGAATACATGGAAACAATCAGAGAAGTCATTTCCATAGCATGTCTTCATAACTCAAGTTTTCAATAACTGACACATTCAACTGTGTACAGAAAATAAGTACTGAATATAGTGGGTCACGTTTGGGGCAATGACGACCAGTGAAGACTCTATCAGTGCTACTTTCCCTTTTGCTCACTCTCATCACACCCTTTTGTCAATATTGTTATTATCATAGGCCTAGACTTAGCAAGGGCCCCGTTTTCCTTTTCCATTTTATTAATTTTTAGCTAAAGTATAACAGTATTTGTAGGAGTATGTAAAATATTTTAGGTCTACAGCCTAATGGAGATTTTGCACACTAAACACACTCAAATCAACTAGCACCAGGCTGAAAATCAGATTATCCCCAGCATCTCAAAAAGCCACCACCTGTTCCCTTCTAGTCAGATCTTTCAAAGAAGCTAAAACATGATAGTGATAATAAGGATAATGATGATATTTTTATTTTTTTTAATATGTTGTAATAGCCATTTCGGAGAAATTTCCAACCCGCAAGTGACTCTTTTATAAATACAACTACTGTGAAAATGTTATATTTGTATGGACTATCTGGTCCAAAGACAAGACATACCATGAACTAAGATCTGATGTACAGTCACCTGCTTCCTAGCTCTCCCTTCAGTCAGGTTATTTGCTATGTGTTGTTCCTAAAAAATCACCTCAAAATATAGCAGTTTAAGCAAGCAATACATATGTATTATGTCTTATATGCATGCCTTGGCTCCCAGTTGTACTGGTGGTCATCTGAAAAGCTGTGTGGGAGCAGTCTGGTCTAGACGAAGCTCAGATGAAGGCTCATTCTTTTCCACGTGGAGAGTCATCCTCCAGGAAACTAGCTAGATCAGGGTTGGTCAAATTGTGACTGGACAATGAAGCATAGGAAGCATGCTTGGCTATGGAGGATTATGCCTAGAACAGTTAGAACACCACTTTTGCCATGTTCTGTTGATGGAGACAAGCTACAAGCTGGATGCAGAATCAAGGAGCAGTGAAAGAGGTTGTGCCTCTTTGTACAAGAGTCTGCAAAGCGAATTACAAAGCCAGAAAGAGTGGAGGTGTGTCTTGCAGTCAGCAAATCATATAGTAGGTGCAACAAGATACCAGAAGACCTAGTAACCTGGGAATATCAGGCAGCAGGAGGGCACCACGTAGCACCCATTCAATACCATCCTTATCACTTCTCAAGTCTTTTGCCTAAGATCAAGTTTAATAACTTTCTCAAGCAGGGAATGGGTGCTTGTCAAGTGCAATGTGCCTATGTTGAGTTAGAAAGAAGTCAAAGAAGGAGGGTGTGTGGTCTTTATTTCGTACAAATTGCAGTCAAACACACCAGCAATGCCAAAGAAGCAGAGTCAGGAGAGAATTAGCATGAGTTACTAGATAGATTTGTAATGAAAGAAGAGACTTCACCAGGAGGCAGTGTCATAGCCCAGCCTGAGCCTGACCCACCGGGCCCTCTAGAGTGCATTTCCTTCCTTCTTGGTCTTCCTAAAGGCATTTTGGGCTCTCGTTCATCAGTAGCTGGCTGCATGGATATCACTTGGACTTCTGTTCCTGCAGGTGAAATGAGTGACTTCAGGATAGGCTTGGAGTCTATAGGTACATCTTGTAACAACACAGGGCAGAGGATCTGAGGATGAGGGAAGTAGAGAAACGGATCCGAGAGGCCAGGATAAGTCACTAGCTTGCCACTTGGCCCTGCCACTCAGTAGAATGCATCTCCCACTCTGGGCAGGTGCCATTTTTGGAGATTTCCTCATTTCCAGTCACCAAATCCTTACCAGACACTGAAAGTTGTCATGCAACAAATGCAGCCTTCAAGGCATAGCAAGACGAAAGTGAGGTCTTTAGGCCACATGGTGAAGGTGGAGGGCTGGGACCTGAGCACTGTAGGGACAGCACTTTCTGCTGTCTTGTGGGCTGTCCCGTTTGCTGCCTGCTCGCCCCATGTTCCTTGCCAGGACTGAAGGTTTTCATGAAGCAGCAAGGGGACAGTACGCTAGGTGCCCTGTTTCAGGAAATCAGAAATGAGGCTGGGGAAGAAAAGGGAATATTTCATCAGCTAAGAGAAAATTTCAATCCATGTGCTTAATTAGGTCAGATACCCATTTTCCTCTGAGTCTTTTCTAGTTCTTTGAAGTCAAAGGACACGTTGGAGAGGGAGAAGGGAAAATAGTGGAAAGAGAATTGGAAAAAAGCAGGCTACATACTTTAAAAAATCCATTGGTTCTCTTAGAGGGTTGAATTCAAATAAAGTTAGCTATCAACCTTATCGACATAAAAAATGCTTAAAATAAAATATAGGACAATCCTCTGAAGGAGGAAAATCTCCTTCAGCAGGAAGACCTTCCAGACTTGTTAACGGCCACATTTCCACTCTCTCCCCACAATGCTGATCAAGTTTACAGCCAGTTCAAACGTCTTTCGGCGGTTTAGTTATGTTAGGCAAACTAGAAGATTCAATATAGATTTGAAATTTTCCCAGGAGGGGTGGATCTGCAGCCTCAGGTCTGAGGCTTGTAGTCATGGTGGTTCTGACACAGCATCCTTGCTGGTAGGAATGCTCTTGTACCAGAGCTAATCTGTGCAATGGCCTTTGAATCATGGTTACTGTGGCTAAACAACACAGCTCACCCTTTTGCTTTGTGTGTGTGTATGTTCGTATGTATTTATGTGTATATATGTTTGATGAGTGCTTGTAAGAGTGTGTGCATGTGTGCAGGCACGTGTGTGGAGGCTAGAGGTCAGAGTTTGGTGTCTTCTTTAACTTTTCTCCAGCTTATTTTTTGATTCAGAGTCTCTCAGTGAACCTTGAGCTCACCCACTGAGCTAGGCTGCCTAACTAGTAAGCCCTAGAGATCTGCCTGTCTCTCACTTTCCAGTGCAGGTGTTACAGACACGCATCATTGCAACCAGCTTTTTACATGATTGCTGGGATTCAAACTCAGGCCCTCCTGTTTGCACAGCAAGCAATTTACTTACTGACTTAACTTAATTTTAATGGTTAAGTTTACATTCCAGGAACCACATGCTTTTAATGGCTACCCAGTAGAAACTCGGAAGGTTTTTTAACCTCTATGAATGTGGTTCTTTCAAATAGTCCTTAAATTAAGAAAACTGCATCTCATCCCTTTTTTCAAATAGATGAAGAAACTAAGTATGTTAGCTAAAATTGGTTCCATAACAAACCACCCTGTGACACTGGCTTGAAATAACAGTGATTTGCTTAGCTCATGGCACTGTGGCTAACAAATTTAGGATGGGTGTAGCAGAACAGCTTTGTTTCTCTATTCTAAATGTGTGCATTTGTGGGTAAATCCTGGTCAATTGACAGTGGCTAGCATGACGTGACCTCAGCCACATGGTTTATCCTCCCAGCATGTGGGACTCACCTCTGAAAAGCTAGCCCAGCCCAGGATGACTGGGCAGGTTTCAACAAGGGCATCTCTCCTGTGCAAGTATCTGAGGCCAGCTCTGAGGATAGACAGTGTCACCTGTGCTGCATGCTGCTGATCAAAGCAAGTTCCAAGGCTGGCTGAGAGGACAGTGCCAGAAAATGGAGCCAACCTTTTGATGGGACACTCAGTGGAGCTCACTGCAGAGTGAGGGTTTAGGGAGGCATGCACAATTGTGGAAGGTTTTTTTTTTTTTTTTATCCTCAGTAATTCAGACAAAAGACTAAGTAATTGACTTGAGGGAAATGAACAAACTTTTAGGGCAACTCAAGCTCCATCGAGGGATCCTGGCTCTTGGTTTATGTGGGGATTCTCTGTGTAAGTTATGCTTCCATAGGCCTCATTTTCTTGATCTAAGAGACTAAGAGGATTTAACTTCTACTTCCACCAGCTCCCAACCACTGTTAAGTGTTGAACGTCTTGCCTCGGGTAGGGCAACAGTGAAGGGGTCAAAATGGTTGTGCAGACCTCTGAGACACCTGTCAAGTACCTGAAAGTTATTTCTATAGCAAAGGGCTGTTGAAAGACCAGAAGAAACTACTTAAAAAAAAAAAAAAAAAAAGAGACAAGTCTTTACAGTAGTGCTCAGCTTTATTCATAAAAGATTAAAATTGGATGGAGTTTTTCTTGTAGGCTTTTTTTTCTATTTTATAATCTAGCCACTTCGTTTTCCTTTCACAACTATGAGGTCCACGAGTGGAATGATGTAAATTTCCTCCCAGTTTCAGAAGCCTGGCAGTATTTTCCTGTTGATCTCCCAGCTGCTAAATCAAGCCTTGCAGATCTGTGAGCAGCACTGCCGATAAAATTCCTCTGCTCGAAAAGGGCCGCTGTGTCTGTTTCCCGTCTCACAGGCCGTGAATCTCCAGGATGGCATTCCTGCTGATGGAAACGCCTCTGAGCAGCCAACTCACCACTGTCAGTTCAAATGTGTGTGTTTCGCCAAACTAGCGCTCACAAGTCTGCACTTGTGAAAGAAACAGAAATGAGTATGAGGAAAAGAGATTCAGAGGAAAGCGGCTGTGGGTGCTACGCATGACATGATGATAAAGATGAGAAAAGGAGGGACGAAGAGAAGGGAGGGAGGAAGCAGGGCCAGGGCCAGGGGAGAGCAAAAAGGCAACTAGAATAGGAGCTGAAGGAGAAGAAGAGAGCTACAGCAAAGAGTGGGGGATGAGAGAGGGAGGGGGACGTGGCGAGGAGCAAGAGAAAGTGGGGTAGAGGCAGGGAGAAGAGAAAAGAGAGAGGGGATGATGGATCTAGAAGATCAGCAGGAGTCAGCATCAGCACGACAGCCACCTTGCAAACTGTGGCCACTGATCTTTCCTCTGCAAAAGTTTCCCGATGTGGTGGATTCTTAAGAGGAGCTCAGCTGCTTTTGAGTTGAACGGGATGAAAGCCAAATGGAAGAATTCTTGGATTTGTTCTGGCCTTCTTGTCTTTGTGACTGCTGACCAGTGGCTTGACATTTATGTACCTTTGTCTTTTCACATACAGAATCATGTGGAGTTGGTGTTTGTTCTTAAGAAAAACATTTTAGGGCTAGGAATGACTTCTTTGTATGATTTTTGTTGTTTTGTGTTGGTGTTGTTTTCATTTCTTGTCTTTGAGACAGAGTCTTGCTATGGAGCCCAGGCTGTTCTGGGATTCATGAAAGTAACTGTTGCTTCCCAAGAGCTGGGATTATTGGTGCCATGGCACCTATCTTCTTCTTCTTTTTTTTTTTAATTTTTAAATTTATTTTATTAATTTATTCTTGTTACATCTCTATGGTTATCCCATCCCTTGTATCCTCCCATTCTCCCCTCCCTCCCATTTTCCCCTTATTCCCCTCCCCTATGACTGTTCCTCAGAGGGATTACCTCCCCCTGCATATGCTCATAGGGTATCAAGTCTCTTCTTGGTGACCTGCTGTCCTTCCTCTGAGCATGGCACCTATCTTCATGAGATTCCAGATAGTTCTTCCAGGAAAGAAGCAGTAGGAATAATGTCTCTCCGGTTATTAATAGTGGAGAATTGACCCTTCTTTCAAGTCATCGTTAGCATCTTAAGCTACTGCTAGCTTTTAATTTTTTGCCCTCTGTCCTTGAAGTCCCTGCTCCAAAGGGATTTGCTCTTGAAGGATAGATAACTCAGCGTCTCTCTAAAGAAGGCAGTAAATATCATAAAATAGGAAAAGTGAAATTAGATTGAAGTAAGCAAAAACAGAAGGAATAAAAGAAGAAAGAATGATCAAATTAATTGAACTATACTTTGAAGGATTGGCTTTCTGGCAGGCTTTGTTTCTTTATTTGTTTGGTTTTTTTTTAATACAACTCAGACTACAGTAGGGTGGACACACACACACACACACACACACACACACACACACACACACACACAC
>OU015742.1:10989168-11045135 GCA_907169655.1 Acomys percivali | reverse complement strand
CACACACACACACACACACACACACACACACACACACACACACACACCATATATAAGCTATAGCTCATTGTTTTAATTGAAGTTATTTTTGAGTTATTGGGAGCCCACATACCAAAACTTAGTGTGATCATTTTGGATAATGTACAGGCTCCCTGGTAAGGATGCATCCTATGCTGACTTGAGTAAAGTACCTACTGCTCTACTTGACATCATTCCTTCTCAGAATCATCATATTTGCATAAAAAATTAATATGAAAAGTGTGATGAGCCTGAAGGCAGATGGAGGTCTTTGACTAATTAGCTGTGAATGGTGACAACTTGGAGTTATGATTCTGAACAGATTTAGTGATGACAAATGCTCTGCAAATACAGGGACAAAAATGTCACTCTAGAGGGCTGCGACAGGAGGAGGCCTTTGCCTGGTGAGTCTGGTGCCTTGGCCTTGGGTAGCAAAAATAATGGCCAGGACCTTTAGAGCATTTCAGGGACCAGTCCTGTCTGCAATGCTCCTGAAGGCCTTCCTGTATTGTGTCTGTACCTTGATTTTCTTCTTCCTAACTCTGAGGACTAGAGACCTTTCTGTCCATTCGCCATAGGCACATCCCAGATCCCTATGATTTGGGCTTTGCATATCTGCTCCTTTTGGCTTCTGAGGCAGTCTTATCTTGGCATGGATAAGGATCTCCTTGAGGGCTTGATAGCCTAGATACCTGGATCACACTCCCAGTGACTCAGATCCTGAAACCCGACCAGATCTTCAGTGATGAGGATGTCCATATGTCAGGGGCCCTCGCTGGGATCCTATACTAAGAAAATGACACAGGACTCCAAACTGACTCCTGTAAGGCGGCTCTAGCCGGCCCAACAGTTTCTTTCCTTGTCCACAAGGATCTAGATGCTTGTCTTCTTTTATAAAATAAAAACACCCTTCACAGCTCTAGCACCAGCTGTGTAGTAGTTAGCACCAGCTTCCATACTTAAAGAGGGCGTGTACTCAATCAGCCTATTTATTCCACCCCATCTGTACTTGACTAAGCCACACCTACTGTTTCCTCTAGGTGTCTGTTGTCTGCTAACTTAAGTTCATTAAACTTTGCAGAAAGTCAGCCTTCATGCAGACATGTGGCCCTGACAATGGAAAAGCCAAGGCTCAATGACAGCCTCTGTAGAGAATTATAGGGACTCCCCAGAGACCCCACAGACGGTCATCTGCCAAGTCTCCTCTAGGAAGTTAACTTAGCTTCTAAAAAGGTGAAGTGATAATGTGCAAGTAGGTAAGGGAAGACTGTATCCTTTTGGGAATAAAGAGGCCTTATAAAACCAGGACCCTTTTAGTCTAACAACCTGGAGCCGTCTATGGAGATGTTAAAAGAGGGGCTGGAAAAACTGCTCAGCATTTGACACTCTTGAAGGGGACCCGGGTTGAGATCACACCAGCCACATGATAATTCACATCTATCCCAAATCTCCAGTTCCAGTGGATCCCAAAGTCTCTTCTGAGCTCCATAGGCACTAGGCATACACATGGTGTACCCACATATACCCAGGCAAAGCGCTCAAACCCGTACAATAGTAGTACATGCATCTAAAAATGTTAAAGAAGATGTTAAAAGATGCAAATATATTACCGGAGTTGTACTTAGGAAAATTCTACTTTCCACTTCTACTGTGCCTTCTCCTTTTCCTAAGACACACGTGTAGTCAACTGCGACTCAAATTCTGATGTAGAAATTGGATCTCTGTGTTACTCAGGTTAGTTTTCTGAGTTGTGGAGTGTTTTGGACGTTGGGGGTAAAAAATAATATCTTCTTCATAGTCTTATACGAGTTGGTTCATCCACTGAGATATGGTATGTTAAGGTTCTTGGACAGCATGGTGTCCAATGAGTGCTTGGCCAGTATTGGCCATTGTCATTGCCACCTTATTCCTATCATAGTGAGCATAGGGACTGGCCAGGAGATGGCTACCACCGGATAGCCTCTCTCCCTTGTGCTTACCAGCATAATTCAAGCCAGTGTAATATAAGCTTATCTGCTTTTCCCATCAGCTACTCACTTTTGTCCATTCCTTTAACATCTGTTTATTCATGATGTATTTGATCATTTGCATATATACTATAATATATATATAATTATGTAGTATCTATTATAATATCTAATAGAGCTGTAAAACTTTTAAATGTAATGCCTGATATTTGAGAAATGCTTCATAATAATTTTAGCCCACATTAGAAATAATAATAATAATAATAATAATAATAATATAAAAAATACTAAAAAATAGTTAAATATTACTGATTTCAGTTTCTAAAATTTCCTGACACAGTGTCTTTCTACGCTATCCATATTGGTCTTGAATTTGAAATTCTTTCGTCATGGCCTTCTTGGTGATGGGACAATTGTGTGCCTCATCCATGGTTTTTAAATTAATTTTTAAATGTTATTGCTGTTTTATTCTTATCAAATGTGTAGGTGTATCAGTTAGTTCCTGCTGTGAAAAAAGAAGCCCACAGCCTCACAGAGGGAAATGAGTCTATGGATTCTATGGATCAGCTACCTGATTATATTGTTTTGAGATAGACCTTGAATCTATAATCATCCGACAAACTGCACAGAGGCTTGCTACCCTTGGGTGGTCTTTGTGGCTTGTCTTAAAGTATGTTTTCCTCCTTGTAGCACAAGACCTGTGTTTATTTATGAGGTCATGGCGAAGTTCCGAGAACAATGTAAGCCTCTCAGGCCCACACCCAGTACCGCCATTGCATCAGTTCCATTATATCTACTTGGCCAAAGTAACTTACACAGGGAACCCCAAATCCAAGAGCTGAGAAAATAGAGTCCCATCTTGATAGGGAGGGCTGAAGTCTCACTCAGCCAAGAATAAAGATATAGGGAGTAGAGAAAAATTAAATTTCTTCTCTTGTCACTCCACCAAAAGCAGGAATTATGGGCAATTTGCATTCCCTAGTCCCACTGTTTGCATTTGTACTTTGATTTTTTAATTTGTTTTTCAGTGATGGAGCTAAGCATGTGCTGGGGATAGCTTGCTATGTAGACACTCAACCACTGAACTCTCCCCCAGTCCCTGGGTGTGATTTTGGGCAAAGAATAAAAAGCTACCTGCTCTTTCATGATGAAGAAATTGTCATCTTCTCATCTTTTAGCTCTTCTGGAGTTGTAGGAGCACACTGGCTGGGACATGCATGGGCAAATTCAGCACCTTGACTAACTCTGAGCTTCTACCTTAAAACAAGTACAGTATAATCACCTTGGCAGGAAAACAAAGGAACTCTGAGGCGGTTCTCTTTAACATTTTACACAGGTGCTGCCTCCGATAGATACTATATTCACCCATCACCTCTAATCACCTGCAGAGACCTTAGAAAAGCCACTCCTGAGAAAACAAAGGCACTGTCGGATGTGCTGGATGTGCTGTCTGATAGCGTTGTGAGATCTGGTCTGGTTGTTAAGATCTATAGTTACAAAGGACTTTATAAAGACCGTGTAACCGAAGCTAAAGTTGCTATGTCATTTTGTACGTGCACTAGCTTGCTTTCTCCTGTCTGCTCAACCCCAATGAAGGTATAATGCTTACCTTCACTACAGGCCAAGAAAAGAGAAGCATAGCAAAGTCAGAGACTTAATCAAAGTCCTAAAACTACACACAGTCTGGATTTGAACTTGCTTAACCATTATGTGGTCTTAGAAGCAAGTAAATCGTTACTCTAATCAAAGTGTAGCAGACCACTAATGCCCGTGAATTTGTGGGTACAGACTGTGCCTCAGCATAAATATAAATACCTGTCTTAACTTTTCACAGTTAACCAACAATGAAAAGTGATGTGGAGTAGAGGTTCCTAGTTGTATCACTATTACAGGATCTCAGGCCTCAGATCTTGGGCCTTGCCTTGGGATCAAATCTGAGCCCCTTTCCAGTGCTGTATGATAGTATCTATGTGGCCTTTAGGTTCAGTTTCACTATCTTAAACCAAGCAAACAACAGACACATGCACCAGAAACAACTGCCAGTCATCTCACAAGTTATGACGAGGCTGAAGAAACAGGTTGAAAACTCACACTTGACTCACTATGGGTCACTAGCAAGGATTTGTTCCCTTCCTTCCCACCTTTGGAGTTGCCACTGGTGCTTCCCAGTGATCTCACAGGAGGAAAGGCTCAAAAGAGATTGCACTATCAGGAATGGAGGTGACGTGGCCAGTTCTTACTAAGACTAACACCTAGAGAGCTTGTTACAGATACAGATTCATGACTGTACCTGTGATCTTTTTTTATCCTATTATCTTGGAGTGGAGCTGAAAAATCTGGTCTTTCCATTGATTCTTATGTTGTCTGACCTTTGCCATACACCTTTCTCTGGTGTATATGACCCTCAGAGAAACCCCTTTTAATTCTGATTTCCCATCCATTCACAATAATTCCAATCCCAGTCATTGGATACCTCCTCAGATTTAACATGCAAGTAAGTCCTTTGCCTGCATTTATTTAATTTTTCTACCAGTGGTATTAGCCCTACTCTCATCCACATTGAACACAAAGGGAAACTGAGGGGTGAAGAAACCTGCAGACCTGAATTCCAGTGTGAGTCTATTTCCAGCTCCAGCCACAGTACTCTGCTAAACTAATCCTTCCGGAGCTCCATCATCACCACAAGAAAGAATACTGGGGGGGGGGGGGACTTTTGTCTCTTAAGTCTGCACCGTAGTAATGTGAACAAATAAATGATTCTGATAATTTCAGAAAACTCACAGAGGGCAACTATGGTCACTGCCTGATAACTTATGTTTTCCTGCAACTGAAATATGCCAGGAAGTCCTGTGATGAGGAAACAGGCTGGGGACTGGATAGGAAGAAGTTCTGCCTTAAGTGCCAGAAATTGAGAAACACAGCTGTAGGTAATTATTTGTTCCTGGCTATAAATAAAAAGATCCTTAACAACAACAAGAGAGAAATATACAGTTTGGGGAGGGGAGGGTGACCTCGCGGGGAGTGTTCTGTCAGCTGCTTTGGATGAGTAGGATTGTTCTTTGCCACTCCCCAACCTGGCTATAATAGGGGGACTGGTGATGGCCAGTTGCACCTCAAGAGGGAGTGATTATGTATACTTTCTTGCTCTATGGTCCTGACACAGAACCAAAAGCACATATCCAAATACTTTATTGTGTGGAGAGAGAGAAGATGTTGGATTCTACCCTGGGTGTTTATCTTCCCTTTTCCCTTGCCGCAGTTATGGGGATGTACATCTGTAAATTTGGCTCCATGCTTGGGTATTTTCCAGGCAAGCTCAGGATCTGGACAACGGTGAGGATGTTGTTTAACTTGAAGATGTCTTGGGCCCTATTGAAACTGCTTCCAGCACCAGAATTCTAGATTCTAGAGCACTGGATCTCCATTGGGAACACATTCTTCATTTTGTAAAATGGCAAATAACCTCAGGAGTATACCTTCCCCTTCATCGAATTATTGTGGTCAATTTGTCTTTTTATCTTTTAAATATTTTTCGAGACAGGGTTTCTCTGTGTAGCCTTAACTGTCCTGGACTTACCAGGCTGGCCTCAAACTCACAGAGATCAGCTGCCACTGCCTTCTCAATGCTGGGATTAAAGGCGTATGCCACCATGCCTGGCTAAATAGTCATTTCCAAAGCCTAGATGTTGATTGGTTTGTTGTGAGGAAATACAGAAAGGCCAGCTCTTTGCTATTCAAGGTGTGAGTTGTGTCTCTCACCATCAGCACGGCACCTTCTAGAGTCTCTTTGACCTACTGCATACACATTGGTATGCTAGAACATTCCCAGGTGACTTGTGTATAGATTAGAGCTTGAGAAGAGCAAGCTACTGGATGTCTGAGTCTAAACTGGATGCAGAGCCACCCTGTAAGGGAAGGGATAAGGACAAAATAGATAGGTCAGCCTGGTAGGCAGTGCACAATTCTGAAAATGCCAGGGAAGAGCCACAAGAGCAAGCAGAGCAGAATGTACTGCAAGAGCAAGGACTGTTCTCTGACCACAGGTCAGTTTAAAAACCAAGTCACATTTCTTTAAAGCCTCTTCTGATCAGAACTCTAGGTCCACAATGGGCAATAACAAAGCAAGAATGGCTCTGCCTGCTTGTCATCTACTATGCAGCCTTCCACAGTCAGCTGCAGGGTGACAGAAATGTCCACTGTAACACTTTCCCAATGTCTCAGCCTCTTCGGCATCTTCTCAGAATATATTTAGTTGTGCAGCCATCACTCAGTGGGTCCATAAGATATTTCTCTTATCTGTAACCCTAAATAATCCTGAAGGACAGCTTTCATCTCCTAAAAATCTATAGAAGATCTTTTGGAAAGGGAGGTGGCAGTGCACACTCAAAATGAGTTGGGATCCCGGGTTAGGGCATATTCTCTTTCATGGAATGGAGCACACATGTTTGGTGGTTTAAGGATGATTAGCAGAAATGCAAATCCTCATGAGATGCACAGAGCCTCTTCTGGTTCCTATGGAATCACTGTTGCTCTCTACCATGTATCCATATGGGTATAAACCTCTTCCCTACCTTTGATAATGGTCCTCATATATTTCATCTAAACCCTGGAGGTGAGTGAAGAGTGAGACCCTGACATGGGTGGGTTACTATTTGGAGAAATTAAAAGAGCGATTTGAGCTTTAAACACGATGGATATGAGCCACTTGCTGAAATGGAATGAGGGAATTGAAATAAGGCAATTATCTTGTATGGAATCTCAGGAGGTCTAGATTTTTAGGGAGAGGCTGCCTAGCTTGTTTACATGCAAGGTTCATATTGCTCAAGGCTTAATTGAGGATGCCAACACGTGTCCACCTTCCCAGCCATGATGTTGCACCCACAACAAACACCAGACCTGCAAATTGTACTGTGAACTTGGGTAGCTCATGAAAGAGTCTCTGGCCAGACACTTGAGCCTCTTTCCCTTAATGTGCCACCTTGTGTTCCCTGGGAATAAAGTCAACCCTACCTTATATCCCTTTATTTTTCTCCCCTTCTGGCTGCCGATCTAGAGTAAGGCGGATCTTGCTCTCACATGGGAGAAGACCATCAAAATAAATGATTGCAGTAAATCTGCCTAAATACATGGGACTAAAGGGGATGTTAAAGTTGCACTTAAGTAGAGTATGTGAATTTCTCATTGTCCATGACAGCCAGGGGCAGTGAGGTCTGGAAAGAATGACTTCCAAGAGCGTAGACCCCTGAGGAAGGAAAGAACTCGGGTGTGTTTATTTTTCTTAACAACAGCATTTGTAGCACTTCTCATTTGGCAGGAGCAGGTGTGAACATTTGGCAAACAGCGCAACACTGGGTCCTAGAAAAGGCTGGGGGAGGTCCACTCTAGTGTTTTGTTTTGTTTTTTTTCTTTAAAGTTTGCTCAACACAACACATTCTCCAACTTCACTGTGGCTGCTGACCACATCAACGACTGATCCACTATAGTTTTTACCTTCTAAATTACAAAGTTGAGGCACAGTAGTTAAGTATCTTGCTGAAGGTAACACAAGAGGTGGAGCCAGGAGTCTAACAAGTCTCACCTTGAAGACTGTTCATAACCATTTTGCCAGTGATTAGCAAACACTGCCTTATGAGTTGCCAGGAATCATTACAAAAAAAAAATTAATAAAACCCTCATTTCTGGCTTCTTTCCCTAACCATGCAGATTTAATTGGTTTGGGGTCAGAAGTAGGTGCTGTAAATTTTAATTTCTAGAATTTATTCTTTGACAATTTTGTACCTGTATATAATGTATTGTGATCATACTCACCCTCAGTTCTCTCTCATTCTTGCCCACTTCCTCTAATTCTCTTCTGGTAACAGCTCTCCCTTCTACTTTTTTTTTTTTAAATTACTAAAATGAATAAATTAGGATCAGGCATTGTAAGGTCTTGGGTGATCATAATGTTCAATATATTTGGTTATCAAGGCACCACATGGCAGTGGAGCATTAGAGGGTCTGAAGGAACACCAGCGTGGAGAGGGAGATGTTCTTCTCTTTCTCCAGTTGGTTGACCTTTTTTTTTTTTTTTTTTTTTTTTTTTTTTTTTTTAAATGTGTTTGCTAATCAGAAGCGTGTACATAAAGACACAAAGAGTTGTGATGAATTGCAAGTACCTGGTTACAACATGCTCTCTGTGGTGTGTTGGTAGACTCACGGCGTCCATGCAGCGCTCACCCACATCTGCTATATGCTCCTCTTGCTGACTTTTTGAGAGAACATTCAAAGGGCGCAATGCCAGCCCTGTTGCTATAGGGCAGAGATGAGCAGGAGAATTCTCTGACCTCAGTAACATCAGCTCATTGCCTTTGAATGGGCCCCCTTTATATTTCCTGCAGAAGCTGTTGCTGATTCAAAGCAGGCTTTGTTCATAGCTGGGATGCAGATTGGTTGACTGGGTCTAATGCTGTGCCTCTGTTCACCAGGAGACTGGGTGGAGACAGGTTGGGGTCTTCTTTAGTTCCTGAACCATTGTAATAGACACTGGTGCTCCCTGAAATCACAAGCTGATGGAGAGCCTGGGGGGATTGTACAGAGCTAGGTAGGAAAAAGATTTGGGTCTATGATTTCACATTTTGGTCCAGAGACATTCTTAATCTCTCTTCAAGGTTGAAAACCAGGGCAGTTTTCTTGGCTCTTAGGTTCTCCTTGTTAGAACTTAGTAGATGAAGGTAACAAGAACAGGCTTCTGACTCAAGATTACACTGGCATATAAGGAAGTTGGTTTGAGTATTTGTAGTAGGTTGACCAGCAAGTCCCACATATAAATGGGTGAAACAAGACCAAGGAAATGTTAGCTCCTTGTTGAATAAATATGAGGAGAGGGAAGTATTATGGAGAATTGCCTAATGCTCCATTTGGTGAGTTGTTGAACTGGAATTGCAAAAGAGGGTGTCTTCACCAGGTGTGGCTGATTAAACTCCACACCCCTACTCATGTGGAGGGAAGCCTTCTAAGGACTCCTAAATGGGCAATGATGTGATGAAAAGACGTGATTAAGGCGCAGATGCCACGGGTAGGCTCCACACTACTTACAATCAATGGTACAACATAACATTTTATGTGATTATAATGTTTCACGAGAGCAGCAAAGGCTCGGTTGTAAAACGCCCCATCAGAGTCCCAGCTGGTAAACCAGGGATTATGAAGCAGAGATGCAGGTTGGGAAGCCAGTGCCATCCACATCCTCCATTAATGCTGTGTACAATAAGCAGTCATGAGGCCTGGCTCAGAGATGACTCTCAGCGGGAGGAGTTATGAGGCTTTCCATAGAGCAGTAAAGTCAGTGGATGTATGTCAAAGACATCTGATTGATTTCTAGCTCTTTAGTATTCTCAAATTTATGATCACATGTTTTCTTTCCTAGTTTCCAGTGCTTTGATTTCCTGAAAAATAATTTTTTCTAAGGTAGTATTGCAAATGTTAATGAAAATGTGATAACCAATAGATAACTGAATGAGTGAATGAATAAAATATTTGAATGATGGCTTTCTCTGAAACCCAGCATCTTAGTAGTGGAGAGCATAGACAATATGACAGTAGTCATTCTTGCTAAGCTTTATTAGACTCTGAAGAAAACCTTCCAAATATTGTGTGAATATTACACATGTTAGGTCATAATATATTCATACACACATACAAGGAATGCCAAAGTAGCCTTCAGACATATCCTATTTTCTAAATCAGGAAACATTAGAATTCTGCTAATAATAAGCCTGCCTCATTTCTTCCAAATAGAAGAAAGGATCTCCCTGAGTTATGGAGTGGTAGTAGTTATCAAGCCAGACACAGAAAACATGGGAGAATGTCCTTACTCCTTTCCCACTAGGGTATTTACAGGTTTTGCTTTGTTTTGTTTTTCAGAAAAGGTAGTGTATTGGGCCACTGGGAAGATGGTGGAACTGAGAGGATCAAGTCCTGCTTACCTTATCCAGTACTGAAGAGCAGAAAGGAAGGCAGGGCAAAGGTAGGGATATAGATTTGGGCTGACAGGGGACAGAAGACAAAAGACAAGCATCTAAAGGCACAATGCATTAGAAAGGAAGAATATAAGGATTTAGAATATAAGAATATAATGGATTTTAGGTTTTTAAATAAAACTAAACAAATAGAATCCATTTTTTTTTTTTTTTTTTTAGAAATTTCAAGAAAGAAAAATGTAAAGTACAGTCTGGCTAGATTTGACCAGATGGGCTGTAATCTATGTGGAGGTATTACCATGGGGTGAGGCATGCTAGAACAGGTGCCACAGAAGATGTCATCATACACAGCTTGCCCTGCTCATTAGTCCCCATGCCTGTCTCTCCTCCCTTCTCATCCTTGTCCAGAAAAGTCAACTGTGGCAACCAGTGCACATTCCAGGTGGGTTTGAACTTTGCCATTCTTAGTGAATGGATGTTAAGGCTTGGTGACGATAAATGGGGATGTACCACCACCTTATTGATGGTAGATCAGCAGAAGTGTTCCCAGAGTGATGAACACAGGTATATTTGAGGTTACTGTTGAAGGAAGGGACTACAGTTTGAGCAGAAGTTGTGTAGGAACAGTTTAACATTGCTGTCAGAATGGCGGTTTTATGTATTTAGCTTCTACTTATGATTGGACAATACAAAGAGGGCATGGGCTGACTGACATGCCATTTTAATGAAGTGGATAATGAAGGTTCACTCCACAGGAGCAGTTTTAACCTACACATTTATCTAAGGTTGTAAGAGGAAATGAGAAAACACCAGCACCAAGACAATTCTGATTTGCATGCCTCTATCATTTGGCACTACCATGCAGCACCCAAGGAGTCTTCATTGTCTTAAATCAACCGCATATTGAACTATCCTGATACTATCTCAGTCCTCAACACTAGCAGGCATTCTCCTGGAAACCTGCAGGCCATGCCAGCCTGGGAAGCAGCTATGCTATCCACAAATTTTCACCTCTCCTTCCTTCTCTTCAAATCTAGTCACTTAGTCCCATTCCCAGCTCTGTAGCAGACCACCTGCTCTGGTCCCCCTTTTACCCCTGCCCCCATCTCCAGTGGATCACACAGATCTTCTCCTACCAACTTATCCTATTATCCCAACCCCCATGCCCTAGCAGGCAATCCCTGAAAATCCACCATCCAAGCCTACCAGAGAAGCAAGTAAGCCAGAACAGCAGGTGGGCAAGCTTCAGGTCTTCGCTCTTAGCCCTTTCTTCCAAATTCAATGCTCAGTCTTATCTGCATCTCTGTGGTAGATGGCCTGTTGTGAGCTTTTCCACCTCTCTGTCCCAATTCCCAGCAGACTAAGCAGATCCTGGTGGAACTCCCTGCTTTCCTTATTCTAATGGGCCAGACCACATCCCCCCAATCTCTCCCATTTCTAAGTGTCAGCTCCCAATACCAGAAACACATATCCCTTGGGACCTCCAATAGCCACACCTAGCAGCAATCCAGGAGAATTCTCTACCAGTCAACACACAGCTATCACACCCTCCTAAGAAACCAAGGATAATAGAAAGCAAGGAACAAAACACCCACCTAACAAAGACAAGACTGGCTATCAGCACTAAGAATTACAGTCATCCAAATTCAGATGCATAGATGCAGGTGTAAAAACAATTACTAACTGCCAAGACAATATGTCTACACAAGAGCGAGAGCTCAGGAATCCTACAACACAGGAGGTCCTGAGAATTGCAACATAGCCGAAGAACAAGAAAAAAGGTCTTCAAATAGCCTCTGTGAATATGATAGAGGTACTTAAAAAGAAAATGAATAAAGACCATGAAGAACTATACAAAAACACAGAGTTGAAGAAAATGAATAAAACAATTCAAGACTTGAAAGTGAAAATAAGATCAATAAAGAAAACCAAAACTGAAAGAAATCTGGAAAATTAAAATGTTAGGAACTCAGTATCAGGCATTGAAGACAAAATAGAAGACACAGATACCTCAGTCAAAGAAAGTGTTAAATATAAAATATCTGGTACAAACCATCCAGGAAATCCAGAAGACACAAAAAGACCAAATCTAAGAATAATATGAATAAAGGAAGGAAAAGAAACCTAGGTCAAAGGCTCAGAAAATATTTTCAACAAAATCATAGAATAAAATTCCGCTAAGCTAAATAAAGAGATGCCTATCAAGGTACAGGAAGCATATTGAACACCAAATAGAATAGACCAAAAAAGAAATTCCCCTCCAGACATAATAATCAAAACACTAAAGGTACAAGAGAAAAAGATCAAATAACATATAAAGGCAGACCTGTTAGAATGACACTTGGCTCCTCAGTGAAGAGTCCAAAGCCAGAAGAGACTGGCTCAGACCACAGATGTCAGCTCAGAATACTATACCCAGAAAAACTTTAAATCAGATTAAAAAATAAGGCAGTGCATAATAAAAGATTTTATGATAAAACCAAATTTAAGGAATATGTGCCTATAAATCTATCCTTCAGTAGGTTTTAGAAGGAAAACAGCAATCTAAAGAGGTTAACCACTCCCAGGAAAACACAAGGAATAAATAATCCCAGACCAGCAAATCAAAGAGAACACACACACACACACACACACACACACACACACACACACACACACACACACACTCAATTCCAGAAAATTGAAAAATATAAAAGAAATGGATACTTTTCTGAGTACATATCATTTACCAAAGTTAAATCAAGATTAGATAAACAAGTTAAACAGATATATGACTCCTACTAGTGAAATAAAAGTAGTAATTAAAAGTCTACCAAGAAAAAAAAAAACAAAACTCAAGGCTGGATAGTTTGTGAGCAGAAATTTAGCATAGACTTTCAATACTTCTCAAATTATTCCACAAAATAGAAACAGAAAGACATTGCCCAATTTGTTTTGCAAGGCCACAGTTACTCTGATACCTAAACCACATAAAGACACAACAAAGGAAATTACAGCCTAATATCCTTTATGAACATAAATGCAATACTTGTCAATAATATACTTGCAAACTTAATCTAAGAACACATCAAAAAGATCAACCACCATGATCAAATAGGGTTCATCCCAGTGATATAGGTATAGTTCCATATATGCAAATTGATAAATATAGCCCACCATATAAACAAACTGAAAGACAAAAATTGCAAGGTCATCATATTAGATGCAGAAAAGGCTATTAGATAATCAAGCTATAATCCATAGAAGCACAGAGGTTAGGTATGGAGGGAGGGACAAAGGGGAACAGATAGATATCTGTAGTTAAGGGAAATAGAATAGATTTTGGATGACTAGGGGACAGTAACAGGGGATCACGTTCGGGTGGGGAGCAGCAAGAAGATTGAGGGAGGGAATATGGAGAGATAGATAAAATTAAGGACCACTTGAGGTGTAGTATAGGAACCTACTATAGCAGAAACTTCCTAAATATATATATATGAAGGAGAATCCAAATGATTTTGGAAAATAATAGAGAAAGAAGACAGTGCCCCAACTGGCCATCTTGTCACCAAAATGCAGCTCCCACTACTGGGAATGAGTTCCATATAAGTGAGTTGTTCGCTAAAGGGGTCATATTGGAATCTTCAAACAACCTAGGCAGATGCCAAGACTATTGGATGTTCTATACAAACTGATTGCAAAGCCCCATTGTCAAAGACAATACCTATAACCTCGTTGAAGATGAAGAAGCAGAGCTGGTACCTGCATAGGGTCTTCAGTCCTACATTCTAGCATCTTTGGTGCAGGAAGGTACACTTTATGCTGACAAAGGAGAAATGTAAACCCCAACCCAGACAAAAACCCTTTGATTTACAATGGTATTCTGCCTTCAAGATATCTTAGTGCAATGGTAGCACAAACCTTGTGTAAGTAACCAACCAAGATCTGATTTGACTTTAGGCCCAATTCATGAGATGGAAACCATACATGACACTGGTTAGTGACCAAAATTCTAAGACTAGATATCCCAGAGACCTAAGTTAAAACCAAATACTACTGTTTTACTAAAAGAACATAGCAATAAAATGACTCCTAATGCTATTCTACTATAATCATAGATCAGTACCTTGCTCATCCATCATCAAAGAAACTCTCTCCTGCAGCAATGAGATCAAATACATTGACCCACAACCAGGCAATATGCAGAAAGTGAGAGACCTTGGAACGTTCAACCCTAAGAGGTTGCCTTTATCAAATCCTTCCCTTCAGTAATCAGGCAACCCTTGAGGAAGAAGAAGCCTGAGAAGTGTAAGGCTTGCCGAGCCAGAGTTCACCAAGGAAGCAAGGCCCTCTAAATCAACATGATAGATAAACATATGAACTCATAGAGACTGAGGAAGCAAGCACAGAGCCTGAACATATTTGTACCAGAGAGCATGCTACACCTGAAAGAAGTGGCATGCTCCCATCCCTAACCCAGAAGCTATAGCCAACTGATAATCACTTGTGAATAAAAATTAATTTTCTCCAAAAGATTGTCACCAGGGAAACAAACTACTCTTAAGGGTGGGCTCCATGTCCAGGAGCAGATGGCCACTCAGAAAACACACTCAATGACATCTTTGGAGGTTCCTTGTTTTCTAATGTTGGGTCAAGAATTTGGTTATTTTTCTTATCCTATTATTTTTATTTCATTTTATTTATATATTTCTTCCATCCTTTTACCCTACCAAGTCTTTGCATGTTATTATAGCTTCCAGTTTAGGTTTATGATGATATTTTTCAGTGTGCAAACAAGTGGGTCACTGTATCTATGTGTTTCTTGTGCCTTTTATTGAGCTCCTTTCTTTCTGTTTGCTTGCTTTGTTTTCTGATGTGTAAGCTTTTGATATCATATCATATCATATCATATCATATCATATCATGTCATATCATATCATCATAACCTTAGCAGGCTGGTTGTTTCCTAATGAGAGACATGAAGATGGAAGGTTGGATAGGAGGGGAAGTAGGGAAGAACCAGAAAGAGTAGACGAAGGGGAAATGGCGCTCATCATATATTATGTAAAAAATCTATGTTCAATAAAAGGAAATATTTTTTTAAAGAAATATTTGGTTAGTTACACAGGAAAGCTCTAGCTTTGTGTTTGGAGACTACATAGGGCCATAAATACCAGCAGCTAAAAAATCTGAAATGCCCCAGTTATTCCAAGCTAACCCAACTGGTATCACAAGTAGCTTACCTAATATCAGGTGAGAGAAGGAGCCTTGAGAGACCAACTGTTGCCCATATTAGCCCAGCTGGCTCCAGAGGTGTGACCAGTAAATGAGGATTTGTTGTTGTCTGGCAACATTTTTTCCTGAGTCACCATAATGTGCTGACACAGCAGGTTAGAGGGCTTTTAGAAGAAATTTAGAGGGTTTATGCATTAAAATTACTCCAAGCATCTTTAACCTCAGTTTCTCAATCAACTAATACTAAGATTCATATAGACATAGAATCAATGCCTTTGGGGACTTGGATGCAGTAGTCTATACTTATTCAAATATGTGAGCTACAGAGTTTGATAGCTGCAAATATAAGAATGACTCCATTGTGGCTGGGTTCTCCTGTTACATAATATGGTATGCGGTTATTTCATGCTGTTGCACGTAGCTGGAGTTGGTGGCTTTCCTAGTTGCCTAGTAGTCCCTTCTACAGGTGAACACACTGTAATTTATTCCACTCCTGATGATAATTTGGTTGGTTTATAATAAATGGTTTGCAATTTGGGGGCATTATGAGTAGATTATGCTTCCTGGCACATGGTGGTTCCTTTTAATGGGTTTTCAGTTTCTAGAAGACAGTAGAACTATAAGGGAATGGAATAATTGTCCATTCATCTTGATCCAACTTGCTATTTTCATCATTTGCCAAAACCCCAAATCCATTTCG
This sequence comes from Acomys percivali, assembly GCA_907169655.1. NCBI lineage: Eukaryota > Metazoa > Chordata > Mammalia > Rodentia > Muridae > Acomys > Acomys percivali. Next base: position 11,029,278 of record OU015742.1, on the reverse strand, counting down.
GAGCTTTATCTTAATAGAAGATTAGGCACCAGATTTGTGTTTTCTCTGTTATAAGAAAGAAGAAAAATTAAGAGAATATTTTATTATTTGGAAGGCAGGTTAATAAAATACTCTACTCCCCCTGTTCTTTGCACCTTGGGTTTTTCTATACAAGTCTACCTTCTGTCCTTTCCTTTTTGTTTTCTGCATTCCCTCCAATCATTCATAGACAGATGTGAATTTCTACAAACAGTTAAGCAGTTCTCAGATGGGGACATTTGTCAGGAAAGTGAAGATAAAGTCAAGTGATTTTCAATTTTCTCCAAATGGCTTCTTTTCTAGGGAATAGTTTCAGACTTTTATAAATATGGACACATTTGTTTGTCGTCTCAAATTTTGTTCTGCTTATTACAGCCTCCTCCATAAGTCTCCCTAAGCCATAATGAAGGCCACTGAGGCTGTCACAAGGCACATCTTCCCCATCCTTAAGACTCCATGGCCTTGCTATTAGAGACAACATAGCATTTCATCTGCCAATGGTGATGGGTAAGTTTCAATTTGGGCTGGCCAGGTACGCAAAATGATCTACAAATGGCAGGCTGTAGGCTGTTATTTTGTAGACTATAGGCTAGTGAAATCATTTTCGTACAAGGACCAGTAGAGGACAATCTCCCTATGCTCTACAGGTCATAAGTATTTTCATGAAAAAACCTGAAAGCTAGCTGCTTCAAATTGTTTTCTTGGATAAGCTACCAGACCACTCAGTTTTGAAAGGACATTTCTATATTTAATAAAAACAAGAAGTCAGTTCCCTTGAATCTATGACTCAGGGACTTCCATGAGCCTGTTCTCAGGAGCTCTTACTGTCTCTCGGGCAGGTAGATTCTACCTACTGCTTTAGAGAGGGTCCTAGATGCTTAAGGGAACCAAAGCTTTTTCCTCCGTCATCTGGTCCTCATTCTCCTCACACTGTGAATCATGCCAGTTTGACTAGCACAGCTTACTCCTGGTACTTCAGCTTGACTTATTAGGAATGTAGACATCTCGATTTTGTAGAGTTTGAGAACATAGATTTTCGGGATTACAGGCAACTATCTTCTCTATGAGAAGAGACTTGATACTCTATGAGCATATACAGGGGGAGGTAATCCCCCTCAGGAACAGTCATAGGGGAGGGGAATAAAGGGAAAATGGGAGGGAGGGAAGAATGGGAGGATACAAGGGATGGGATAACCATTGAGATGTAACAAGAATAAAATAATTAAATAAAAAATATGTTACATTAAAAAAACAAAAAGACTATACCCTAAGCATGGGAGCATGAGGAACTAGAAGGATCCAGAGGGTCCTAGAAATCTGCAAGAAAAACATTATGATGGGAAGATCTGGGCCCAGGGGTTCTGCTCAAAGTATGACAACAGCCAAGGTCAAAGCAGGAAGTAAACTTTGAACGCCTACCCAGATCTAGCCAAAGGTCAGGACATTCTCCACAGTTGCATGGAGAGTGGGGACTGACTTTCACATGAACTCTGGTGCTCCATATTTGACCAGGTCCCCTGGATGGGGAGGCCTGGCGGCACTCAGAGGAAGGACAGCCGGCTACCAAGAAGAGACTTGATACCCTATGAACATATACATGGGGAGGAGGTCCACCTCAGTCATAGTCAAAGGGGAGGGGAATAAGGGGAAAATGGAAGGGAGGGAGGAATGGGAAGATACAAGGGATGGGATAACAATTGAGATGTAATATGAATAAATTAATAAAATATATTTTTAAAAAGACTGTATCCTATAGTGACTGGAAACTATGTTTGTTAGGCTTAACGCCGGTCATTTCTTCATTCTTCTGAGTTGTGCTGAGGGAAAATGAGCATCTCTCCCTCAGTTGTGTCCATTTGTGTAAACGTTGACCCAATTTCCACAACTGTTCAAACTGAGAAGGCCAGAGAACTTGACTGTGCTTCCATTTAGGATGACTTGCAAAAGAAACCAATAATTAGCCCTTAGTTAGGGAGGTCTATGTTTTTCCCCTTTAAGGCAAATTGGACTTTGCATCTCATTCTCTTTGAGGCAGAAAACTCACTCAATAGGAGTCGTTTGCATTTCTATTTGGGCAGCCTGGAGACAAATATAGTGAAATGAATAGCTTTTTAATTTAATTGGCTTCCCAGTGTGAATCCAAAAATAGAAGGCACAATCCATCTTAGAATTACTATAGGGCTCACTGGAGTCCAAATCCGAGCATAGGCATCCCACCTTGTTCAGAGTTTAAACATCTTCCTCCCCAATGCCAGACCTCTCTACTGGAACTTGGACAATTTACTCCCAAATGGACATTAGAGAACATTTATTCATCATGTATTAGTTGTGATTGGTCTCTATTCTTAAACTATTAACCGAGTAACATTTATAAGAAGAATATAGTGTATATTTGTGTGAAGTACTTTTCAAAATCAAAATATAAGCACTGAAGAGATGAAACTAATGCTGCTTGTTTATTGTTTTGCTTTGTTTTTTATGTTATGTGTATGAGTATTTTGCCTGCATGTTGCATGCATGTCTCTGTTTCCCATGTATGCAAGCCAGAAGAGGGTTTAGGATTCACTGGTACTGGAGTTACAGACTGTTGTAAACAGGAATGCAGGCACTGGGAATTGAACATGGGTCCTGTAAAAGAACAGCAAGTGCTCCTGACTGCTGAGGCACCTCTCTGGTTTCTTGCATGGGTTTTTAAGGTAAAGCAGAAGAGAATATTACAGTAAAGTTAGCTAGCCAAACTGTCACCAAGTTCTTTTTAAAAAATATATTTTATTAATTTATTCATATTACATTTCAATTGTTATCCCATCCCTTGTATCCTCCCATTCCTCCCTCCCTCCCATTTTTCTCTTACTCCCCTCCCCTATGACTGTGACTGAGGGAGACCTCCTCCCCCCTGTATATGCTCATAGGGTATCAAATCTCTTCTTGATAGCCTGCTATCCTTCCTCTGAGTGCCACCAGGCCTCCCCATCCAGGAGACGTGGTCAAATATGGGGCACCAGAGTTTATGTGAAAGTCAGACCCCACTCTCCACTCAATTGTGGAGAATGTCCTGTCCATTGGGTAGATCTGGGTAGGGGTTAGAAGTTTATCGCATGTATTGTCCTTGGCTGGTACTATAGTTTGAGCAGAACCCCTGGGCCCAGATCCGCCCATCATAATATCCTTCTTGTAGATTTCTAGGACACTATAGATCCTTCTATTTCCCCATTCTCCCATGCTTCTCTCACCTAGAGTTCCAATAGGATGTCCTCCCCTCTGTCTACTTACATCTGTCTCTGCTGTCTTTGAAAGGTAAGATCCTGGTGGGAAGCCTCCAGATGGAGTGTGGGGAAAAGGAGAGAGTATGTGCATGTACACAGTCTTCACTTTTGGCCATTGTTGAGATTCCTTGTGCAAATGAAGTCCAGAGAAACAGAACAGCCCCTTCTATTGGCCCTAGAGCAAGATTGTGGATTTTCCTGCTCTTGCTGGATTAGAGATAGACCTTCACCCAAGAAACCAGATGTTTTCCTGAGAGACCTTTTCTTTGTTTGCTGACAGAAAGAGCCATGCCACCAGTTTCTGTGTAATTTCTATTTTTCCCCTCTCTCAAATAAAGACAAATCCTGACATTGAATATGTTTCTCTCCAGAGCTCTGATGGAATTATAATGCTGAGGAGGAAAAAAAAGTATACTTTTTAAAAAAGCCCTCTTGTTAAGAGAGTAGAGTGTATGAGTTTGGCTGAGACAGAAAGGTTCAGAGAAGAGAAGAGCTAGTTGTTTCTTCACAGTTGGAAACTTCTTGGTTGCATTTACTTGAGTCTTTCTAGATTCCCAGGCCTTCCCCAACCTACCTTCTCTTAGAGAGAGAGAGAGAGAGAGAGAGAGAGAGAGAGAGAGAGAGAGAGAGAGAGAGAGAGAGAGAGTAGTTCTTTTTATGAGGATTGTCTTTTAAGTAGATTCTCTCTGTCTTTATTATGTTTCTGAAATCATGGGCCTAGGCAGAATTATTTAGGAGGCTATAGGAAATGTGGGCTGGTAATTCAGTTTTTCTATCCCACTGAAGTTCCCTGTTAGCCTTTCCTCTAGCTCTGGCATTGTGCCTACAGAGGCCAGAAAAGCAGAATAAGAAATTGGATCTCTGACATTGGATCCCCTGAAATTGGAGTTATTGATAGTTGTAAGCCACCTTCTGAGTGTTGGGAATCAAACCTCTGCCTTCTGCAAGAGAAACAGATCTCTAAACTGCAGAAGCATTTCTCCAGCCCCATTTGTGTATATACATTTCACTGTTGCTTGTTTCTTTAAATTGGAATATTGGGCGTGGGCAGCTAGCTATGTTGTCCTTGTTGGAACTGCTAGAGGCCAGGCTTTTAACCGGATATTTACATTAATACAAGTGCATGGTCTCCTGCGGAATCTAAAAATGGTGGGACTTGGACTAAGGATACAGTTCATTGGTGAGCACTTATCTGAGAAATACTGGACTTATAGAAACTGATAATAGAACAGTCATTGTGAGAGAGAAGGGGCTCAGAAACAGATTTGTCAAGGAAAAGGAAAAGATTGAGCAAAGAATTCATGGTGCCAGAAAGAGGGTAAAACTCTGGCTCTTAATAGGGTACCATTGGTGACTATAGCTACGAATCATAATTTATACTGTATTCCAAAATGGCCAAAAGGAAGGATTTTCAGTCTTCTATCTACAACAAAATGATGCATAGTTGAGGTCATGGTCACACTAAGTCACCTGACTTGGTCATTCCACAACATATACATACATGTAAAGGAACATCAAACTGTGCCCATAAACATATATGACTATCATCTATCAATTAGAAACAACCTTAGAAAGAGAAGGAGTCCTGCCACCTAGAAGATGGGGCTGGCTTTGTGCTTGTCTGTCTGTGAACATAAAGCAGCCCTTGCCTTGGACTTCAGCTTTTCACCTGTGGCAAGGTGGTCTTTCATAAGGAGATACTGCTCAATCTCCATTTTTAGATAAACTACTGTTTCTTGAATAGACGAATAAATTTCTATTTAACGTGTGTGATGATTGGAAACATTTGATACAAAAGATTCCAATTAACGTTCTGTGTGTGTGTGTGTGTGTGTGTGTGTGTGTGTGTGTGTGTGTGCTCAAACACACATGAGTATACACATGTGTTCATGCCTATGTGTGTTGACTGGCCTTTTATCTTTCTCACCTTTGGGATTGCTTCTACCTTCCTTTAGAATCTATTAATAATTAATAGTAACACCAGCATTTGTAAGGCAGGAGAAATATGTTTTGATTTTATCGTTTCTTTTTATGAATTATGGATAGCATTAAAATGTGATTTTTTTTAAGTCCAAGAAGGGAAAGGAAGTGGATAGGAAAGCAGAGAAGATGAGAGGCCAGGTGACCTTGCTCTGTCATCATTTGCCAGGTTTAATAAGCAGTGTTCAGCTGGAAGGAATTTGAGCTGGCTCTGCTCCCTTTCTATACCACATCTTCCTCCATAGGTGGGAAGAAGCAACTGAAACTGGAATACAGATTTATAACTAGAGCCTTGAAACCCTCCATCTGTGAGGGCATGTATTACCACACAAAGTGGGTCTATCCCAGATGTCACTCAACAGAGTGAATCCTAAAATTGCCCCTGAATTGACACACTAAAATTCTGAACAGACCTAGATTCATAAAAACGACGTTTTCGTGCTGACATTGTCACTGGCTACCTGTGGCTTTGAATGAGATGATGAGCCGCCAGGGCTCTTGATTTCTAAAAGGCAATTCCAGATTCTTCTAGCAAGTATGACTGTCCTGGGAGTCAAAGTAATTTGTGATGATTAAGAAACAAAATAAAAAACACCTATCCTTTGGAAGAAACCATCAAGAGAATGAACACACAAGCAACAAACCGGGACAGAATGCTTGCCTACTATATATTCATATTGGACGTCTATCCAGAGTATAGAAAGACAGCATACAGGAAGAAAAGAACATGTTGGATTTAAAGGTATTTGCACAGACACTTTATAAAAATATTCCTGAATGGCTAATAACTACAAGAGAGAATACTTGATGTTATTAGTCATTAGGGGAATGCAAAGTAAACCCACGCTGAGGGACTACTGTACATTGATGCGGAGTAATTGTGCCAGCTGACAGTAATGTCAAAGGGAATATTTTACAAACATTTGGCAGATTTTTAAATGTTAAATATACACTTATCATATGACCCACCCTTTCATTCCTAGGCTCTTACCCAAGATAAGAGAAAATGTGTCCTCACAAATATGTGTGACACATACTTATAACCATGGCAGTTTTCTTTTTTCTTTTTTATGTTGTATATATTTTAATATATTTTATTAATTTATTCATATTACATCTCAATTGTTATCTCATCCCTTGTATCCTCCCATTCCTCCCTCCCTCCCATTTTCCCCTTACTCTCCTCCCCTATGACTGTGACTGAAGGGGACCTCCTCCCCCTGTATATGCTCATAGGGTATCAAGTCTCTTCTTGGTAGCCTGCTATCCTTCCCCTCAGTGCCACCAGGCCTCCCCATCCAGGGGACGTGGTCAAATATGAGGCACCAGAGTTCATGTGAAAGTCATACCCCACTCTCCACTCAACTGTGGAGAATGTCCTGTCCATTGGCTAGATCTGGGTAGGGGTTCGAAGTTTACTTCCCGTATTATCCTTGGCTGGTGCCATAGTTTGAGCAGGACCCCTGGGCCCAGACTCCCCCATCATAATGTTCTTCTTGTAGGTTTCTAGGACCCTATGGATCCTTCTATTTTCCCCATTCTCCCATGCCTCTCTCACCTAAAGTCCCAATAGGATGTCCTCCCCTCTGTCCCAGTTTCCTGGTAAGGGAAGACTTTCATGAGACATGCCCCTTGAGCTAGTGTCCAGATATAAGTGAATATATACCATTTGAGTCTTTCTGCTTCTCGGTTAACTCATTTATTATGATCATTTCTAGTTCCATCCATTTGTCCACAAATTTCAGGAATTCCTTGTTTTTAATAGCTGAGTAGTATTCCATAGTGTAAATGTACCACAGTTTCTTTATCCATTCTTCTACTGAGGGATACTTAGGCTGTTTCCATGTTCTGGCTATTATGAATAAGGCTGCTATGAACATGGTTGAGCAAATTTTCTTGTTGTGTGTTGGTGCATCTTCTGGGTATATTCCAAGGAGTGGAATAGCTGGGTCTTGAGGAAGCCTTATTGCCAATATTCTGAGATAGTTCCAGATAGATTTCCAAAGTGGTTGTACTAGTTTGCATTCCCACCAGCAATGAAGGAGTGTTCCTCTCTCCCCACATCCTCTCCAGCATGTGGTGTTGCCTGAATTTTTGATCTTAGTTATTCTGATGGGTGTAAGATGGAATCTCAGAGTTGTTTTGATTTGCATTTCCCTGATGACTAAGGAGGTTGAGCATTTCTTTAAGTGTTTCTCAGCCATTTGATATTTCTCTGTTGAGAATTCTCTGTTTAGTTCTGAGCCCCATTTCTCAATTGGGTTATTTGGTTTGGTGGTGTTTAATTTCTTGAGTTGTTTATATATTTTGGATATTAGACCTTTGTCAGATGCAGTGTTGGTGAAGATCTTTTCCCAGTCTGTAGGCTGACACTTTGTTCTTTTGACAGTGTCTCCTGCCATGGCAGTTTTCTTAAACTGGTAAATAAATGAATAATGTTACATTCATTCAACTGAACACTACTCAGCCATATTCACATATTTTTGCCCGGCGTTTGTTTTCACGCATTTCAGGGGAGAGAGAACAGTTAGTCCCTTTTACTCCACAGGGCTAGAAGCAGAAGTTTCACATTTACACAATTTATTGCACGTGAATAACTGTCACAGTGCATTCTCCTCCTAGAGTATGAGCTATAAACTGGACAGAGCTTTACAAACCTTCCTTCTAGTTTCAGGGATGAAAGATAACTGAAAGAGATGAGCCAGATGATACAGAGCAGTATAGAACTAATGCACTTTGCTCAATTGTAGTCTGTTACAGTTTACTGTAATGCTCCCACCCACACTATTTGAGAGTGTATTGGCTGTGAATCACTTTGCCTGGCTCTGCCTACAGCAGGCAGAAAGAGCTTCCTCTATGCAACAACTGGTGGGACTTAGTTATTCAAAAGTAGGAGAAAACCAAAGAGCTATTTACATATCCTCAGACTTACCAGCAAAATTAACCAGTAGTACAGACAGTGGTAATCCAATGGCATGCTCTCCAGTTACTGTCTTTTTTTTTTTTTTTTTTTTGGTTATGCAAGACAAGCTTTCTCTGTGTAGCTGTGACTGTGCTGGACTCACTTGGTGGAACAGGCTGGCCATGAACTCACAGAGATCGGTTTGCCTCTGCCTCTCTGAGTGCTGAGATTAAAAGTGTACATCACTATGCCCTGCCTTCATACTTTTCTTAACTATGCCTCATTTTCTCTTTCCACTCGATGTCAAAATTAATATTTCCTGAGCTCATAGCCTCCTATGCTGTGAAAGCCACTTAGAGTTGAATGCTTGCCTTATTGTGTGATTGGGGAAGTTCTAACTATAATACTAACTGATAGTACATTTATCATAGTCTGGCTGCCTTGTAGTAATGTATTCCTTTGCAGTGAAGAAGAGTCCAGGCTGCACATGCCCACTGTATTACCATGTCCCTGACTGTTCCTAATCTGCGATATCATATGCATGAGTGATTTGAGATTGGATGTCTAAGTGGCGACCGCTACCATCTTCTGGTTTAGAATTGCATTTCCAGAAATATGCTCATTAAAGAAAATAAATGAGAGTTGGTATGGGATCTGTCTGAGTGTTTGCACTGCAGTTCTGTATCTCTACAGAGGGGATGTGGAAATGACAGTTTAGCATCCCTACTTTAGAAATCTAAAATCCCAGATTGTCCAAAATGTAGAGTAGAAAATTCCACACCCGATCTCAGGTGACAGGTCTCCACTAACTCATAAACACATGAAAAAATATTATATAAAATTATCTTCAGACTATACAGCTAGTGCATGAAACATGGGATCTTTTCTTTACAACACAAACCTCATCCTCATGATTTCTCATTATGTATATCCAAAATCTAAAACTCTTCTGGTTCCAAGAAATTCACATAAGGGGCTTTCAACTTGTACTTTGCAGCCATTAAAAAATAATGCTAAAGATAATTGCATTTTGATAGAAGAAAATGTTTTCAGCTAAGTTTTGGGCACAGAAGGACACTGTAAGACAATAAATAAAAGATCTTATTTATTTGGGTTTTGTAGTAAATACTTTTCCCATTTACCAAATGTCTTTCCCTTGCATCGCCTCACACCTGTGCAGCTTTTCACCCAGCTTGGAAGCAGTTGAGAATTTCACTGCAACCTAAGGCCCATTCATAGCCCATTTACCAGTAATGACCAGTTTTAACAGGGACTTTGCAGTCTCCTGTAATTACTCACAAAGCACTTTCTTCTGGAGAAAGAGCTCTTCTTTTCTCTCTGTCCAGTTCTTCCACTGGCTCATAGGGGAAGCATGCTGAGTCACTCATGGGTTTTGAGTTCTGGTTACTCTTTCATATCAACAGAGTAGCTATAATTAAACATATATTGTCTACAAGTCTTTCTGAATGCCTTTTTTTGGTCCTCATGTCTGTGCAGGATCAAACATATATTTTTGTGTTATTGACTCATGACAAATGAGAACCTTAGTGAGTAATTTGAGCAGGAGGAGAAGGTTCTCTTTTCAACCTTCTTTTCACTCTAACAGGTTTTCTGCCCACTGTAGATCAGAGAGTCAAGCAATAGAGATATTAGTCAAAGAGATAGCTCATCCATCTTAGATGGTGGTATTCGAAGAGTGTCAGGTTTGCAGCCAAAGTTGGTAGATAAGTGGAACTAAACACACAATTTATTCCAAGATAAATACATAAATTAAAACAAAACAAAACAAACAAAAATCAGAATCAGAAACATGATGAGCCATTAGGGTAAACTTGTCAATCAACAATCTAAAGTTCCTAGATTATTTTCTTAAATTTAATCCTAACAAGTAACATAGGAAGACAACTGAGTATTTGCTTTGCAAGGACTTCAAATATTTTCCACTTATTAATTGAAGGGAGAAGCAGCCTCACATTGCTCTCCACATTTTATTTAAAGGACACCAAAGTCAGTAAGTTTACATTGAAGTCACTCATGGACCTTGGGAAGTTTTCTTCTCAAACCAGCAAGAGATTATTGTTAGCTGAAGAAAGTTTGGAAATGATTACAAATCTTATGTGGAGCACTGGGAATAAATTTTTAAATACTTGCACAAGTAATACCCAATTGCCCTGGATGTTAGCGTTTGAACTCGAGCTATGAGTATTGGTAGCAAGTGTTTTTACTTGAAGAGCATCCAATTGTTCCTGCTGTATACCATTAAATGTTTAAGTAGTATTGATACTGCTATAGGAACGTGACAATTTGGTGGACTTGGCTTTGGGAATCAGTAAACTGTCTTCTAGCTTCTGAACAGAAGAGTAAAACCAGAGCTATAGAGTCAGATCTGGCTCTGCTGGGAGGGGAGCAAGCAGTATGCGGGAACCCAGTTTTGTATTACACTAGAGTACAGCTTTCACATCTCAACATTTCGAGTAAAAGCTTCTTTCCTTCCCTTCTCTACAATATAAGCACAAAGCACAATATTTTATTTTGTTTCCCAACAATAAATGGCTATAGACATCATTGTTTGGTAAGACTGACAGGATTTTCCTTAATGGCTTGTTTGATTAAAGAACCAGAAACTTCCAGGCCTCCTGCTGATGGCTCCTTCCCACGTTTGAATGAACTCAAAACAAAAGGCTGTAGGTGCCAAGGAGTAGGCAGGTGTGTTGATGAGGATTCTGTCTATCTACAGCTGCTGTTTATTCTGCTCTCAGAGGATGGGCTTCTTCATGCTGTGAACTTCGAGATTTCAGAACTTGTAGATGATTTTTAGCTTAAAATGCTCTTTTTCTGCTGATAGTCTTCCCAACCTTACCAACCTACTCAAGATTGAGACAATCATTTTCCTGAGGGTGTGGTAAACTTTAATTAGGTGTTCCACATGAAACAAGCAAGAGACCTAATCTGTCCTGTAGACCTGTGGTTACTAGTGGAAGGAAACCGAGGTCCAAAACAACTTCATTCTTCTGAGTGTGGAAGTCGCCATCTCAGTTCTGATATGGGCTGAGTCCAGCTGACCTTTCTACATGCAGCAAGTGTTTGGTGGCAGGGGACACTCAGCTGGTGAACGGCCTACCTCAGTCCCGCTGGGATAACGGCTCTCCCAGCACATTTCTCACAAGCTTCCAATTGAAGCATCACAGGAAGAGGAAGCAGGTAACTGGCTTTTCAGGCTCCTTTTGAAATTGCTCTTTGCCAATTGGCCAAAACAAGAAGCACAGCCAAGTTCAGGGTCTTAAGAGGTCATTACCAAAGCCACGGGAGCAGTGGGAACTGGGGTTATTAATGTGATAGGAGTAGTACAAATATTAGAGTGAAAAGTGATGGCTTGTATGAGCATAATAGAGGCACTATTATTCTCCTTGTCACTGATGAAAAATGTGATCACATTCTATAAACAAAGAATGGGCACACACTCAGACTGTATTGATGAGTGCAGCTAAGTTGAGTGACTATGTGTGTTGGGAGGAGGTGACGTTTTGCATTCTTTTGGAGACCTTTGAAATCTTTTCTCTTCGATCTCATGGGAAGTCTAAGAGGATAATCTAAAGGACACTGCCAACTGGGAGAGCTATCTGCAAATAAACACTGCTGTCCTTTTGCTATCTCGATTCTGACATCAGAGCTGCCTGAATTCCAAGTCTGTGGATCATCTTTGGGAAGCTGAACATCTTCTCGCTTGACAGATGCCAAGGGAAACTATTTGTCCTCAATATATGAGTTACATACTCCCTTGTTCCTCCAAACCCATATGCATTTTTCCTTTTTTTTTTTTTTTGTAAATTAAGAATTGTAAGTTGTCTATAGATCCATGTTCAGATGAAAAACGACATGCTGACTTTCTACATGTTCATTTTGCTTGCAATTATTTCAAGTGATGTCATACTAAAATAGTAACAAGATCATTCATGGAGACAAGTGCCCTTGTGCTTTTATCTGTAGAGCCTGTTGTTACCCACTGCAGTGCCCCCTCCTTTGTTGACAATGTATTGAATGTGTCTACTCTCATTTCTTTATCTTATTAAGGGGAACCCCCATGCACAGGATAATACCAAGATGTTTCCCACAATGACCTGACCACTGATGATCTGTATTTGTATTTTACCCTGAAACATCTCTTTAAACCATGAAGAAGAAATTAGAAAAACAAAAACAAAAATTAAAAACAAACAAACAAAACAAACAACCAAGCAAATAAACAAACAAAAACACCTTATGACTAACAAACACCCTTAGACCCTGCCAAGAATCTAACAACATATCTTGTTTTCTCTGTTGGTGAACAGCCTAAATTCCTTGGAACTCCCATTTTCCCTAACACCCCTTCGTTTCAAATCAAAACTTTTGTATGAGAATTTGTACATGTTTTCAGATTTTATTTCTGTGATCGCTAGACCAAGACATCTCACATCTCATACTAATACAGAAAGCATCTTCCTTTAAGTTTTCTTTTTGAAAAACATGATCTCACTATGTAGTCCTGCTTGGCCTCAAACTCACAGAGATCCACTTTCCTCTGCTGCTTCAGTGTTAGGATTGAACACATGCAGCTTCATAGCTGGGAAACATCTTAAAAATAAACACAATGAAGATAGACATAGTGAAGCTATATGTAACTTTTTAAAAGATGGTAGCTTAAAGTACAATGGTGGAAAAACACGTTCTTTCCCCTTAAAGAATGTTTCCAAAATTTAATGGATGCAATACCATGGAAGAATTCTCAGTCCATTCTCTGAGCTATTGTTTGTTAACTGACTAGTAAAACAACAGCATATTGAGAATGGTAGAGCTAAAGAAGCTGAAGCCAGCAAATGTCAGAGCTGAGTACAGCCGAACTTACTGAAGTAGCCTTGTGTTCCTTGATGCTTACAATGGAGGCCCTTGGGTATATACCATTAATGTCATCAGAAGGCCAATGTTGGCTCCCTCAACCATGTTACACCCACGCCTTCACTTTATCAAAGCCTAGTATACTGGGATACACATTCATTTGTGAGAAGTACTGACTTATGTTATGATTGGCTATTGCATCTAAATTTAATAGAAAGCATGATGCAATTGGTCCTGTTTGTAGAATACTTTAGCAGTGGCCGTGGGTCTATAATTACTTTTGAGTTTAAATGTTGATATCTATTGAATGGGGACACATAACTCTCAGGCATGGTGGTTAAAAATTGGGGAGATTAGAGCATCCTTATGATAAATTTCTTTGAAACAAATAGAAATTATAAATATTAGGTCTCCTTATTTTTATTAGAGACGTGCTTGGATTTTAGCTTCTCAACTAGTACAAGTTTTAAACAGTGAGAAAACTATAAACTCTCAAATCAGTCTTCTACCATCATGCTGTCATACATCCAACTATCTTCCCTCCGTAAACGTGTTCAAGTGCACTGTGCTGTCTGCTATGCACTTTCTGTGTTGAGGGATATGCTTCTAACAGTCTGCTCCTTTCTGTTAATGGTGGCCCACCCATCACTGCAAAGGGTCATCATAACTAGTTCTCAATTCCATTTAAGAGTTTTGCCTAACTTGCGGTCCTACCCTAATCTCCCTTCATAAGGTAGTGTGATCAGAGCATGTAAGCCAAATAAAACCTTTCCTCTGTAAGTTGCTTATGGTCTTGGTGTTTTATCACAGCAACAGGAAGCAAAATAGGACAGCTGCACAATGGGATCACAAGAAGAGCTTTAGAGATGTTAATGAAAAGGGTCACTAAGCCAATTCAGTCAGTCTTTAGTTGTGGCTTCATGAGATGTAATTAAAGTTGTAGGCGATGCCCTGAGTGGAGGCACAAAGTGAGAGAGGGCAAATCACAAGTTTTATAAGTAGTTGACATTTGAAACAAGTTGTCATTTGCCTGTGACAGGAATAATTTCAAAAGCAGTGGAAGAGAAAGTTGAGCACCAAGTAGACCCAGTGTGGCTTATAGCTGGCAGGCTTTAAGAAGTGTTAAACCCGAAACTCAGTGTTGTTGCATGTGCTTCTGTGATAAAAACCAAAACAACTCCTATATTCTCTGATAGTCTGGTAAATATTGCAGGCAGTTGGTTGGTGTTCTAAAAAAAAATATATACAGAGGGAGGTAATCCCTCTGAGGAACAGTCATAGGGGAGGGGAATAAGGGGAAAATGAGAGGGAGGGGAGAATGAGAGGATACAAGGGATGGGATAACCATAGAGATGTAACAAGAATAAATTAATAAAAATAAAAATAAAAATAAACTGAAAAAAAAAAAGACTATTGAGTGTCTGAGAGTTCACTGTAGGAATTTGGGGCGGATACTCAGATAAAGTTCCAGAGACCTTGTTAAATTTAAAGTTCAGATAAATAGTGGGAACTCTGTGTTTTGGTCACTTTCATTTGCTTTATTTTGCAACCTTAGAGTGAGTTTTAATATGCTTCATGAGGCTGGAGTTCTGAGGCTGTCGTGAGAATGTTAGTTCTAAGTTGGCCAAACTCTTGGAAAGACAGTGTGCTTAGACTTAGGAAAGACACCTATGCGCAGTGGGTCTGACTCAGTGGCATTTCTTTATTATTCATTTTCCAGCTTTCCCAGGTCTCTCCACCTTTCTTTCCTCCTAGCCTTTGCCTTCCCTTTGTCTTCTAAAGTGAACTTGACTTTGCCTTTGTGCTTCACTCACTGTCCTCCAGTTCCAGGAAAAAGCTCTCATTTTTAAAGTAAATTCATATTCCCTGGTGTTTATGAAAAAGACTCTTATTTATTTACCATCTTCTAGTACACCACAGCATTGAGGATACGTCCATAAATTTACATTTCTAAAATGTGCCTATTCTTCTTTAGAACGTGGTAGACAATTTCCTGGGGGCAAGAAGTGGGGTGAGCGGGGGGGGGGGGGGGGGGGGGGAGCGGGTGTGGTGAGAAAATATGGGGTGGAGATGAAAAAACAGCAGCAAAATGAAAACAAGAATTTTGTGTGAACCCAGCCCCCACCAACCCTCTCTTCCTCTGCTGGCTACAAAGAGCCCTTTGCAGATGGTGGTGAGCAGGCAGGCGGGGGAGCTCGCTCAAAACCACCAAGTTTGTTTATGCAGGTTTTTTTTTTTCCCTTGAAAAGTGCCCAATGTACCGCCTTCTGAAGCATTTTTCAAGTGCTTTCTCAATCTATGCCCAAGCTTGGGTGGTCATGGAGATATAGAAAGACCCAAAGACAGGCCCAGAATGTTTTCTTTATGATTGATGAACAGGAAAGGAAAAAGGAAGAATAGGACAGCCCAGGGTCCCTACGGTCTTAGGACAGCAGCATCATAATAGTTGAGAACTTGTTGCAGTCTCAGGTCTCATGCCAAATGAGTAAATGAGCATCTCTAAGGTGGAGAATCCCACAAGCCAGACAGCTGATGCCTGCGAGGCAGGAGCCTGAGAACCACTAGAACAACTTTATCCTCTCTCCTACAATTTTAGGAAACCTTTTGTCATCTCCCTAGTGCTGTTGTCTTGAGGGGCATGGACTGGACTGTGTGGATTGGACTGTCAACACAGCATGGAAGAGTAGGAAATTGGCAGTCTTCTCTGCCTTGAGCTTACATTGGATAGTACAGTTGGAAATAAGACTGGTGATGAAAACTGAAGTGCCAGCCCCCAAGAAGCCATGTTTGTGTTGAGCATTCTAAACTCCCAGCTGGCTTATTAGATCTTTATGGTTGTGGACAATTGGATTGATACAAACGCAGGGCCAAATTATCTTTGGCTGTCTTCAGTTCCCTTACAAGCCCACCTCTGTATCTTACATAATGTTTTCTCAACTATCAGGTAAAACCTTAGGAATATATTAACTGACCACTAGCTTCCACCAACCAAAAGACTAACACTATCATTAGACAGTGTGGAAAATCTATACAGAACTTTACCCTTCCTTTACTGAAAGCTGCCTACCAGATGTTCCCACAAATGCCTTTAATAATGAGTTTCTTTTGTTTTGTGAATATAAATGTTTGTGTAACCATTTCTATGTTGGACACATGTTTTTTGAGTAACTGGAATCCATATTCTCTATCCCTAACTAAGGGGATAAAGGCCATAAAAGCCAGGAAAGATTTTTAGATAACATGGCATTAGAGTGGATATCCAGAATAAATTGGCTAAGATGACAGCTAAAAATATTGGGGGAACTGTGAGTAAATAACCAATGCCAGCATTATGTGACTCGTTACTGAGCCATTTCTGTATGATTTTGTATAAATGTTCTTGAGACCAAGGAAGCATTTTTTCACACAGGGTGAATACAGTACGTCACACCTGCCTGAGATTCTGAACATTTTCTTTTAAATTCCCTAACCATATGCAAGTCTCTGTCCCTGGTCCGAGAACTCTGACCTGTCACATGGCTCCCTCATATTGGCCTAAGAGTAAACTCTGAAATGAGAGCTGTGCTTTGAGTTGGTGGTGAAGGCAGAAGCAACAAGAGGACATCAATACAACCAAGATGTATTCTGTCACCTTCACAAAGTTGACACAGGGAATGTTTTCCATCAGCTAGTCAGTTCTATATCCATCCTCAGAATTAGCTTAAGTAGTGTTGATTATTTTTATGGAAATCACATATATGCACAGTAATAGTTACAGTTTACTGAGCATGACCATGTGACGTCCACTCCTCTAAGTGTGATTCAAAATGATGCCACTTAACGGTAACAACATTCAATTGGTGTCAAAGATATTAAAGTATAATTTATAGCGCTATCATCTTTACGCAGAGTCTTCCTGCTACTTAATGCCAACTCTTATCCTAATAATGGCTCTGGTCAGAACCTAAGGCTGATCAGGTGCTTGGCTTCTAGTCCCTTGCCCTCAGAGACCAGATATATTAGAGCTTGGAGTAAGTAGTCTACGCATCAAGACAGTTATAAGTCTAAGGTGGAACCAGGGACAAGAGCTACTCTATTTTCTGGTCCATCACTAATGTCCTCATACTTTTAACAGACTGGGTCTCAGCCCTGGAAGTAAATTAGAATTGCCTGCTTCCTCTTCAAACCATGGCAATGCTCAGATTCTGGCTTAGCTTTGGTTTCTGTGACAAAATACACAAAGCAATAAACTTGAGGAAAGGGAATTTTGGTGTGTTTGATTCAGGGACAGTTTTGGAGGTTTTTAATCTGTGGTTGATTACACTCACTAGCTGTGGGAAAGCCATATAGCATGGAGGGATTATAGGTCATTAAATTTACAGTGCCCAGGAAGTGAGAAAGGAGGGGAAGAAGTGGAGGTCCACCAAAGACCTAATGTCTTCCACTAGGCTCTATCTCTTAGAAGTTTCAATTCCCAATAGTACCAAACCTTTAACACATAGATCTTTGGGGGACATTCTAGCCCAAATGTTAGGGTACTCAATCTCTGGAGATCTGGACTTAATTATGCAGAATAACAAGCAGCATCATTCTGTTCTGCTTGTTGTTAGTTTGGGCACCTCCACCTCCACTCTAACTGCTGAGAGCTGAGGGTGTAGAAAAGCTGGGTTTTTCATAGGCGTAGTCTCTGACATTGTCGTAACTGGGAAAGTGCTCATTTAAGAAAGGGGATGGGAATTCATCACAACAGGCCTGTCTAAATCAAAATGCCAGTGATTCAAGGAAGCACCATGTGTTGCATTTCTGTGCAAGTACTGTTTAGTAACTTAGAAGGAGAGGCCTGGTTTCTCCTGCTGCAAACAAAAGAGATGCTATCCTTTTCCTCACATTTTTGTCAGACCATTTTTTGCCTTATAAAACTTGTAAATGTGCCTTTTTTTTATTATCTTGCTTTGAAAAATATCTTTCAGAAACTACACAAGCCTGTTGCTACCTTTGACTGTCTTTCTCAAAGGCTGCTTCTTTGAAATAACACTCTCAAGGGATATTGTCCTTTTATCCCCTAGCGTCATCGGAAGGAAGACTAAATTCAACACTTTATTCCAAGTTGTGAAATTACCTCCTGCCTTAAAGATAAGCTTATGAATCCTAACTAGTTTGTAAATGCCACCATCCCTCTCTAATGCTAGCTGACATAGTCACACTAATTCCCAACGAAGGTAGAAGAAATTACCTATGCAGGGATAGCCATGCAGTCAAATCATCTAACCTGAAAATTAGTTATTTTTATCTTGAAAACATCTGTCAGACATTATCTAAATGTGATCTCTGTCTTGGCAGTCTCTAAGTGTTGCCTTTGATGCAAAGAACATTCCAGTGTACCTGCCATCTCTTAAACTAGAAACTCTTAGCAGAAGGTTCTAGGTCTTTGGTTTGGAGTTTTTGTTTGTTTGTTTCTCCAATTTCATCCTACTAACATTCCTCTGAGCATACTGATGGATGAGAGAGAGACAGACAGACAGACAGAGACAGAAGAGAGAATGCTAATGGACATATGCTTGCTTGTCCAGCATAGTAATACTTTCTTTACTACCTGTATGAAGGTGATCATATCCTATACTATATTACACACACACATACACACACACACACACACACACACACACACACACGCACGTGCGCGCGCACATGCACACACACATGCACCTGGGTATGCACTCTACACATGTGAATATTTCTGTATGTCCTTGTGATGAGAATAAGGGACTGGGCTTAAGATTTAAGAATTAAATTCTGTGATTTGTAACAACATAGATGGAGCAGAAGGACATTATGTTAACTTAAATAAGCTAGACATGAAAAAATAATATGGTTCATCATTGCTTATATATAGAAACTAAAAGTCTAATATTGAAGAAGACAATATATTCACAAAGGTTACGAGTCTGTAGGAGAAGGACCCTAGGGAAAGTAGGGTCTAGGGTTTCAATGTTCTATTAGAAAAGAAGAATTAGTTCTAGCAAAGTAGGGAAACTGAATTCTGCAACATTTCACTATATATTCAAAACATGTAGAAAGGAAAATTTGAAAGATTGCTCTTTTTCTGATACTGGGCATTACACTCAGCCCCTTGCACGCACTAGGCACATGCTCTTCTGTTGAGCTCCATTCGCAGTGCCTTTTATTTGGAGGAAGAATCTTGCTAAATTGCCCTGGTTGGTCTCCGAAATTTTGATCCTGTTGCCTCAGTGTCTGCCATAGCCATGGGTGTAGGAATGTACAGCCTTGGCCAGCTGGAGCTTACGGATTACTAGCACCTTGAAAGCATGAATGTTAGAGAAGTTACCACTTTCTTTCCTGAAGGATCCAGAGGGTCCTTCAAGACAGATGGACACCATGATGGGCGGATCTGGACCCCAGGGTGGAGATCTGCTCAAACTACTGTACCTACCAAGGACAATGGATGCAGTAAACCTAGAACCCCTATCCAGATCTAGCCAACAGACAGCACATTCTCCATAGTTGTGTGGAAGATGAGGACTGACTCTGACATGAACCCTGGTGCCCCCTATTTGGCCACTTCCCCTTGGTGAGGAGGCCTGGTGGCACCCAGAGGAAGGGGAAGCAGGCTACCCAGATGAGACCTGATAGGCTGTGATCATATGGTGTGGGAGGAAGTCCCCTTCTGTTACAGACCTAGAGGAGGAGAATAGGGTGAAAGAGGGGGGTAGGGAGAAATGGGAAGGTACAAGTGAGGGGATAACAATTGAGATGTAATTACTGAAATAAGAAAAACAAAAGAAACAACCCCAAAAAAACCAAAACAAAAAAAATGCTTTCTCTAAGAAGAACATTACATATTCTACAATGTATCATTTTTATCATATGTACACATGAATATGTATAAATATTATGTCAATTAAAAATAAACACACAAGAAAAGGGTAATTTAAACAGTTTCCACCATCTCTACTGTATTTTCGCCCCAATTGCATATTTTTTAGATCTGTCTCCACTTTGGTTTTTCTTACAAGGTTTACATGAGAAGTATTGTTGTTTTGTGTGTGTGTGTGTGGGGGGGTTGTTTTCATTTTGTTTTACTTTGTGTTGTTTTTTTTTTAAAAGAGATTTGAATATCAGAGAATATAGTTCTCCAGGGCCCTTTTTTATCTATGGCAGTCTGCAAACAAAGGGTCACCTTAGAAACCTGAGTCTCCTGTGTTGTCTCATATCTTGGAGTTTCAGCTCTGAACTAAAGGTGCCGAGAAAGGTGCTGAATCACCACCTGTAGGGTCAGAAAATGCCCAGGGCTGGTGGTGAATCTGTAGGGCATGGATGGTCACAAATTAAAGATGAAGTGGAGGAGGAAGGAGAAGTGGTACAGTAGAGAAGTAGAGAGTTGCCACCTATAGAACCTTCTGAGTGTCCTCAGGCACTTGGGTCTCAATGACCTGGCCTCAATTATCCTAGCTTTTTGTCAGTCCCAGGAAAACTGATTAGAACTACAGCTGAGCTGATGTGCACAAATGGGCTGAAATGACCCTTTAATAAAGACAGTGGTAGCCAGGAACAGTGACCTCTGAACCTTCTCTTTGTGGCCCAGAGAGGTACAGGGTGGTTGGTAGAGCCAAGGGGAGCTCTCTTTTCTTTTTGCGTTTACCATTGCTACAATAATTCGAAGGATTCATTTGGGCTTTCTGGTGGAGTACATGAACAGCAGACCTCCTAGGTTCCTGCCCCACCCTCCACCCACCACCCCAACAAAAAGGTCCTTTGTGCTCACTGAACCTTGGCGCCATGAATGCAGCCTTTATCCCAGCCCCACTTCAGAGTGTGCTGCAGGCTTCCTTAAGTGCAATGGTTTTGACGTCAACGTCTAAAACCACAAAGTAAAAGAACTAGAAAGAATTTCTGAAATGATCTGACCTGGCTTCATTCTTTCACTTTTCTGTTTTTAACTTTTATTTTTGTGTGTGTGTGACAGAAAAGCAAATAGGACTAGAACGTTCAATGGACTTCTCCAAGATAAAGCAGTGGATTGACCATTGAACTAACCTTCTGCAGTTGGACCTAGGAACACTTGCTTCTAATCTCTACCCATTCTTTTTCAGTTTCATCTTGCTAAAATTCCCATGGGAAAACCAATGACTCTCTAATCCTATTAAATGCTAAATCATTTTCTCCCACTTACATGTCAGGGAAGTATGAGAACTTGTCTTCAGTGCCTCCTTTCATCTTTCCAAACCCGCATGCTAGGGCGAGGCTTACTATAGAATGTGTTCTATTTCAGCTTATGGGTTTCCAGCTTGAAAGGATTCTGCCTCATTTTCTAATAAAATAGAGTTAGGGCTGTTGATGCAAATGCATTTGGTAGCTGGGAGCATGCCCAGGGTTACTGGATTTTAGGAGCACCCCAATTTGGTACTTGAATCTTAGAGTATCAAATTTAAGTTTGGTCTCTAGCTCTAAATACGAGATCTTCTGCTATTGAGTTCCCTTTTTTGGGCAGGAAGCATTGTTAACTTTAATGTCTGCTTAAACACTCACCACTCTACATGGAAGGCTTTTTGTTTTTATGATTTGACTCCAGTAAAGTATTTCCTTTATCGAGGAGACTTCTACGACCTGTCAGCAATGTGAGCTGCCAGCTCCTCTACTGCCCCCTGAGCAGGCCTGGTGACAGTGTATGTAGTGGTACCCTGTTATCAGCCCATGAATGTGTGAAATTGGACATCCCATTCTTAGATGTATTGTAAATGGAAGACATCATAGGAACATAGCTCTCCATTTGTTGATTGATCCCATCATAGGACAATCTAGGAGAGGCAGAATCAGGACTCAACGTAGGTCACGTTGTCTTGGGAATAGAGAAAGCTTTGACTGCAATGGCACATGAAGGAGTCTTTTGTTATGATTCTAATTGTTCTGCTTCTTGGTAGAGATCATCACCATTCTGTGTTTGTCAATACTCATAGAAGTAAATGTATGAAAAAGAAGGTCAAATTTTGTTTATGTAATTAATGTTTTAGCGGACCTCGTAAAAAGAAATAAACACAGACACAAAGTTACCAGCTCTGCGAAGATGAACAAGTAAATAAGAAGGTAAATACATCTTTAAAAAATCCAAAATAGAAGACTATTATCCAATAGCCAAGCCAAAATAAATGTATACATCACGTTTCTGGGAGTCCAGGTAGTATAGTTTATAGAAATTAAACCCCACTTAGCTTCAAGAAATTTTTAAGTTCTTTTGAAAGTTAGCATAGGAACCTGTCAGAACAAACATGAATATTCTTTAAATGTTCAAAAGTTTTATAATAGTAGCACAGTTGGGTAGCTAAACTATACATTAATTTGTTATCAATTTCAAAAGAAGTAGAAGCATTCTTAACACATTGAAATAAGCATTAAATGGGATAGTAGTGTTTATTGATCATTACAGACTGTATAAGGTGCTGGAAGACTATACTGTATACATATAAGATACATTTCAAAAGTTGAAAATAGATTTAGATGAGATTTATTCACAGGAGCCAACTCTATCACCAGCCACAAAAAATACCTGAAGCAACTAACACCTTCTGTGGGAGGATGGCCCAAGGTCCAGCTTCACCCATGCAAACAGGCATACTTAGCACTAGCTGAGCAGCCTCATAATCATAGGAGTTTGGATCTGTTGAGTGAATTATGGTGCTATGATTCTCCGGGTACTCTGTCTGTTCAGTTGCATGAAAATGCTTCCTAAAGGCCAAGGTGGCACATTCTCCGGACTCTAAAGAGCAGGTGTGCTGCTCAAAACTACAGACTAGCACATGTCAAGATATGGTAACGCCCATAGGGACCTGATCCAAGTGTTAGACAAATTGTCAGAGTAAAGTGGGTGGAGCCAAAGGGAGCATGCAATTCAGTGAGAACCTGGTACACAGAAGATGGCAAGTTGGTGGCTGTTAGAGTTATGGCTAACTAGGATGGACTGAAAAGCTGAACTTGACCACACTGATAATGTACTAAAATCACTGTGAAGAGTTTAGAAAAACAAGCCTATCCTTATGGGTTTCCTTACCTAGCTCAGGGGGACCACTTCCTGGGGGCACCAACTAAAGTGCTATAATTAAGTGATGAGACTGGCTATTAAAAATATAACAGAAACGTGCTCTTTAAAGGATCCTGCAGAGCTGACTAGATTTTAATAAACCAGCTGAACTATACTTTCCTCCTATCCCAATTCTAGAACGTATATCCACCCTGACTGAATTCCATTTGCAAGCTACAGATTTACTAGACTTATATTTGTCTAATAGAATAGCTACTGGCCATATGAAGTCATATGAATTTAAGTCTATGATATTAAAGTAAAGGATAATCCAAAATTTAGTAACTGGGTTGCATTAGCCTCAAGAGCTCAACAATGAGATCAAGTCCCCTCAGGTTTGGATGGCACAAATTGGTAGGAGGTTGTGGTTATGACAGGGTGTTTTCTATCATTGTAGATGATAGAAGACCTGCTGGAGAATATTACGTTATAGATGACTTCCTCAAAAACCTAATTTTAAGGTCTATCTGAATGTCAACTGAATAAAAGCACTAACCTCCCAAATGCAAAATCCACTTATGTTCCTCAATCTGCAGGTATCTTTCTTGGATCCTGGGGGCATTCTGTCCTCCCATTCTGGTGGAGACTTTGTTTTCATGGTGTCTAGCTGCAACCATTTCTGGTTCACGGACAACCCTGATTTGGTCCTGCCTTATAATCTGTGCTTCTCCCCTTTTGTGGCTTCAGAGGAGCTACTGGAAGACTACTCTGGGTGGTACATCTGGAAATCTGGAAAACTGTGAATGAATCTGTTCCCCCTAACAGTTCCCTCAAGTCAACTGTTGGCCAGTTGAGCAGCATGCCTGAGAAGCTTTCACACTGTGACATCCTCCACAACATTATTGTCAGCTTCCGGTTGTCTGGTCCTCATCTGTCTCCTTTGCAGGCTGTGTCTGTGCCTGTATTTGCTCTGGACCTGTAATTAAAGTTATGTTGCTTGTGCTATTTTTTTTATAGGAGAGGAAGTTTTTCTTTAGTGCTCTGCTGGCAATATGGAACACCTGGCTCTCTGGGGGAGAGAAAAGGTTTTGCTTTGTAGTGTAAGCTGAATATCATGACACACATGCTCACACCATGACTGGATTTCAAATCTTCAGTATGACATCTTAGAACACAGATCTGGGAAGTCTTCCCTGAACACTTTTAATAATGGGTTATGTTTAATAACTACCGCATAGAACTTCTAGAGACTGAGCAGTTGACTGTCTTTGAGCTGCTATGAACAGATATTAGGACATCATTTTCACTAAAGAATACGCGTTTACATACGAGTGGTCTATCTCCGACTGCAAACCTGTTGCACATATTGGAAACATTGGACCTACTCTCAAAGGTTCATGGGATGCAGAAATCTGTTATCTGTGACTAACACAGAGGTAAGCCAATGAGGCAGACTTAATATTAGATAGTGTTGAACATATTCCGAGATTTAGGGAACTAAAATGGTAGAAGATCTCTGCTTTCATAAAAGAATTTGCCTAGCTTGCACAGCTCCATGGCCTTTTCTTACTCCTGCTTAAGAAACCTAAGCAATTTGAACAAAGGTGTTTCCTGTGTTGCTTTACCTCAGCTCCTTTGCGTTAGGCAATACTGTTCTTAAAAACTCCAATCTGTGCTTACCTGTTGCCTCAGAAGGTTTGTTTTGTTTTGCTTTGCTTTTATTTCTGTGCTGAGAAACTCCTGAAAGGAGAGAAGAAGTGTCAATTTGCTGGGGTGTTTTTCCAGTGCCTGGTAGGGTCTCTGATTTAGGAAGCCAGTGAGTGATCATTGTGCACTGAATAGTGGCCAAAGTAGAAGAAGATGAACCAGTGCGGAAGGGGAAAGGCAACTTAGTACATTCTGTTGGCTTGTGATTACAAAATCTCAGGTGAGATTAAAATTTTATCAGTACCAAGAGAGACCTCCTAGTGTTTGCCCACTGTTTGAGGGTCCCTTTACTCCCTAGGGAATAGAAGAGCAGTATGGTAAAAAAGTAGATAGTACAAACTTGGAAGCTGAGGCTTCTGGAGATAATGTGTTCCCAGATCTTTTATTACCTACCTATGGCATTCTGAGAAGACCATTTCTCCAAACTGGCTTCTCCAACTGTAATGATATGTATTAGTAATCATCTTCATTTCACCAAATAGTCAGAAGTAAATACAATGATGGGTAAATCACAAACATGGATTTCCTTAAAAAACAAAACAAAACAAAACCAAAAAACCAAACTTTCATTCTTCTCTTACACATTACATCCGGAATGAATTTCCCCTCCCTCCACTCCTCTCAGTCCTTCCCGCAACTCTCCTCCTGATCATCTTCTCTGTTACATTTCAGAGAAAAAAAAAAAAAAAAAAAAAAAGAAGTAAACAAAACAGAAATAGCAGATTTCCCAGTGATCCACTGAATTTGATCTAACAAGATACTGTAAGACTCGTTACAAACTGCCTTTCCAGGTCCCCAATCCTGGGTAAATTAAAGTCCCAACCACTACCCAAGTTGCTTGTCTCAGATACAGCTTACTATGTGGCTACTGAGTCAGCATAGTAGTGCTAGAGTTAAAAAAAAAATCATTTCACATCTGTGTTCAAGGCATATTGGTAGAATCTGGGAGAAAGAAATTTGTAAGTTTCACCCCCTGGTCTTGGAGGAATTCCAAGGTCGGTGGGAAAGTGAATTATTTAGCCATATTATTAAGGAATACTATAAGCTGGGAGTTTTGTCCACAGGGTAGGATTCAAATGCTATAGGGACTAAAAGAAATGTTTTAATGAGGAGCTTGGACTAGCCAGACATCTTCCAGTACTGTCTGTTCTATCACTCCCCTTCAGGGCTCTTGGTGTACAACAATCCAGTTCAGGTCTAACCTCAAGGTCGGTAGGTAGACAGGTGAAACTAAATGGTGGAGTTGAATGACACAGCTTTAAAACTTACAGCTTGAAATTTTGCCCGCTGAAGGGTTTAGGCAAGCTCTGGCTGCCGGGGGTATGCGTCTTATTGTTGAGGGAAAATGCCACCCTGTTCATATCCAAGAGGCTCGCACTCGCAAGCTGGCCTCAAATGCTCCCATACCTTCATCTGTTGGGACAATGGGGTCCTTCTGCTAAGGTCTCCACATTTCTCTCTGGGGGTTTGTGTATTTGGGTCTTTTCCAGGCAATGACCTAAGTGTTCTTTCAGGTATTTGTACTTTGATCATTCCCTCCCTGACCCTTTCTACCCAGGAGACTCCCTTTTGTGTTTTTATGAAATGTACATCATATCCTCTACAGCTGACAGTATGGAGGATAAAACATTCAAAGGGGGTAGGTACAGCTTTAAGAGAGACGAGTTAAGCTTTCTCCACTCCTCCTTGCCTGCCAGTGTGTGTTGAGCTCTCAGAATTGAATGAGCACAGCTGAAATTGCCCACATGCTTGGCAGTTACCTCACTGAACAGGTTGGACAGAGCACAACAGGTAGGAGCTCCAATTGTGACTAATCTGCCAGCTCCTAGTCTTTCATATTGCCCCCCCTTTTTTGTGGGTGACAGTCAAGTATATTCCATTATAATGAAAGTACCCAAAGAATGATGGTCCCTCAGCAGCTGTCTTCTGCTAGGCCTCATTACCTCAAGAACTAGGAAGACTTCAGGCAGAGAGAAGGAGCTATAAAATAAACGGTTAATCTGTTAATTGCCGCCATTGTCTGAGAGAACCCATCAACTTCCCACAGGTGACTACTTCTGTTTCGGGGTGCAGCCTCGCCCTTGTAGAATGTTGCCTTCCATCTGGGCGGGGATGTATGTCCTCCGAGGTTTGGCTGTTCCTGCAATCCGAGGTGATGACACATATAAGACAGTAGCTTATTTCTGTACTTTCAACCTTGACCAGGGTAAGACATGACAGGTGTGTGTGCAGAGTCAGGCAGGCGGCCTAGCCAAAGTCGAAGGAGACGCAAAACAAAAGCTGAGATGCCAGGCTTTCACCCTGTTTCAGTTGCCAAGTAAACACACATGAGCAGTGCCTGCTCTTTAGCAAAAGAAGTTTCTAAGAGCCTAATTCAAAATAATATCTGACTTCTCCTGGTGTGTGCCCCTTCCTGGACATTCTTACAAAAGAGCAACTTTTGAGGCAAATCTTAGTGATAACATGTGATGTTACAGATGGCACCTCATCTTTCTTCTTGGTCCAGATCGTGCCAATTATGAGTCAGAATCATGTGGGATCTCCAGCCTCTCCTAAGTTTGTTAGAATCAGTACCAGGCTGAGTAGAAATACAAGGGGAAATGAAAAAATTTAAATAAACAGCAAGTCTTCAGAAAAGGACTAGCTATCAAATATCTGAAAATTCCATTTGCTTTTTTGCTGTTAAGATAATGAGAGAAGGGATTTTTTTTCCCATTTCTGTGGAAGTGGTCTATTTGGTTTTCTCTGAATGGAGTAAAGCAAATTGCACTGTTGAAAAATCCATAGTGTTGGGTAATCCACAGCTAGTTGGGTATTATTACCAGATCTAGCAGTCACTGTGGATGGACCTCTCCTTTATAATCAGAAGTTTGTCAAGCCAACACTGGGACTGCCAGACACTGATTGCTGATCTAAAGAGGGAATCAGAACCATATTGCTGTCTATGTGTGTAGATGTGACATTGTGAATAGCCTAAAAAGTCATTAATAGATTACTATGTAAACCTTATATGATAACCTTCTAGCCAGAGGCTTTTTGGTGAAGACTAAAGGAGGTCATGCCAGTGTCCCTCCGCTTAGGAGTTAATCTGAATGGGTCTGCTAATCACCTGGGCAGAACAATACCCTTTGAAAGAGATGTTCTAGAGACCTTAGTATAAACATGCCTAAGATGTAGCTTGTCATTATGGTCTTGGTCCATTTTCTACTCTCACTTTTAAAGAGTGTTCCACATTGCTCTGTAATGAACAACTTGTTTTCTACACTAAGCAATGTCTCATCTAAATTCTTTTAACAGAAGTCACAGGATTAGGGAGGTAAGTAGAATCCAGAGTAGATCCTTGTGACAATAGGATAGTGATATTAGACATGAGTAATTTAAAATTTCCTCAGTAGATGTCAAACACTTTAACCATTCTGTGCTCATGACTCACTAACTGTAGGTTGTTGGGTAAGCTGCCTTATTTAGCCTCCTCAGTAAAGCTACATGAGAGTCCCTTTCTGCGCGCATGCACACACACACACACACACACACACACACACACACACACACGCACACACGCACACACACACGTGAATGTGTGTACATATATACAGTGAATGAGAGAGAGAGAGAGAGAGAGAGAGAGAGAGAGAGAGAGAGAGAGAGAGAGAGAGAGAGAATAAGAAAATGTACACAAGATTCATTGTAACAGTACCAGCTATGAGCCTCACCAGAAAATTGGTCCCTGGGATGATCTGATATATTATTATACCTCTACCCGCTTCTTTTTTATTTCAATGGAGACAAAATAATAAGAATTATAATGGGACATTTGAGGATATACATGTTTCTTAGCTGTCCAGCAGAGCTAATAGGAAGAGGAGTGTTGGAGAGCCCACGGCTCATGGCAGAGATGTCAGGTTTCTTTCGGAGATGCAGACTGATTCTCTAGGATTTGTTGTTGCTTAAGAAATTTGTCCAGAAGAGACCTGGGAAAAGGATGCACCTACACAGCAGGAGAAGCATGTCTTGTCTGGGAAACAGAAGAGCTCATGTACCTAGAAAAGTTAGTATTTAATTTGCCTCTAAGAATCATTTTAAAAAATCATTCATTAATACTACCCCTACCCAAGGCACCGTGTGCTGATAACAGGAAAATAAACCTATGATATTGTGCAATGTATGTTTTACTTGTTATCTATAGCTCTTAGCTCATAACTCCCATCTGAAGGCAGGAAATTAAAAACTCCAATTTTGCATCTTCTCTTCCCTGGAGCTACTCACAAAAAAATCTGGTATATTTTGATCACAAGACCCTGTTTTAGGAGGGGTTCTGGAGGAGCAATGCTATACAAAGAGGTCAAGAAGAATCTGGAGGGGCAGGTCATGCCTCTCACTCAACCTAATAGCATTAGGCCATGACTGTGTGAGACATTTTCATTACATTTCAACATAACCTAGTCAGAGAGTTCTAAATAACCAGATACAGGGATGCTCCACAGGGTGCCATGCTACAGAAGACAGTTATGTCTCCACTGTTTCCTGGACCTCACATTTCTTTATTTTTTGTAATAGTCTTTATAATAACATAATAATAACACAAAAGAGGGATATAAGAAAAGTCATCTGTACCTTGCAAGAATCATGAGTAAAATAACCTAGGG
The DNA here is from genome assembly GCA_907169655.1 of Acomys percivali. Lineage (NCBI taxonomy): Eukaryota > Metazoa > Chordata > Mammalia > Rodentia > Muridae > Acomys > Acomys percivali. The sequence continues at coordinate 10,999,872 of OU015742.1, read as the reverse complement.
CTTATGACGGAGTCTGAAGTGGAGGTGGCTCAGGCCCCAAATAGAACAGCTAACCTGTGGGGTCTGATGTCGCAAAGAGATAGTTTCAGCACTGAGCTATATTAGAGCAGGGTTGATGCCCCGAAAGAACTCATTACTTACATTGTGGTGGCAGGAATTCTCAAAATTTTATAGGGTCACAAAAGAAATCTGTGCTGTGAATATACAATTGTGTAAACTGAGTTTGAGTTCATATTTTCTATTCCAGATCTATGCTGAGACTTGCAAGATCTCAGACAATAGGATGAAATATGACTTAAAAATGAAACTTCATGAGGAAAATATTCAGGGGCACTATCTCAGTAATAATTGATTCATGACATGGATATCTAAATAGAAAAATGTGCAAAGCACAGATATGCAAGACTACAAATAGTGCTTGCTTTATGTCTTATAATTACGGAGGCACTGGAAAGAACATGATACAACAAGGAACAAATAAAATAATTTAGATAATTATATCAATTATTCAAATAAACATCAATTATTCAAATAAATATCAATCATCTAAATTCTGGCAGAATAAAAATATTATACTATTATGAAAATCAATAATAAATTGTGTCGTGCATTACCATAGATAAAATGAAATGACAATAAAACAGGAATAATTAAAACTTTAATAAAAAAGGACCAAGAAAGCAATTAAAAGTGAAATCAAAGTGAAAATATGAATGTTAAATAAATGAGGTATAGGAACAAAACCTTAAACAGGGAAAAGGAAAATAAATGATTAAAGTTTTGTTCAATAAGGAGGATCCAACAGTTGTATAAATTTATGCATCAAAAATCTTGTCTGAAAAACCCAAACGATACAAAAATGGACCACAAATACTAGAAAACTGACAAAACTCAATGGTAATTTAGCTGATGCTAAACATCTGTATGAATTCCAAATGTCAAGTAAGCCAAAAATTGGAAGCATTATGAAGAAATGAAGAATATAATTGAAAAACCTAATTTAGTATAAGCGTGGTAAGATGAAGTCACTGGTGTGGATATATTTCTTTTAATTTGAAAACTGCTGAGAGGAATCCCTATTTTGATGAACTATCTGTGAATACTGATTACATACAATACATCCCAAATAGGGATCTCACCCATTACATTCTCTGAGTAGATAGAATTAAACATGAATCGAGGAGTACAAGGGCCAGAAGGAACATTATGTAGATCTGAACTTTCTCTTCTAACTAGTACTGGATCAATAAAGAAATTACATTGAAATTATACAATATATTAAGTATTTGGAAAACAATGGAGAAAAGAACAATTGGCACAAAAGCCTATGAATTATGGTTAAAGCTATTTTATACAAAAATGGCATTATTTTTGTGTTGTTGTTTAAAAAAGCTATGAAGGATGGGAAGCAGCTCAGTAATAGAATGCTTCCCTAGCATGCATAAAAACTCAGCACTGCAGTAAATATACAAATAAGAATAAATAAATAAACATCATGGAAGTGAACTTCACTTTCAAATTGAGAAATTGATACACAAGTGAAATGAACAAAAAGGAAAATAAAGATGAAGACTAAAAATATATATAATTGTAACTTATTTTTAATTATTTATTTTTATTGTTTTTAATTGTGTATATGAATGTGTATCTGTGGGTGAGTATGTTTCAGTGGTATATGGAGGCATCCACCCATTCTGGTTCTTACAATCTTTCTGTCCCCTCCTACAATGATTCCTGAGATTTGTGCCATTTAGGATTGAGCATTCCACAAACTCATATTTTCTGTACCCCGACTAATTGTGGATCTCTGAGTTAGTTGATATCTACCTCAAAAAGTAGCTTCTTTGATGACAGCTGAAAGAAGAGAGTGTTTATGGGTATGATAGGTTATGAACAACTGGTTTAATACTTTACCCATCTAGCAGAATAATATTAGTATGCTTTTCCTTAGGACCTATGACCAATTTATATAGATTTGAGTTTAACATGTGGAGCAATCCTTAAATCCAAGTTGCTGGTTACTCATATGACACTAGTACCACTATTACTCCAGTGGGTGCATCTTAGCAAACACCTAGTCATTATTATAATTCACATGGTTCACAGATAGGTGAGATTTGTAATTACTTTTATTCTCTGTCAGAGTTCATAGGACTTTCCAGCACTATGAAAGCTGGCTAGTGGGAAATGAAACTTCCAAGTCAGTACCAGCTTAATTTCTCCATGTTCCATAACTGAACTTATGCGGTGTATTCATCAATAGGATCATACCTTCAGTCTCTAATAGATAATCAAAAGCATTGTCAATAGCCTGTAATGTTTAGGACATGGGTATATGGGATTTCAATGGTGAACAAACCCTAAAGAGGGACTCTATTCTTGTGCTGGGCTTTTTATTTGCTACCTGGTGGTATACAGTAGGAGTAGTGTCCCATTATAGGAAACCTGAAGTTAAACTCTTTTTGTATACATACGTAAGCATACATTTTAGGAAGCTTCTATAATATAAAGTATCCATATGGCTTTTTGAAACATCTTTAGTATTAGTGATCCCTTCTCGTAACCCTTCTTCTACTCGGCCTTCTCATTTCTTGCCCCATTTAACACTTCCTGTTCCATTATTCCTCTTCAACCTTTGTATCACTTGAGAACACTCTCCATGCTATTTTAAGTTCCTTACCTTTATAGATGTTTCAAATGGAACACTGCTATCTGAGTATTTGAAGATTATATCCACAAATGAGACAAAATAGCCAATGTTTGTCTTTCTGGTTCTGAGTTTTCTTACTCAGGATAAGATAATTGTGTCCGGTGTTAGCCATTTTACCGAGGGTTTCATGTCTTTTTTACTATTCCATTGTATGAAAGTCCCGCATTTTTCTTGTCCATTCATCAGGTGATAGGCATGGAAGCCATTTCCATTTTCTGGCTGTTGTAAATCGAGCAGCAGTGAACATGGATGATCAGATAAGCTCATGGAAACTGGGGATAAGTAGGACTACATAAGCATGTGAAACCACATAGAAATATAAAAACCATAATAAATATATAAAATAAGATTTCTTTATAAGAGAAATAGTAAGATAAAACTGGAAATAAATTATTATTAGTGACAAAAAACAATAAAATGAGCATAAAATGTGGAAGAATAGTTTAAGAAATAAAAAATCCCTCTCAGGAATAACGAATGGCTGAGAAATACGTAAAGAAGTGCTCAACATCCCTAGTTATTAGGGAAATGCAACCCAAAATAACTCTGAGATACCATCTTACACTTATCCGAGTGACTAAGATAAAAAACACAGGATGTGTAGAAAAGGGAACACTCCTTCATTGCTGGTGGGAGTGCAAACTTGTACAACCACTTTGGAAATCAATCTGGTGCTTTCTTAGGAAATTGGAAATAATTCTACCTCAAGACCCAGCTATACTACTCCTGGGCATATACCCAAAAGTTTCTCCACCATACAACAAGGACATTTGCTCAACTATGTTCATAGCAGCTTTTTTTGGTAATAGCCAGAATCTGGAAACCACCTAGATGTCCCTCAACTGAAGAATGGATAAAGAAACTGTGGTATGTTTACACAATGGAATACTACTCAGCTATTAAAAACAAGGAAATGTTGAAATTTGTAGACAAATGGATGGAACAACAAAAGATCATCCTGAGTGAGGTAACCCAGATCTGGAAAGACACACATGGTACATACTCAATCACAAGTAGATATTAGCCACATGATACAGGTTAGGTACACTACAATACAGAGACTGATACGCAGATAAGGACCACGTATGATGTGAACTTAGATGCAGAAGCACAGTCTCCTTGTGGGTCCCACAATGTGGAAAGTAGGGGCTACTTCTGACATGGACTCTGGCCACTGAACTTAGATCACTTTTCCCCGGGCCAGTGGCCTTGCCAGGCTATGGAGGAAGAGGTTACAGATAGTACAGATGAGACTTGATAGGCCGAGGTCAGATGTTAGGGGAGGAAGGCTCCTCTTTCTGAAGACTAGGGAAGGGAGGAAGAAGGGGGAGGGAGGGAGAAGAGGTCGAGGGGATAAGGGAAATGGATACAATCTGGATGTGAAGAATTTAAACTGCAGAACAAGCAAGTAACTTATATTGCTAATCCCAGTATATGGGAATAGCTCTGAGACTGCCTGAGACATGAATTTCTTGGCATAGACAATGCTTTTTGTTGGCTATAGAATCCCTATGAATGATTATTAGATGCTATTCTTCATATGACATGAATGAAAATTTACAGATCTTTTTTTCTACTCATACAAAGAGCAGAGAACCAGCCTTAATTGTTATGACATCATACACACGTTATACATTTATAATTTTAGGACTGCATAATGATTATGAGAAATTGTATGTTTTCAGAGCAAAAGAACTGGACACTGACATTGAAACAGACCTGATAGGATACGTTCCTCTCAGCATGCTGGACACTGACACCCTGTGTCCTTCATGTTCCAGCACCAAGTGCTTCACTTGCTGTTTCTCATCAGGACAAGACAGCTCCCAATTCATCTTCAAAGAAAACTTCCAATCCCAATTGGTCCAGAATTTCAGACTGTTCTACACAGGACTCCAATTAAACTTGGAATTTCTCAACATTTAGAACAAATGCTATTTCTACCTTGTTTAACCATTTCCCCAATTTTATCTGGGCCCCTACAAAGGTATTATTCTTCTCAAATCAGCATGAAGAAACCTTAAGAGAAAGACACCCCATTTCCTTTAAGGGGGGTTGGGTAGGTTTTGGGTTGCTTTCTTGGGCTATAGAAGACGATTTTCAATGGGAGTTGTTTATAAGTTATTATTGATCTTATTTAGAGAGAAAACAAGGTTAGACTCAGGGATTTCTTTCCTTTCCTTTATCTTCCATTCTTAGGTTTGGAGATAGGGGTTGAAAAGAAAGAAGGGGGAATATAGAAATATGTAGGAAGAATAGAACAAAAGGTAGATTAGTGAATCTACTCCCCAACTTAATGTCTTAATTGTCACTCTCAAAGCTATTTTTAATTCACTGGTTTAAATATTCTATATAGATGCAAAATAAGTTTAATTTTAGATACAGTGGCATAGAATTTAAATGTAAGATTATTCTTCACACACTTTATATATATTTCTACTCTAATATGAAATATTGTACCCATATAACTCATTTGAAATACAACGTTTACTTCCAATACTTAGAAAGTGCTATTGCGGGCTGTTTAGGGTAAATAAGTTATACAAGTTAATTGTTAGTTGATAAAATTATGGCCATGTCAATTACTAGTATATTTTTATCACAATAATATACATCCTAGGTGCAACAGATAGATATAATTCTATAGAAAGATAAGGTAAAATAGTTAGATAAGGTCTTGAAACACCTCAGAGACATACCAAATATTGCATTAAATTTTTTTTATTGTTTTAAAGATTCATTGACAAGAAGACAGGTTAACTCCTGGCAACACCTAACCTACCTCAAAGAAGCTGATGAGCATCAAAGAATCTCCTTATGGAGATGACTTTAAATGTGGCAAACAAGCCACTGGCCAAAATGTCCTCTTTTCTACCACAGACAGAATTCTGCCTAAAAAAGGTAGAATACAGGCAGAGTCGATGGCCAAACTCTGCAAGACAGGGTAAGCAAGTCCTCAATAGTTCCTGCCTCACAAATATGTCTGTCAGATATATTGAGCCAGAAGGCTGAAGATGATGTTCCAACATTATAGAGAATGTTGTGTGACTACTCAGTTAGCAAACTGTCTCTATCATCTTCTCATTTGGGAAGCTACTAACTTGCACTCTTAGTATATTCAGGCAATCAGTTTTATTCCTTCTCAAGTCTCTGATGTGATTGAATAATGGATAGTTTAGTTTTACAATTAAGCTTAGTTGCTTAGGGCTTAAGATGTTTTTAGGTCTCGATAAACCTATACATGTTTTGGGTTGATAGTGATGAGGTATGCCAGATATTGATTTACATTCAGAATTTTGGATGTACCAGGATGGGAAGATGTTTTCTTCAAGGCTGCCAAGTACAGATGGCGAAGACACTGGGAATGTGACATTTATGTAATTCCTGATTGTTTTGTGGCTCTTCTTGCTATAGGTAGTTTGTTGTATGTATGTGTGGTAGTATGGATGTATACATAAAAAATATTTAGTAAAAAAATTTTAAAATCCCTCTCAAATATTATTCAAGGATATAAAATAAGATCTTAAGTTAGATGAAATAAAAACATCATATATTTGAAAGGGAAGACTAATAGTTTAAAAGTACCAACCTACCCCAATGTAATATATAGATGCAGTACAATTTTAGTATCAATTAGAGCTAGCCAAAATTCCAATTATATTGGAATACTAAGTAATGTGTAAAAGCCAAGAAAGCTTTCAAAAAGAACAACTAGGAAGAGGAAAGCAAACATCCTTTCCTATTTCTCTTTCAGCGTAGTCCTTTAAGGCAGGGTCTCTCCATGAAACTAGGCTAGAAGCCAGGAAGCCTGAGAACCTCTGCAGAACTTGGATTACATGTGTGCATGGAATTCCTGGCTTATTACATGGGTTATGGCATCTGAAGTCTGGTCCTCATGTTGTATAACACATATTCTCAACTACCAAGCCATCTCTCCAGTGCAAAACTGTATTTTTTGTTTGTTTATTTTTTAAAAGGTGCAGTATTATTTTCTTATTAGTGCTTTAAGAAATTTCTACATAACTCTGGTGGCTGGAGGCAATAGCAATGCATTTCCTTAGGCCTCTAGAGGCAAGCAATCAGAAGTGAACGCATGTTTAGGAGTACCTGGGATCACTCTTCCTTGTGTCTTCCAGCTTCTGGCAACAGTCTCCTCTGCCTGAGCCTGAACCTCTGAAGTTTCTTTCTACAGTGATGCTGGCTTCTTCCTCTGTGTCTGAACTGAACTTATCTTCTCTTAAGGATGCAGGTGATGGTATATGAACGTTCAAATGTAGAAGAAAAATGAGCAGAGATTCTGAGACACTAAAAGCCAGTAGAAGAAAACAAACACAAAAAATAAAAGATTAACATTCCACAAATACCTCCTAAGATATCAGGAGTCTAATGTTCAGCAGCAAGTATTCCTTTCCCTTTTTTGAAATTTATTTAATATAATCATCATTTGTTGAACAATTTATGAACAATGTAGTCTGGTCGTATTCCCTCCATTTCTCCTCCTAACTCCTTCCAGATCCACCTACTATAACCCTTCCCCAACCTCATGTCCTTTTAAAAATAATCCACAGAGTTCAATTTGTGGTGTTCATTTACTGCTGGTGGGGGGGGGGGCATCCAATGGAGTGTGGTTGACCTACCAGGAACTTAAATCCTTATAGAAAATTGACTCTCATTTTCTCAGAAGCTATTATCATCATCTATCTGGCTCTTCAGCTAGGGATGGGCCTTGAGCCTCTCTAGGAGCTTAACCTTTTTCTTTATAGATCTTTCTATTTTGTGTTACAATGACCATTATTGCATAATGAAAAATGAACTGACCAACGTTAAAAGCGGTAATGCCTATTTGTATTTTAGAATTCCGTAGGCATAGGTTAGAGTCCCGCCTATCACATTATTGAACATCTGTGAGGCTTAAGTCATCATCTATGAATGGGAAGCAGTGTTTTTTTTCTTCCTGGGGGCTTAAATTTGCTTTGTAGTGAAGAGTTCTGAGTACAGCAGACTGTGGAGAATGAGGGAAGTGGTGGCACAGGTTGGAAGAAGAGTAAACCTTCTCTGTTGTTTGGATGTGGATTATTCACCAAAGGTTTGTGGATTTGGAATCCTCTTTTTCAGAGTGGGGTCCTCACAGGTGGGCCCTACTGAGAGGTTGTTGGGTTATTAGGTCATTGAATGTTCTTCTGTCCATGGAAGAGATTAATGCAATTTCCATGGGACCCTTTTTAGTTCTTGCGAGTGAATAATTACAAAAAGAGGGAGACTTTCTCTTCTCACCTTGCCTTGCTCCGTGGTTTCCTCCCTCTTGGATACAGGTGTCTACTGTTGTGATACTGTCTTTTCTGAAGTCCTCACTGGAGTCAGAGCTCTTGTCGTATCCTTGAGTGAGGTGAATGCGCAATACCAAACACACAGTCTTAAATGCAGTTCTCCTTGCACATTGCCCAGCTCAATGCATTTTGCAACATCAGTGGTGAATGGATCAAAATACACTCACAATTAAGCAATACGAGAATATATGTATTCGTATCGGAGAATGGAGACAGAGTTAGAGATGCACTTGAAGTCCCACCTCTACCCCACATAGGGGATGCTGAGATCACTGTATCAGTTACATCTCCTCCCAGCTGGCCTGCTGATAAGAGCACACATCCCTTTAAGAAGCACACATGCTTCTAAGCTTATCGTCTAGCCACCAATGCCTTCTGAGGTTTTATATATTTCTTCCCCTTTCATTTTAAATTCCTAGGTTCTGGATTTATTTTGCTGAAAAAAGAAAAAGATATGTTTTCTGAATTCTGCTAGTAAGGGATTATGGAAATTATGTAAAGGGTTTAGGTTAAGAGGCCTTTGAATTACAAAAAGCGCAATTTCTCAAACCAGTATTCATCAGTTAGGTCATATTCAGGCTCTAGAAGATTATCAGAGCCCTCACTTTGACAGTTCCCACCACGGATGTGAATAGTAAATTAGCCTTGCTGTTAGAGAGCAGAATTAAAGAGAGAGGTGTTTTCTAATTTCAGAAAGAAACCAAGACCAAGAAAAAAATTGTATTGACCTGTCAGTGTCACACAGCTTGCCGGTGCTGACTGGGGACAGCACTTAGGCTTTTAACTCCCGCCCGTGTTCATGTTCTCTCTACTTGGTAGAAAGACTTTGAGAAGAGAGGCCACTCCTGGCTGCACGACATGGTCCTTTGTCCCCATCGCTCACAAAGTGGAATGCCTGTTTTTCTCTTTTGAAGGTGAATAAAAAACACTGGACTTACATTATCTACCTCCAGCACATTACTTTAGCCTTCCAGATAGGCATAATGAAGCCATCAGTCACTGAGGAATTCTAGTAGAACCCGCTGAAGACACTGCTGGAAGAAGTGGCCATTTCTACTGAGTATGCTAGCTTCCAGGGTCTGGAATGGGAAAAGAATGTCTCCAGAAGGTTTTCTCTTTAAAGTTTACTCGATGCTGATAGCTCCTGACTTGTTGCTGGCCACGTCATACTCAGACAGATTCTAAAGGAAGGTTAACACTATAAGGATTTATTTTTCCAACATAAAAAATTTTTAACTTTATAAGCATATTGTCAAACAACCAGACAATCTCTATCAACAAAACCTCTCTAATTAGAATGTAAACCTAGACTCTTCCCTTTATAAGAGTTTTTGCTTTCTACAATTCAATGAGCAACTGCTCACCCCCAACTAACTATTTTTATTTATTTATTTATTTATTTATTTATTTATTTATTTATTTATTTTTATTTAGAGGTAGATTCTCAGTATATTGTTTCTCCTCAAAGACTTTTTAATCAAGATAAGGGCTTGGACCTAAGCAAACTTACATTATGGCAAGCCAAGCTTGACTCCAGGCTTGAGGTCCAGATAAATCACATGTGTTTGGATTGCAGAAGCATGGAGCAGGGAGTAAAATGCTGACTGGGAAGTGCTGACTATGGCCTTAGAAGGCAGAGAAGCAAACACAGTGTGAACTGAGTGCAAGATGCACTATGTACCACCAGGGCTTGCTACCACTGGAGAACACTGAGAGGCAGAGGAGAGCGTACCTCAGAGTTGTCACTCCTGAGAGAGGACAGTCTGGGGCGATATTCCACCAATCTCTCTTCTCATTGGCTGGAATATGCCTCCAAAGGTTTTAACTTTCCTGTGCTTCAGGCCTGCTTGTCAAGAGCAGAGAGAAAGCCCCAAGGAAACAAATTGGCTGCTGCTTCCAGCAGGTCACCATTACTGGGACACCAACACCATCTGCTGAATCGACCTTGTGGGAAATAAGCTCACATCTTAATTTCAACAACTTTTATTTTGTAAGTAGGTTAGAGCTTCTACTGTGACCTCACAAAAATAATTTAGGCATATATTCTTAAGCAGAGTGCAAAAGTAAATTTATTTACTGATTAGATTTTAATTCTGAAAAGAAATACTAGTTATTGTTATGATTCTAATTTTTGTTTTTGCTGTCACTTGAAAATACTGAGAGTGGTTGGATCCCAAATCAGAAGTTAAAGACCCATGCAGTTTACCCCAATTATGACATTTAAGCCCACATTATCTTGTTGGGAGGAAATGAAGTTCATACCAGCATTTCCTTCTCAAACTGACAAGCCATTAGAGCTGACAAAATATGTAAATGAAAAGATTCCATATGTTTGCATTAGGAGTAAAAAAGAGAACACCACAGTTATACAGATCATAAAAATCTGTGGCAACAGGTATGGTCCCTTTCCCCAGTGCTGCTGAGGACTGTCCTATAGTCTTTTCCTGAAATGTTCACCTTTGAAGGTAACCAGTCCTATGATGCCTTGAGTGAGCTGATATTTTCTTTACTTTTTTTCTTTTAAGAAAGATCTACTTTCTTCCTTTTATTTTTTAATTTAACTGTTTTTGAGAATTTCATGTGTTTAATTACATCGTCTATACCCCTTCCCCGACTCCTCCCATGTCCCTCTATTTCCTCTAAAATGATTGATCTATTATTAGTAAA